>CM028243.1:20649602-21249602 GCA_016432835.1 Brassica nigra
AAAAAAAAAAATTACGAATACTTCTACTTTGTTAGAAAATAACAATAATCCGGGCCGAAGTCTAGAATATAAGCATGTGAGAAATGGGATAGAAGATAGATAAAACCAACATGTGAGATGTTGGGTGGTAGGTAACCAAATCTATGATCAATGAATAATTGATAACGATAAATATAATAAAATGTTAAATTCAAGGTATATAAGAAGAACAATAATAAAAATGTGGAAAATAATGACAGAGTTGTGGGGAGAAAGTGATGATGTTGCACATGCAGTTAGTTAGAAACAAATTATTATAATTTTTTTGAATCAATACTATCATTTGCGGAAAAAAATACAATTAAGCTTTTATTGAACTTAATAGTCGGCATGACTTACAAACAGTTACATACATTCTGACATGGCCAGTAATCATGGCATAAGAAAAACGCTTAACAATGGCATAACTTAACATTGTAAAAGTCTTTAGTGACATAATATAAAATGAAGAAATTGTGATGGACCATACCATCCTCTGGAAGAGATTAAATTCTGAGTAAAACTAGTACACCGTAAGGTTCTAATATGGTTTTAAAAGGAGACTATGTGAAGATTGAAGGATGTAAGAAACTGTCATTTAGTTTAGCACTTGTTTTCTCGCCATTGCTATAAGGGTGAGTGACAAAAGATGCTACCATAAATTTTTGGTCGCAACGTAGGCCAGAATCCACCTTTGTTGTCTTATTCTTCCGCTATAGTGGAGTTAGAATGCACAATACTCCCCTTATTTTTCCAGTTCAGCATGACGGCCACACTACCTCACTTTCTTATCTGAGATCATATGTTTGATTTGTTCTATGATCGATGATTTATATCTTTAGTATTTGGTGGAATGTCATGGATCGACAGATAATCACACCCTTAAAGAATTAGGTTTTAAAGCTTTGAAAATTTCATACTTCTGAATTTCTAAGTTTTATTATAACTGAGTCATCACTTGATTTGTGAGTTTGTTGCGTGATCAACTTTTTTATACAAAATTTAAAAACCGGATCACTTGCCATTGTTGTGGATTCACATCATCTTTGTCAATCTTTTTTTGAGCAACATCTTTGTCAATTTATGCCAATGAAATTAGACTCTTTATCACCAGAACGAATAAATTGAAGAGAGTTTGTTTCTTTTTAACTCATCCATTGTCCACACCAAACTGTTTCATCAAACATTTTTTACTAGATTTTAAATTTAGTGTATTTCAGTTTTACCTTAAATTGATAACTAATTCTAATTTTTATTATTAAACTTTTTATTGGAATTTAGGTTTAGAAATCTAAAAAGAAAAAAAGAAAACAAGATTTTGAAGATAATAAAAAGTATAAAATTTATAAATTATTTATTCATACAATCAATATATGAACTCTTGAAACTGATATTTGTTTGAGTAGAGTTTTCTCTCTATTTTTTAGTTTTCTTCACGTTTAATTTGTGGATTTTCTCAGAGCGGATGATTTAATTTCCCTCATATTCGGGCTCATCACACTCTTATATATTTTGATGGATTCTCTTGTCCACATGACACCTAATTTTTGTGAGTTATTTTCTATGATTCTTTATCAATATTTCAACTTGCTTTTACGTTTTCTGCTTCTGTTAATTTTTCTTCATTTTGTAGATCGTATTCTGTGAGGGTTTGTTGATCTTGTATACGAAGAATTGAATATAATCTTTGTATGGACAAAGACTATTATGACTTTAACTGGTGACCACCAAAAGAATAATAGGAACGACGAGAAAAGAAATGAATAGGAACAAAATAGTAGGAAATTTATCCCCTATTGTTCCTTTCCGGATTTTATAAGGAATAGTTTTGTTCTATAATTCCTAAATTAAAAGGAATGAGAAAGAATATTGAAGAAAACATATTCCTTGTAAATGGTGTCAAATTTAAGGAATGGAGAATAATTAACTATTCTCATTCCTTATAAATGGTGTCAAGTTTAAGGAATGAAGTGGAATTAACCATTTTCATCCATTCCTTAGGTCACCAGTTGGAGCCTAAGTTTTAGTTAGTTTTTACTCAAAACGTTTGAGTTTGGGTATACATCTAGTACCTTTCCTTTCCTATTTCACATATTTTAAAACAAATATGGTTGGATGCAATTTGTTTGGACTCATTTATAATGGAGAAGGTGAATCTTATAACTTTCTTCTAACTATTTCACTTTCCCAATGTGTTCTTCTTGTGCAGTTTCAGGCGAAGTGATTTTGATGGCTTCCAACATTAATCTCAAATCTAATTTCTGTAAGTTGTCCTTTTGTTCTGGATTTTCATAACTTTGTTTCCATATGTTTGTCAATCGGTTAATTATGATACAACTTCCCGTTTCTTATAACGTAAGTAATCCTGATGAAAAAAGTTTCATCTCCATCATTGAAGTCCACGGACCAAAAGAAGAAATGCTTTACGTGGCTAAGCCTTGTGACGCTTGCCAAAACTTGAGCAATGAACCAGAGCAGAGCCCTAATGGTACTTCTCCTTTCATGTTGATCGTATGGTGTATGAAAGAGAATATTTGACCATTGATGAGTGTATGACACTATCATTCAGTGTAACACTCGTTTTCTACGCTACTGCCTTGAGGATGAGGGGTGGACAATACTATCATCACCTTTTGTAGTTAGTAACATTCATATTCTCCATATATTGCAGTATGAAGAACCTAGTAGGCATGTCACCACCATCGTTATTTCATCCATTGGCGCTAGTGGAGTTAGGTTGCACATCACTCATGTTGTTTCTCCAGTTGAGTCCGGCTAACATATTGTCTCACTTCCATATCTATAATATGTGAGGTTATTTTGTGCTTTTGGTTGTATGATTTTGGGATCAACTCGATCATCGATTGGTTTGATGCTTTCTGTCTTTAGCGTTAAAGCAAAGAGATCACTAGATTTGTGAGTTTATTTTGCTTAGTCAATTTATCTAACTAAATTATTTAACTTTACTTCTAATGAATCTTTAGTTCTAATAAATTATCTTAGTTTTCATAAGATAATAAAAAATATCTAACTAAAGGATAATTATTATTTCATTTGGTGTTATCTTTAATACAATTTTTGTTATTAGTATTTTATAAAAATAAAATTCTGATTTTTGTTAGGTTTAGAAAACTTAAATAAAGAAATTGGGTTTTTAGAAGCTATAAATCTGAAACTAAAAGTCACTAAATTTTTTTTTTTTTTTGACAACTACAGGAAATTACTATCCTACGAAATCACATGCTCAGATAACCAAACTGGAGGTAGAGAACCAACATATAATCAACAATAAAGTTTGTTACACAATCAATATCTAAATTCGATAAAGTTTGGATTTTTCCATGTTTAATTTTAAAGATTTTCTCAACAGTGAAGGACGGATGAATTTCGTTGCTCTCGTGTTCAGAATCCTCAAACTCTTACATATCTGGAAGGATTCTCTCGTAGGGTGAGTTATTTTCTGCAATTCTTTTTCTTTTAACATTTTTTATGCGATTCTTTAATCAATATTTTATTTGTTTCTACGCTTTCATATGGACTAATTTTTAATTAGGTTTTACTCAAACCTACTAAGTACAGAGCTAGTACTTTTCCTTCCCTATTTCACAGATTTGAAAACAAACTTTATTAGCTTTGACTCAAAGCGCTCGCCTAGGAGAGTATGAATCTTGTCGCTTTCTTCTTACCTTTTTTTTTTGATGACACTTCGCTTTCTTCTTACCATTTCCCATTTCCATTGTGTTCTTGTGCAGCTCCAGGCAAAGTGATTTTGATGGCTTCCAACAATCAATATCAAAGCTAATTTCAGCAAGTTGTCGTTTTGTTCTTGATTTTCTAGAACACTTTTTCCAAATTTTTTGCATCACTACACAACTTCCCGTTTCTTACCACGTAAGTAATTCTGATGAAAACAGTTTCACTTCCATCATCTAAGTCACATGGGCCCAGAGAAGGTGTGCTTTTTGTGGGTGAGCCTCTCAAGCTTGCCAACAATAAACCATAGCAGAGTCCTAATGGTATTTCCTCTTTCATTATGATCGTACGAGGAGGGTGCAATTTTAAGTAGAAAGTCGAAAACGTAGTTAGAGATGGTTTTAAAGCTGTCTTTTTTTTTTTGAATTGAATGTTAAATTGAATTCAAAAAAGAAAAGACCTTTTTACAAACTAGTATCCTTTTTCTATGATTTTCTAAGTTGAACTTGAGAAAAACCAAACCAATTTAAATCTCAAAACTCAAAACTTTTTCCACTTCATAAAACACCCTTCTCTCTACCTAGTTTATGATGATGTGCACCGCGACATTTTGGTACCAGGTAGAGTCATGTTTTCAGAGGCAAATAACTCCAAGATTAAGATTGATCATGCAGCTTTTGTCAGCAAAGCAAATGGAGAAACACTAAGCAAGTACGTTGGTTTAGGCCATATCAATGTCAAAGTGTTGTTGGTTCCAAGGTTAAACAAACCTGAGTGGTGGATCTTCATCGTATCATTCTTGGTCGTTGTTGCTGCTGCTCTGGCTGCTTGCCTTTTCCTATTAAGACAACTTTACTTCTTAAAACTTTTTTAGTTTATTTCTGTTTCTTTTTATCTTTCTTCCAATGAATTCCGGCTCTCTAAACTATATTTGCTTTCTAATATAGTTTATCTTAGTTTAGGTAATGATTTCTCTAGACAAAAACACTTCATGACCCCTCATCCTTTTTATTTTAAATATTGTTGGCAAACCTCATGATTCAAGAGCCATTCACTTATTTGTAAGTTTGCTTTAACCGTTATGAAAGAAAACATAAAGTAAAATCTATGTGATCTTTATTTAAATAGTTTCCTACAAGTTATCATTTTTTATTCTACAAATTATATTAGCCGAAAGTATGTGTCTCACTACTAATTGAGTAAACCCTCAATTTTACTAATATAGAGTTTGTAGGGGAAAAGCGGGAAAGTGAAAAGATAATTAAACACAGACTAAATAAAGAAGATAGATTTTAAAACAAAATTTAGAAACTAACAAATCTTAGCCGAATATTCCCGAAGATGGACAAGGATTATCAAGTCCAAGAATGAGATCTCTTAATGACAGGTTTGGTCTGTTTGTCCTCTTCCAATGAGATCATTCCAAGATGAGAAGGATCTTCCAACATCATCTTGGCGACCAAGTAACCAGCGATGGACCATGTCTGAAATTTCCTCGCCTGCTTTCCAATGAACCTTCCCGACTTGCCGTCGTAGTACTCCGGCCAACCGTCTTTCAGCAACCGTGACTCCGCCAGGTCGATGGCCCTTCTCGCTATCTGTGGCCGTCCCGTCTTTATGCACGCTGCTGTCAATAGCCACAAAAGCACTGCGCGGTCGCCGGATAGAAAAATCAGAAAAAAGAACAATTATAATTATCATTACATAAAAGCAAATAGTAATAAGCAATTAGAGAATATACATTTTGGTAGCCACAAATACAATTTATCTACCAAAAGCTATTTCTTTTCCAATGAAATAAATCAAATACTTTATACATAATGATGAATTTTGACTAATGAAAACACTTTCCGTAAAGAAGAGTAGATTTATGCATTTTTCCTCAACTTTTTGAGCCTAAAAGTAATTAACATAGCTTCATTTTTTTTGTCTGCTATCATAGCTTTCAAAACACATCACTTTACTACAAATCAACGCTATTGTAGATACCTACCAAATCTTGACTTTCACAAAGTAAAAAAAAAAAAGATGAAAATTTCTAAACTTTCATCAGTCTAAAACAGAATAATTTCAAGAAAGAAAATAAAAGAGTCACCTGGCCAAGAACCTCCGTTATGGTAACTCCACCGAGTATTCTTAGGGTCACAACCAGTGACGATCCTCCACTCATGGCTCTCAATAGCCGGATGACAAATCTTGACCGGCATCTCTCCGACAAGCTCTTCCCACCGTTCCTCGATCAAGTCCATGATCGCCGCAGACTGCTCAGGCGTGGCTAATGAAGCAAGGATCGCTACACAGTTACCAAGAGCGAACCACCTGAAATCCATACGAGCTGGACTAACGTTTCCTATGAAGTAGCCGCCACGGAGAGGCATGAAGTCGAAGACCCACTCAGGGATCGAGTCAGGGATGACGTTGAACTTGTTGACCGCTGTGTGCGAGTACTCCTCCGTCTTGTAACGGTAGATGTCGTTTAGCTGCTGAAAATCCAGCCAGAAATAGCTTCTCATGTGGAAGCTAAGCGCGTGTAGCCGCTTAGATATCCTCTCCATGAACTCTTTCCCTTCCTCGTCGTGTTTTAGCATCGACATTGCTGATCGGAGAGCCATGAAGAAGAGAGCTTGGATCTCAATCGGGTACCCATAAACCCCCTGCGCACGCAATCGCCTCGTTAGACACTAACTCGGTATACAAACCGTACCGAACTTGTCTTAAAAGCCCAAAGAAACCAAACCAATACCGAAATAGCTAAATATTACAGCATTTAACTTATGTTTGAGATAAAATTTATAAGAAAATAGGTTTAAATATACTCCTTTTATTTCGATTTAAGTGTAGTTCTAGAAAAAAAATCATTATAAAACAAATGTCATTTTATGATTTCAATGTAAATTTTGAATTAATTAATTACTTTTACCCTATTAAATAAAAATAATTATAAATGTTATAAAATTTCAATAATTAAATAAGAATAAAATTGAACATTTAGCTATTTTAAATTTATGTGAAAATTTTAAACAAATAATTCTAAATAGAGGGAGTATCAAATTATATTTTTTTTTTAATTATTGTTCATCGAACCGAATAATTTGATCGAAGAACTGAACTAAACTAAACCGAAACGAACTAAACAAGAAATATTTATTTTTTAATTAATTGATAACTCTAAACCTAACCGATTTTTCAACCCTACCAACTCTTATTGATTTGGATGAAAGAGAAGAAACAGAGAGAAAGAGAGAACTATTACCATTCTTCGATCGACCATGGAGCAGCCATCAGCGCAAAGCAGTGTCGGAAAAGTATCAAAACCTTCGGACAGACAAAGAGACAGAATAAGTCTCATTCCCTTTTGACATTCAGGTGTTTCAGCTAAGGAAAGGTCTCCGGTGGATTTGGTATAGGCTCTGAGGAGAATGATCCACCAGAAACCTGAGTCAACCGGAGCCACTCTTCCAATCGCACTCTCTCCAAAGTCAGCGATGACCGTGTCTGTTTTCTTGATCGGGTCGTGAATGACCTTGAAGCTAGCAGGCATCGCACCTTCTCCGAGCTTGAAACGGTCGATTCTTTTCTCCCTTCCTTGGATTTGAATTGTCTTGAGCAGGAAGTTCTTGACTATCTCTGGCTCTCCGTTCATTAGGAAAGCTAGTGCGCTTGGAACAAAATCTCTTACGAAAACCTAATAAAACATTTTTAAAAAAACTTAGAATTTTCTTTTTTTTTTTAAAAAACATAGAATTCATTTATTCAAAGGTTTCTCTAGAGAAGTTTATGCAAAAAAAAAACATTTCAGTTATACAGAATTAAAAAAATTCGCTTATTGCAAATCAGAAACGTGATTGGTCAATACCTGACGTCATCATGAATCAATTCAAAACAGAGCTTCAGACATAACTATGCGACACATCAATAGTTATTACACAAACGATACCTGGTCGTAGTTCAAGACTTCCTCAGAAGCATGGTCGTAGGCAGCGATAGTACCAACAGGTTGGCCACGGAAGTGAACCAAAGATCGCCGTAGAGCATCCCAAGCCTCGGCGACCATAGGATGAGGCTCGAACGAATTTCTAGTGGACGAAGCTGGAGTTTCCCATCCTGACCGGCCACCGGGAGAATTGACGCCGCTGTCCAAGATTCCCATTTCGCTGAAGGACCTCTCGTCGAACGACCTTTTGCGTTCAATGTTTAGCCTCGGCCGGTCAAGTAACCGAGATAGGTCGTCCACGTCTGATAACGAGCTTTGTGAGTTTACTCGGAGATCGTCCATGGGGAATGACAAACTTTGTTTTCAGTGTAGATCTGGAACAGATAAAAAGGTAAACGTTAATTAGAGCGTTCTTGGGAAATGATTTGTTTTAAAAAAAAATTGTTAGATTAGGCTTATCTAAATAACAATTATTAATAACCATTAGTACTGTTGTTATGGATGTAAAAAGATTATCGATACAACAAAAGAGAAGTTGAAAGCCTAGAGAATATCATTGAAGCTCAGATCTGAGAAGGAGAGGATAAAACGGACCTTTAAAGACGGAGAAGAACTCGGCCGGCGAGGTAACGTGAGAGAGAGAGAGAAAAGAAGAAGAAGAGAAAAAAAGGAAAACGAAACGAAGAAGTGTAATATATATAGAGGAAGAAGAGAAACGACGAACGTGGAAAGTCTCTCGTTTTTCTCTCTCGTGGAGAGAGAAATATAGACAAGGCTAGTGGCTTTTGTCGTAGAGACAAGGTTATTGGAGCGTGGTATTCACGGGAAGAAAACGACACCGTCTTGTTCTGACAATCTAGCCTGGCCGAATATGCATCGATTGGGCCACTGGACTTTTCGCCGGGTTCGATCGGCGTTATCGACCTTTTTATAAGTATGTGTTATTATTAGTCTTTTAAATATGGCTATTGTTATTGTAGAACCAATCAAAAAACACCAATGTGTATATCCTGTCGGAATTCAAGATCCCACTTATCTACTCAAGATTTTATTCATTATTGTTTCGAGCAAGTTGGATGCTGAAATTACCAGTTTGTATCGTTTCTTAAAATGCCACTGTTGATACTATATGTTATTGATATCCTTTGCTTAGTATTTTATTTACAAGTATAAATATGTGTAAATATATACGCAAAAAAAGTTTTTCTTTTGGGTGGTTTGGTTTACACGCAACAAATGTGTATAGGTAATAGGATCTATTAGTAAGGAAGTATATATACGAAGAATAAACTCTGGTCACGCTGAATTAGCGTTTTCCAAATTTAGGCAATATACTCTTTAGGAGACACATAACGTTTTGAGTGAAATAATAGCTGTGGCATTACTTGTTCGTCAAATCAAATGATAGTGCTTCTTTAACAAGAAAATAAAGATACTATAAGCGATACGCCAAACCAATCCAATAAATATTAGATAAATGACATTACTTCGTAAAATCAATCATAATAAGGAAAGCTGATTATTGCGTAAATGGTTGATAAAACTTTATCATTGCAAGTTGTCAAGTTGATATATAACTATTTTCTATCAAATTAAACGTGGATTTGGCAAAATATAACTGTCAGTGGAGCCTGGTGGTGCATGCGAGTCACGTGGACGATGTTAAATCAAGGATATGTGTTTTTGCTTTCAAGTCAGGCCCTATAGGCTATATAGTCGATAGTAGCTGAGAGGTATTGATCATATCTTCGTCTACTTCACCCGTTTGGCTATATTAATTGACCTGATCGACAACTGTGTGCAAATCCTTATTTGTTTCATGGCTTTTAATATATACTGTGTTTATTAAAGCTCTAAAATTTGCACTTTGTAGTACAAAAAACTAGGTTGACCAAAATAAAAAGTAGTACCAAGAACTAGATAAGTACAAATCATTATTAAAAGCCGTGTAATTACATTACATACAACCGAAATTAAATCTGTATGTACTTGATTGTGTTTGTTAAGTACGTAGTCATCGAATGGGATGGAATTTATCTTCTTGATATTCAAGATTTAGTGCATTATGCATGCGTGTAATTGTACATCTATTAAAAGATATAGTTTCGTACGTTCCACGTAAAGTCTCCACGTTGCTACTTGCTAGCTATTTTAGAATTTTTTTCACCAGATGAACGAAAGGTTTACGTTTTATTTCCCTGTGTTAAGATTATACTAGGTGGTAACCTGCGCAGGGCGCAGGATGAATGGACTAAAAGAAATTGTAATGTTTAATCTTATAAATTTTATTTTAATCTTCACATAGGTTTTTTGGTTTCAACTTAGCAATGGAATTCTAGTACTCATTGTTAAGAATTTTATAGGTTGTGATACATTAGATGAAACCTGTATATGGTATATATAGTATAAAATTTTAGGGTTTAAGGCACACTAATTGAGTCAATCAAATATAATGCACTGAGGTTAATGGCATAAAAGCCTACAATTTGTGTATAATTTGTAAACTGTCATGATAATTGTGTATAAATTATTGGTAACTTTCCTATATTAACCAAAAAGAGATTGTGTTCTGGCAATTGTGTATATCAGTTTTTTATAATATTTCTATTGCATAGGTTACGCTTAAATGTAAAATTAGCAAAAAAAAAGTTCATCGCTGACTTTGACTGAATTATGGTATTAGTATAATGAATGATTTTTTAAAATTCTAGTGATCGTATCTTATCATATATAATAAGGATATATATATATATATATGTTTGTTATAAGTTGAAATAAAATACGTTGAGACAAACAAGATATGTTTATACAATATTGTCTCGAAAATTAAAAATTTAACGCCACAAATCATGTCTAAAATCCCTAATTGATTTTCTAATTTGGAAAGAATACAGCTGATATTTGACCATTCATAACCATTAGTTAGTTAAAATCAGAAATAAAAAATTCGACTTCCCATAAAAAAGTCTTCAAACGAATGGAAATATCTGTATATTGGAAAGGAAATGCTGGTTAATCTAGTCACGAATAAGATATTCTGATTCTAACGCAAATTGATGAAAATTGACATTATTAATATTTATGACATTTATTGAGGTTTCTTAGTCACAAAATCGTGGTGCTTAAGTTTTGGGATTGAAACAACTTATTATGGCCTTCTTTTTTTGAATTGTATGCACTTTGAACCAATTTATAATAACCGAATATTAATGACATGATATAAATTTTTAATGTATCAAAACAAACAAATTTTTCTGTATCTCAGGCAAGTAACCTGAACTTTGTGAGGAATAGAGATGATTACGAATATTAATGACATGATTGAAATTTGTAATGTATTATAGGAAACAATAACATTCTGTTTTCTAAAATTAGAAAACACACTTATAACCAACCACTAATTATCTAAGTTTATATAACTATAAGTAATTTCATTTAAAACTATAACAATATAAAATCATTGAATATACTGCATCAATAATTAACACATGTGAAAATATCCGGTTGAATGAGTCTATTTTTATAATAAAAATAGTTAAACTATAACTATATAAAAACATATGATGCATATGTTCATCCAAAATTATAAAAGATGTTAACTGAATCCATATAACAAAGAAAAATTTTCGATTAGAAAACCTTTTCGATACCATAAGGAAGTAGTACATGCATTTCATACGTGATCAAATATATATAACTATATAAGACTATATAAAACTATAATATTTGTATCAAGGGTGCATTCAATAAGTTGGATGCTCGTGGGACACATAGGACCAATAACCATATGAGCATTCCAACGATCAACTATTTCCGTGTGCAAGTCTATTATATAAGTTGATCCAAGTAACAAATTAAGATGTCTAATAAGGTTGGTCTATAACAATGGCAATATTTGTAATTATACTAGTTAAATGAGGGTTTTTAATTAAAGGGGCTGAGAAGAAAATGGTAATGCCACATAGGAAATGACATTCTTGTTATTAACACATGAAGATAAGGTTACTTTGTTAAAATGCTCCTCTTTTAATATTAAGGGGATAACAATATCATTGTCTACAACGCAACATACATCAATGTTTCTAACAATGCAATATGCGCAAATGTTTCAAATAACTAGATAAGTATGTGTGAAATAATCTATCAAAAAGCATGCGGTACATGAAGTGACATGCAAGTAACATGGAAGTGATTAGGGCGTCAATGAGTACGCACTCAAAGTAAGATCAATACAGTATAATATCTGAACGAAAATCTGACATTATATTTTAAATCAAGTACAAGAATTAAACTATTTTAACTTATTTATCCCCCCCAAAAAAAACTCAGAATTTAAGGGTATATTCAATCCAAAGCTCGAGGTGATTTGATTTTTAATGAAGTTTTAGATAATTTCAATGGATTGAAGAGTTTAATGTAATTTTTTTAAAAATTACTCTAGAATATCACCTGCAATCATGAAATTTTAATTTTTTTTAACTAAAAAATTCTATCCAAACACTCTAAAATCACTTAGAAATTTTAAAAGTCTAAAACTTAAAATATTTTCGAAATGTCAAGTTTAATAACAGTAGATTTTTTAAAATAAATTAAAATTCATATTTGAATAATAATGGATTCGTCATCATTATACAAACCAAATAAACCTATTAGTTGAATACACTCCTAAATCATTTGTTCATTTCCCCCTTTTACATAAACCAATTTGTAATGAAACAAAGCTTTTATCAGAGGCCGAATAATCTAAATTTATACCGATCCAGCCCGGCCCATAAACCCCGCTCGTTCAGACGCTTCCCGTAAATCGCCGCAGAAGAAAAAACGCGCCATTAAACCGCTAAAAGAAACCATGAGATTTTCTCTTCCAATCAACACTACTTTTATAAATCTCCCGAGACGCCTTCTACTGATTCCTCTATCTCTCCACCACCGTAAACCTAACCGTTTCTCAACCGTCGCGTTTCGTGGTGCTTCTCCTAGCCCGTGCCGTTGCTGGTTCTCGACGTTGAAGGCGGCGATGACGAGAGAAGAGGAGGAGAAGCGATCTAAGCTCTCCGTCGAGTTGAAGGAGAAGATCGATCTTAACGAGAAAGAGCGGGAGATTTTCGATCGGCTTCTCGGTACTCTCCGGTTCTGCAAACTCGACACGCAGCTTCGCGTCGCTGGTGGTTGGGTTCGCGATAAGGTACTCTCTCTCTCTCTCCCGCCGTAGTGTAGGATTCGATTAGTTTAGGGAATCTCGTCGTGGTTGCTCTAGGAGGATTCGCCATTGAATGCTTATGTGATAATGTTTGTGTTTGCAGCTTCTAGGGAGAGATAGTGATGATATTGACATAGCAATCGACAACATGTCTGGAAGTGAGTTTCTTGATAAGCTCAAGGAATACTTATCTTCTAGAGACGAACAAGTTCAAGGCGACACTGTTATTGAAAGGTCTTCTTCAATCTTTTCTCAAGCTGAACTCTCTAGATCTTGATGTTGACTGGGTTGATTTTGCTTGGTCTTTTTGTTTCAGGAATCCTGACCAGTCTAAACATTTGGAGACAGCAAAGATGCGCATTTATGACCAATGGATAGACTTTGTTAATTTGAGATGTGAAGAGTACACAGAGAATAGTCGCATCCCTACAATGGTACTTCCCCTTGTTTATCTGCTACGAATGCTTAACACAACCTATCCTTAACGTCAAAGTTATTTTAGTTGTCGAGAGGATGCAATGGAAAGGTCCTAACTGATTGTGCTGCTTTGTTTTAAGCTTTTGTTTCTTTGGTTTGTTTTAGAAATTTGGCACCGCAAAAGAGGATGCTTACAGGAGAGACTTAACCATAAATAGGTACTCTCATCTTCGTCGATAACTAGAAGTAGAGTAGCTGTGATCACTGATCACCGCATCACTGTATGCAAATGGTAACATTTTCTTATGATTTCTTAATTTTGACAGCTTGTTTTACAACCTTAACACTGGCTCAGTAGAAGATCTCACAGAAAGAGGTTACCGCTACACCCTAGTGCTGTAGCATTTGTTTACTGTGATGTTGAAAGTAATCGTTTACAAGGAAATGTGAAAATCACAGGGATCGATGACCTTAAGTCCGGAAGAATTGTTACACCATTGCCTGCAAAAGCTACGTTTTTGGATGATCCTTTGCGAGTCCTCCGGGCTATTCGCTTTGGTACTGTGTTTTTGTTTTTTTTTTGTATGTCATAACATTGTCCATTTTAGATACTTCATTTGAGTTCTGTGGTTAATCTACTGCAATGACAGGTGCAAGATTTGGTTTTACTCTGGATGAAGAACTGAAACAAGCTGCTTCAAGTGAGGAAGTGAGGGTAGCTCTTGGAGAAAAAATTAGCAGAGAGCGGATCGGCAATGAAGTATGTATCTGATCTTCGTGCTTGCTGGATATAGCTTATGTCGTTGCAATCTCTCCTTTTAGGGGTTTAGCGTTACACAACTTGATTTCTTGTTGCAGATCGACTTGATGATAACTGGAAATGGACCAGTTTCAGCAGTAACACATCTTTCTGACCTGAAGCTGTTTGGGGTTGTCTTTGCCGTTCCATCTTCATCCGAGCCTGCACCATCAGAGAATTGTGGCAGGTTCATCTCATTTCTACTCTTAACACTCAGGAACTCGGCAAACCTGGTTCTGTGACGTTCCTTTTCATATTATGAAAAAATCACTAACGCGTCTCCGTTTTCTAGCCTCTGCAAAGCATACTTGGAAGCTATGTGGAGCCTCATTCAAACACCTGGGCTAGAAAAGTTCAGCGTGAGTTATTAGTGTGCCACGATTGCATCTTCTTTACAAACTGCTAGAAACGAAGCTCCCTCTAGATTCTTATTGTTGTTTTATTTGGTTTTAGGGTGAAGAAAGAAGGCTTGCTTTGTATGCTGCGCTGTTTCTTCCCTTTAGGAAAACCGTTTACAAAGACAATAAAGGCAAATTGGTACTGTATCTTGTCTGAACTCCTGTCATCTTTTCTTTGGTTAACTAAATCTGAGTTCTAATATCATAGCTAACAAAACTTGAGCCCTTTTTCTAGATCCCTGTTGTCAACCACATATTCAAATTCTCCATGAAGCGGAAGACCAGTGATGCTGAAACGGTGAGCTCTGATTATTAATGTTCAATATCTTAGACCATAACTGCTGTAACTGCAGAGCGATACTTGTGTCATTTGGTAATAACAGAATTAACATTAACATGGTAAAATCATAACCTTCACCTATTAGATTGTTGGTGTGGTCTTTTTCAAGAGCAGTGTATCTCGTTTGACCATGCCTTTTAAGTCTGACTACTTCACGACTTAACAGATCTGCGAATATTATAACAACTACATCCATCTTCTTCAGGTTATCAATATACATCGTACCACGGAGAGATTCCTATCGTTGATTGCTTCCCTTCGGTTGAAGAATGACGTACAACTGGACAAGCTTGATTGGGCCACTAATATTCTTAAGCACTGGGA
The DNA here is from genome assembly GCA_016432835.1 of Brassica nigra. Classification (NCBI taxonomy): domain Eukaryota; kingdom Viridiplantae; phylum Streptophyta; class Magnoliopsida; order Brassicales; family Brassicaceae; genus Brassica; species Brassica nigra. The sequence goes on from CM028243.1 coordinate 20,664,726, forward strand.
GTCTATCTCCCTTGGTGATCCAGAGCTCCCAGCAACATCGAAAATAAGAGTACTCACAGGTACTCCTTTGTAGCCTTTATGGTATTGTATTACGCCCACCTTAAAAACTCGAGATAGTAGTTGAAGAAAAAAATCACTAATTTATTTTAGTTAATCGATACCATAGATAATTAGCGGCGTCTCATAAGAGTCGTAACTCTATAGGTATTAATATCAATTAAATTAAGATACTAGCTTACTTACATGATAATCTTTTCTGTGATTCTATTTACTAGGAGTAGTATAAAACTAGTGATTTAGTGATCACATTAGATCTCCAATCAAATTGTATATATAACTAAAATGGTTTTTGTTTGTTACTTTGGGCAGGGTTTCTTCTTAGAGATATCAAAGACTTCTGGCGTGTTGCACTCTTAACATCTCTGTTGTTGAGTACGGTTGACGGCATGAAGGAAGATCAAGAAATTGGGCATTTGGACTTCCAACTGGACAAGTTGCGAGAAAGCTATCTAACAATCGAGGAAACCATTCTTGAACTGGGTAAGCGTTAGTATGCTTCATAAATCGTAGCATGAATGATAGATGTTTCCCAAGAGGAGGCAAAAGATGTTAGGGTGTGACTAGTTTATAAAGACTCCACAAGTCGGCATTCGTAATGGTGTTATTGGTTTTAACATTGCAGGTCTTGATAACATCTGGAATGTAAAGCCTCTGGTGAATGGCAGGGAGATCATGCAAATTGCAGAGCTTAGCGGAGGATCATCCCTCATCCGTGAATGGGTTAGTTAAAAAGGCTTCATTCATTTCATTTATTGTGAATCTCTTAAATGTTGAGAATCTTGCTTCTCTCTAATACATGATGTCGTTCTCTGTTTTTGCAGCAAGAGAAACTGCTCACATGGCAGCTAGCTTATCCCAATGGCTCCGCAGAGGAATGCAAAGATTGGATGAGAGAAATACAAGCAAAACGACAACGGACAGAGTAATTGACTTTAGAAACTGGTTCTTCTGTGCGCTGTTTAGTCTTTAAAATCATTTGACATTGTAGCTTAGCTGAATCTCAGATATGCAACAGATTCGATCGAACTAAACCAAAGGAATATAAGAATGAAACCAACATGGACAGAGAGGTAATATACATATCATCGGTCCTTATTGCCTAATAGATAGCTTTACAAGGAGTTGATGTGTAGACAGAATATTAAAAGCCGAAGAAGAATCCGAGATGAACCAAACCGGACCTAGAGAGTCCATGATGTCTGCTCGAAATCTTTGGTCTAACATTCTTCAAGCGAGTGTGCAGAGGTGGAATGAGATGATGAACCTTCTGATTCCCTGCAAAGCAAAGAATTAAACTGATGCCTTGATGATTGGACAAACCCAGGTGACGCATTGCTTGGGCTAGTATCATTTCGTTGATAGGGTAGCAACATTTCGTTGAGAGATGATATGTTCGAGTAAAATGGTGAATCCAAAGAGCCTATACAGGTGATGTATGATCTCTGCGATGAAGACCGCAACGGGGAGGCTGCTTGTTGCTCGAAATCCGCAGATATATGGCTGACATTTATTGGCGATGGCCAGCTTCCATCAGAGGCAGACCCGAAAGATTATTGACTATAGGATGAGCTCGTGTGCAAAAGTGAGGACCCAACAGTAGGAGGGTCTATATGCACTAAAGATGATCCTGCAATGGAAGATAGGAGCGGTGTGTTCTCTGAAGCCGATGGCTCGTCCGTGCTGATTCTTGCATCCCGTTTACACACAGGGCAAAACGTCCTCCATGATGTAAGCCAAAAGTCTACACAACTGGCATGAAACTCTGTAAAACACCAAAAGGATCATAAGTTGCTTTGTTTCTAACAAGATAGAGATAGGTTCAAATCTCATATACTTAACTGTGACAGCAAGGTAAGACCCTAAGCTTGTCCCCAACACTGTAGTCTTCGAGGCAGATAGCGCAAGACAGAGCAGTTGTGATGTACCCACGTATAGAAGTGAATGTAACACTCGGCATTGCTTTCACCATCCTACGGCTCATCCCATGGAACTGGGATGTATTGTTTGTACGTGATGTGCAACGCCTATAGATGAAGACACAAATGGTTAGAACAAAAAACATGCCCAGTGATAACACCAATGCTATGCTCGCGAACAAACACCGCCCCGACTCCTCTAAACTAGGGACCAGCATGACTCTTGTTTCCGCCAAGCCAGCGTACTTCTTGAGTGTGTCTCCTGCTGCTTTCGACACAAAAACCGCTTGAATGTTTATACCATACTTGTCTCCTTCCACTGAAAAAAAAGATCCTTTGTTTAGCATCGGTTCAAGATTTAGATACTTTGTTTCACTACTAGCTAATAAGAAGTCGCTGTCCACATCGCCATGGACAATGGCAGTTTTGAAACCGGTTCCCTGAGCGTTTCTGACTTTGTGCTCAAAGCTGCAGCCTCCTTTCACGATCAACGCGAAAGGGAACGTACCGTTAGTGCTCTGCTTCGGTTTATTCCTCAACTTTTGGCAAGCGTCAAGAGGATCAGCCGCGTAAAGGACTCCGGTTTCTACCGTAGCCTCTTCTGATGGAGCTGGAACACTTGCAGAAGTTTAACAAGTTATATATATAACAGATCACATACATGTGCGTGTGTCAGTGGGTGAGTGGTAGAAATAAGGTAAAAAAACTCACAGAAATAAGCTTCCATGTCTTCGAAAGACCGAGTGATGATGATGGAATTCATCAAAACGACTGTGCCTGCATCTACACATGAAACAATGAAAAAGTGTAATACTAGGAGGACCAGAGCAACAAGATTCATCGTCTTCCTTTCCAAACGAGGGGCTATTGGATTGAATGTTTTACTTTGGTCATGAAAATATAACCATAACTTATGATCTTCTCAGTAATAGTCTGTTGAAATAGTTAGTTATTCAGTGGTTTTTAATATATGCAAGAATTGGTAGTATTCAATTAATGTTTTCTAAAACTAGTGAATTGTTAGTTTGTAATATTTTTATGATTTTTATAGTAAACAAAACTAAAAATATACTTAAAACACTATTTTAAACATCTGAACGTTCATATTAAAATTTTAGGTATTCTATAAGAGAAAATCTAGTTAGATTTGAGAATTAATTAAAAGTATGAAATCAATCCAACATTCACATTTGACACTAAAAAAGTCCAGGTATCATTTATATCAAAAATCTAAATAGTGACCATAGCTTTTTTTCTTTGTCACCAACATCTATAATACACCCAGATCTGGCCCAATAATAAAGGATTCCAAATACTGGGCCTGACCCATTTTCGGGCAATTTCGTTGGGTATACGTCCTTTCATAAAGTTTTATTTATTGTCTCCTCTCGAGTCGTTTTCCAATCTCCATCAATTAATGTATTACATAGCAATTTGCACCGTGTTTCTTTCTTTATATTTTAGTTTAAAAAAACTGTATAATGACTTTTCTTATTGTCGTAAATAAGATGTTCTGAAGGTTTATTATTCCTCACGACTAGAAAATCTATATATACAAGAGTTTAAACCGTCATAAGATAAATAACAATATATTAATTTATAGTTTATCTAAGAAAATGATAAATACAAATATGGATAAGCACCAATATGAAAAACATCTATTATAGATAAATGTAAACTCTCAATCGCCCAAGGCATTGGTAAGTGGGCCGGATGGACATGTAATGGTCCGGACGGTTTGGGCCTGTCATGGACTAGTTGATCACTTGGTCCTTAGCACTCCCCCTTGATCGACACATCCGGTCAAGGTTCGTTACATGCTTAATGTTGCCTCATTAAAACTTTTCCAAGGGAAAACCTAAAACTCAATGTGGTAAAAGGAAAACCAAAGATAGAGAAAAGAGTACAACACATGAATTCTTCCTTGGATGTCATAGTCATATAGAGCTCGTGATACACTTTACCAATATTGGTGTTGCCTCATTAAAACCTTACCAGTAAAATCCAATTGGGACAAAACCAGGTGAAGGGAAAAGAGTACAACATGTATCACTCCCCCTGACTTGTACCTCCGTACATGTTCTTCAAGTCTGGCGCATGGACACTCTGATGGTTTAGCTTCATGGGAGCCAAGTCTTGAACTGGTCCTTTTATTGCCACGTCCCAAACGGATAGGTAGACTTCATGGACATGTAGTTGGTGTAGACATGGTGAAGAAGTCGACTAACATATCACATGACTGAACTTGTAGCACTTTGTGCTTCTTCATCATTCTCCAAACGTGTATAACCTGTTTGAGACCTTGTATGGACCTGTAACATTTATCAAAACCAAACAAACTTTTCTTTTGGGTTTGGTTAGTATAAATCAATCTCAAACATTTAGTACCTTAGAAGGTAACTTAGGATATATTGATCCTGTCCCATTGTCTCATGTTCGGACATGCCAAATTTATCTAAGTAAGGTGCCAATAGCACTTATTGCAGGGGACGTGTATGGCTTTAGTATCAATGTCTTATGGTTTGAACATATCCATAAAACTTATCCGACCTAGTATGGCTTGCCATATCAAGGCGCCAATCATATCAATACATTGCACTTTTGGTCGGATGTGCATAAGCCTTAAAAGTACTTACGTAAAGTCTTTCTTGGATCAAGGACACATGCCTTGTCCATAGCCATACCACAATCTGAATATAGTGGTCACTGGAACCGGTTTAGTCGGAACAAGTCCGGACATGGTCTTTTATCGGTATGGACCCTTTTGGCGTGGATCTAATGTATCTATTTTCTTTCTGTGACCATCTCATATTCCATCTTTATTTCGTTGGATCATGGATCTCAATGCACACATACAACTTGTCTCTTGTATGTCTATGATCCTTATGTGATGCCGCAATTTATTGCAGTTCCATCATCAAAACAATTAACCTTCTTTCAGGCTGATTTATTATAAACACAAGGGATTTCTTTTATAAGAATATATGGACTGATTAGGATCATTCTTAAAGAACTCCTTTACTAAGTTTTACTTAGTCTATCATATAATGCAGCTGCTTTTGCATCAGTCCATGAACAGCTTAAGAACAGTTCTTTGAGATCTGTCAGACATTCAAATTAGCTAGCTTTGCATAATCTTTCTTTGGACGTCTTAGATCATATTCTCTGGTCCGAGGATCTTGCCAAGACATAGATGGTTAATACCATTCTATTCCTCTTATTAATCTTTTATTAATCTTTTACCAGCTTATTACTTTCTCCCCCTGATGTTGGATAGTCGGATTCATTAGTCATGCAATCCGTGTACTTGGCCATAATTTGATCACCCATTTTGGCTCAAGGTGATGTGCCCTGAATCAGCAGCATAAACAAATCAAGAAAATTTGGCTCTTGGGCTTGAGTTTTAACCAAGATGGGCTTGACGATTTATGAAAATATGTTTATGAAGATGCTTCAGCCCAAAGAAAGAAAGGCCCGACAAGAAAATACAAGGTATGGTCTAATAATATATCAATCTGACGGCAATTCAGAGACCGTCGACCATGCAAAAGGACACGACCAACCGAAGAGTTTTGCGACCACAAATTCTCAAATTCGGTCAATAGTCTTGGTCTTTGGTCTTTGGTCTTTGGTCAAGTCTTCCTTGTTTTTATAAGTTGCTAATTTCTATGTTTGACTAGTCTTTTGTATTCCAACCTTTTGTATGCTTTGCCTATTATATAAAGGTCATTTGATCAATGAAATAAAATAAGTTTTGAGTGATTATTTTTGGAACCTTGAGAGAGAATCTCACTTTTCTTGTTCTTGGTGTGGTTAGCTCCAAGTAACTCTCTCTTTCTCGTTGGAACGGTGCGTCATATCCGGCAACAGATTGAGGCTGCCCTTTTGTTGGACCGGTGCGTCACATCCGGCAATAAATTGGCTTCGGGAATATCAGCAGCCTTCCGCATCTGCTGTGCGACCCTTCGATCCATCTATATCTCCTTTTTGTTGGACTTGTGCGTCATATCAAGCAACAATTGGAGTTCGGGAATATCAACAGCCTTCCGCAACTGTTGTGCGACCCTTCTATCCATCATTTCTCATTCAGTCTGTCTGAGATCATATCCCCTTATCAGTCCGGTCGAGTGATCCTAATTTAGGGTGCATCACAAGGTCTCTTTAAATTTCGTGGGAGAAAAACATACTTATCCAACATATATTCACAATCCTCTTCTGAGGTTCCATCTTAGACGGCACATATGTCTGTGGTGGTTTATTCAAAATCTCTTAAGATGGTTTATGTCTGGTTTATGACCCGTATTCAATCTGAGATGGGAATATCTATTCTCACTTATATGGCCTGATGCATATTAACCTTCTATACATGTAAATCTCGTGATGTCCCCAAGCTTATAGACTTTTAGAGTCTGAACCTTATAGGTAATGGCCCGAACGGCCAATCTGTCATATTCATGTTTATAGTATGGTCATGAACCACGAGTGTGTCTTCTCTCCCCTTCATGAGCATGATATAATCTTTTAAATGCTTGGGACATTATAGTCTAATGAGTTTCCCTTGTGTACATGTTACACAACGTGGGATTCTATGGGATAACTCTTTGTGCCTTTTTCAATATCTTTCTTTGCATCAATTTTAGACTCGGATGGCTAATCCGGTTATGCCATTAAGTGTAATCACGTGGTATACTATTCTGGTTACCATGGCTCTTTGCCTTTTATCATACTGATCTTTGGCATAGTCTAGATCAGTAGAGTACACATGTATAGTCTTGACCACTTTCTTATAGGGTCTTAGGCGATTTTTTTTCTTTAAATTTGTAGGAACCTTTTGTTCTCTTTTGCCCATTGTTTCTATTTGGAAACCATTTCTTGTTGTAACTCAATGGGCCACGAATTTGGGTGTACATATTGCCCTTTAGGCAATGCCTTGACCATATGTCTTTAACATAGGCTACTATACCAGCAATTTTGTACTCATCATTCACATTCATCAATCAAAATTGAACTCAAAATAATTATATTATTATATAAAAATTCGTGAATGGCAGAAATATTAAAGCAAAGCACAAATCAAAACTTAAACAAAATCATAATGTCGAAGTCTAATTTCTTAGTCAAAAGACAAGCCGGCCACACCATCTCTTATTTTGGACACGGCTGCCTCGGATTTCTCTTGCATCTCACTGCTTTTCGTTTTTTTAGCAATTTATTCTGCTCAATGATCAATACGCATGAAAACATATCATTATAGGTGGTGAAGCCTTTTTTCTCTTAAGGTATATTGTAACAATAGATCACATGGATCGGCTGTGAGGAAGGTCTTTTCTAGTAAATCCTCCTCTATTACCACTTCACCACATAGTCTCAGTTTGTAAACAACTTTGGACAAAGCCAAGTCATAATCGTCCACAGACTCAAAGTCTTGGAATCTGAGACTCATTCATTCATGCCTGACCTTTGGTAATAACACAATTGTGTATCTGGATTTTAATTCTGTCCAAAGGTCATGAGGATTCTCAATATTTTGATACTGATTTCTCAGTTCCTCAGTGAGATGATGGTACATAATTGTTATGGCCATATACTTTTCACTTGCAGTTGCATAATTTCCATCAATGATACATCTCCCGAGTCCTCTAGACTTCAGGATAACTGGAGAGTTCATTGCCCATTATAACCAATTATCTCCAGAGAGATTTAGGGCATCATAATCCGAAGGTTCAAATTTCGACATATGAACTAATTACTTAATACTTTTAGAAATTTTTATAGCTTTTATAAACTCTTCTTGTCACACGGATCATAAAAAAAATTTCTAACAAGTATTTATTCAAACTATATGAACAATGCATTAGGTCACACGACCATGACAATATGATGCAAGCCACACGGATATACTTATGATGCACAAGCCACACGGCTATGAGGTTGATTTACAATAAATCCTAACAATTTATAAGTGATCATAATGAATGCAAAGCCACACGCCATGATATGAAACAATCCTTGTTCTATATAATTCTTAATGCAATTAGATTTTAAGTCACCTTAGCAACCAAAGATTCTAAGTGATTTATGAAACAATGAACCTCAAATAATTGTAATTCAAACAATCAAAATTCGGGATGAGATCCTAACAATTTGGTTTCTATGTGATTCCAAATTCGGTTTAAGTGATCAAGCAATCAATATGAACATTGGTGAGCAAAACTAGTAATTATCCTAATCAAATTTGGTTTTGAATTAGGCAATTGATCACGATCTGAAACTTTCCTTTTTTTCTTTTAAAATAGAAAATCGAATCTCATAAAAAAGGAAAATAGAATTTTTGAAGAACTTTAACAAATTTTGATTCTAATCAGCTCTAAAACAACCTAAACAGATTGTATAATTTTAATAAAACAATTAAAACAAGAAAGCAATCGAATTTTTTTTTTTAATTTTAGGGTTTTGGAATGGTTCCATGCATGGCATGCTGATTGCATCCATGCGGTTTAGGATTTATGTTTTTAGGATTTTTAGATTTTGATCAATAGATCAGGGGAGGAAGGAGCACACGATTTGATCAATGGATCAATAGTTTTGAGATTCAAAAACCATTATGGTTTTGATTTTAATTGTTAATACAATCTCATATGGAATAAGGAATATTTTTGTGCTTCTAGCAACCTAATAACCATTGATCTATCAACCTAACAAGAGAACTAAACCAAAACCTAATTCCACAAATTTTAGAGTTTCTATTATCCTAAATTAGGGTTCATAAAAATTTTAATTGTTCAAATCCTTATCAATCAACCAAATTCGTTTATACGGTTCTCAATTAGGGTTTCCGAATTTTATTTTACCTTTAATCACCAAACGATTCTGTATGGACCACCGAGAGAGAAGGGAATTCTGAGCTGGAACAGGCCGCAAAGGAGAAACTGAGAAGAGCCAGAACGAGCTGAATCTGACCGGATTTGGTTTTGAGAAGGCGGATCGCGAATTAGGGTTCTAAGGCAAATCGGCAACGCGTACTATAGCGAAGCGTGAAGGCGCGTCGAAGATCGAATCGATAAACGGTTTGCACTGATGGATTCGTCTCGTCGAGAGATTCAATTTGATATATTGATAGTCGTCTGGATCCTTACGGTTTGAGAGAACGATCGATTTGAAGTTACGGTGGAATTAGGATTTTTAGAAGTCGGAATATTAGCTAGGGTTTTAGAGGCTATCGTGCTGATAACGTGTTGTAAATAAGATGTTCTGAAGACTTATTATTTCCTCACGACCAGAAGGTCTATATATACAAGAGTTTAGACCGTCATAAGATAAATGACAATATATTAATTCCTAGTTTATCTAGGAAAAGGATAAATACAAATATGGATAAACACGAATATAGAAAACATCTATTATAGATAAATGTAAACTCTCAATCGCCCAAGGCATTGGCGAATAGGCTGTATAGATATGTTTGGGCATGTCATGGGCTGGTCGATCACTTGATCCTTAACATTTAGGTTGTGGCTGGTAACCATAATAGGAACAACAGGAATGGACAGGAAAAGAATGAGTAGGAACAAAATTTTAGGAATGAAGAGGAATAATGATTCCTTATCAAAATCAGTAAGGAATGAATTTGTTCTATAATTCTCTACAACCAAAAGAATGGGAAGGAATGGAAAAAAAAATCTATTCCTCATGAATGGTAAATTTTTTAAAGAATGTTAAGTAATGTAGTGTTCCTCTTCATTCCCTTGGTCACCATTCACACCCCAATTTTTTTTTCTGCATGGAACCATTATTCTCATTCTTTTTCGATCAACTATATAAAATTATAAAGCTTTGCGTTTGTACTTACATATTAATCCTTATAACATGAAAGCACCAACACAGACGCGATTACGCAAACAAACAATCGTTGGCCTAAGTAGTTATTCGGTTTCGTTCTCCGTTTAAAGTCTCATCATGTGCGTTAGGAAAATTTGAATGTGGTTTATAGAAAACAGTAATAATATTGCGTTTTCACCAATCGGAGCCAAACATTGCAATCTGCTTTTTCGAACAACATTGCGTCTGCATGCGTTTTTCTTCATCTATCTCTCTCAGCTGTTCTATGTCTGAACTAAGAGACAGCTGTTAACACTCTTATGGCAAAAATATCATTAAGACATTAATTTTCAAACTACCTAATTGCCTCTTTCTTTATACCCTTTAGTACACTTGTCTCTACACGTGTATCGACAAGTCAGTGAAGTCACACACATTAGTACAGTACACTATTGTTAAAATCATCTCATATCTACTGTAAGTTTACTCTAGTTTACATGTAACAAATTGATTTGGCTTTAGATTTCAGTGAACTAGGTTTGAATTTTTCTTCTTCGCCCGTGCATGCTGATTAAATTAATCATATTATATATCCTCAAAGACCAATCAAAACTGTTGCATCAGGGCTCCAACACTTTACAGCAAAACTCAATCTAAAATCTGTGATTTATGTTTAGTACAGCGATGAAAGCCTATTGCATGTGATACCTATCCAACATGAGTTTTTTTTTTTTGTCACTCAACAAAAAAGAGGAAGAAGACAAAAAAGCTAAACTGTGTCTATATAAAGAATCATCCACATCTTCTATTTTCACAAACTACTACAAGCCGACAAGATGAAGAAGATGAATGTGGTGGCTTGTGTTATGCTCATCTCTCTTCTCCTGCTTTCTCAGGTAAAAATGATCACACCATTTTCAAAGGTCACTTCTCTCTGTTTCAAACATACTAACTAAACACACTGAAACGTTAATGTCTTATTCTTTCACAGGTACTTGCAGATCTATCTTCGTCCAGCAACGGTGAAAGTTCCTCTGTTACTCAGGTAAAAAACTGATACAAACATATTAACACAAACTTTACCTAGCGTAAATAAAATTGGTTTCTTTTGTTGCTAATAGATTCAGACGAACGACGAGAACCAAGCGGAGGCGTTTAAGAGAACATATCACCGACCACGATTCAGTTAGTAACACTCTAGTTTTCTGTTTTCGGTTTCTTTTCTTTTGTCTACTTGACAACTTCTTGATTAATGCATGAGCCAAATATTGGCAGATTGTGGGTATGCGTGCGCGAGGAGATGCAGAGAGACATCCAGGAAGAAAGTGTGTTACAGAGCGTGTGGAAGTTGCTGTGCCAAGTGTCAGTGTGTGCCGCCGGGAACCTCAGGCAACACAGCATCATGTCCTTGCTACGCCAATCTCCGTACTCATGGCAATAAGCTCAAGTGTCCTTGAGACTACAAAAACCTCTATGTTACATGCTCTGACCATCTTTTAATAAACTATATGTTGCTTCTATTGTATCTTGTGTGAGCTTATTTCCGATTATGTTATTATCATTATTCAAGACATTGTATCACAATTCCCGAATAATAAGATGAGTGATTTTATTGTTAAGAGTAACAAAACAGGAAACAAGTTTCATATTCATAATAATAACATAAACTGTCCTTACAAAATAACATAAGAGAGACACGAGGGGGAGTTCTTGTGTTTATTGGTTCGAGTCACCGTTTCTTGGACTTAACCGCCACAACGCCTTTATAGAGCTTAACCCGATCCTTCAATGCATCTCTTCGAGGCCGAGCCACCTTATTGTTGGGATCAAACAACAAAACCTCTTCAAACGCTTTCAACGCCAAAGGCAGCTCCTTCTTCTTCTCGTAAGCATCTCCAAGGTTGTTCCAAGCCGTTACATAACCAGGCTGAATCTTCACCGCCATCTCAAACTGAGCGATTCCTTTGTCAAGTTTATCTTCTCGGACATAACTCACTCCAAGAGCGTTATAGACCTGTCTCAAGAATTGCACTCGTCATTTATACTTGCTGGAAACAGTTAACAGTGTGTGCTTGTGTGTGAATTTTTATTATTACCTGAGCAAGATCTTGATCGTCGCCGTCCCATTTCTGGATGGCTTGAAGCAAGAACTTGTTGGCTGCGGGGTAAAACTTGCGTCTCAGCATCACTGCACCGAGCTCAAAGAGCTCTGTTGCACTTGCATCCCCGCTCCTAACTTGCTCCTTCAGATTATTCCACACAAAAACCATATAACACAGTTTTGATCAGTGTTCTAAACTCGGCTATGATTTTTTAAACCGATTCTTTAAAAAAAAATCAATTTAGCACTTCAAACAATTGGTCTAGACGCTCAACTAAACAACAATCCTCTATAAAGCGTTTAACCCCTAGTTTTTGAATATTGGTTTGGAACAAAAAGTAAGGCTACTTACTTTACTTGAGTCAGTCTAATAACAGTGGTTTGCTAAAAAACAAAATGAGAGGCATCAATGCTATTTCATCAGTTCTCTAGTGGCCTTTCATCTCAGTTTCTCAATCTAACACAATTACACAAAGGTTAGTACTTGGGATCAGAATCAATACCTGTAGCTCTTTGGCAGAGAGGTCAAGTTCTCTGCGGACAAGTACTTGACGGATGACATAGAAAGTACCAACTCCGAGCAGACCCAGTAGCAACAGCAAGTAAGAAAGCTGAATACCTAGTTCAAACAACTCTCCAACTTCGTAAACCGGTTCAGGCTTCACGATCTCTGACGCTGCTGCCAGCTGTGGATAAGCAGAGATCATCAACAAGCTCTGTCCCAGCAGAAAGGTAGATCCTTTGCTTGGTAGCTTCTTCAAAGAAGCTTTATTCAAAACCGGTAAGCCTCTAGCAGAAAATTCTGCAGATCGAATGGCCAAAGTCCTGCCATGTATCTGCCTTCATCCACAAGTTTTACAAAACATGGAGGAAGATTAGCAGAAGTCCCAAACATATGTATAAGCCAGTGAATTCTCCAATATTGCAATAAAGTCAGCGTCTTTGAGAGAAACTCGGCGTGTTTACCTGTAAAGAAATCGTTTTGGGATGGAACTTGAGCGACACTGGATAAGAAGGGAGAATCTGAGAATGGTGGAGATAGAGGCGGTGAATGGGTGGAGAGGATGACGATAGCGTATGGATTAGCATGCTCGATTCGATCATAAAGGTCCCGATGAGCTTACTCTGAAAGTTTGAAATCCACGAGTGTGCGTGGTTGTGTGTGTGTGTGGTGACTGGTGAGGAAGATGAAGATAAGGCCCACCCACGTTACTCTTCGGGTTTAGCCCGCCCGGACTCTCTCTCTCTCTCTCTTATTTTAAATTTTAATCTGCATATTTTATTTAATTTTAATCCTCAATATAATAAAAGTGTATATTCATCATCATTTTGTGCTCTATTTTTTTGTAACGCGAAAACAATATTGCAACAAAAAATTGAGCTTTACCATCAGATGTGTCCTGAACCGATGGTGGTCTTTACCTGACTAACGTTATTAATAAGACATTTATAGGTTTTAATCCGAATACTAAAGTCAGTGATCTGCAGATCAGGAGCTCATGAATAATTAGTGTACTAAACTTTTTGTGTTTTTGATCTGTTGTAGGAAACAATTTCGTCATCATGATCTTATGGTTGAAAGAACCACTCTGTGGCTATACACTCATCAAAGATATTATCTGCCTAGCTCATCCTGACTTTAGCTTTTGTGTTAGTTAGGAAAATTGTACATGAAGCCGATGTAGTAGCTAAAGAGGCTTATAACTGAAGGTAAACATAAAGTATATTGGTTGATACAAAACTCAATGTATGCATAACTATGAGTAAGGTAACGTAATGCATTTTGGACTTTTTTTAAAGTATTTTTTTACATGTACTCGGTTCTAATATACTTGACATAAAAACAAAACTATCAAAAGTAATTCTTCTTCTAGATTAATTATTACATTTTATGTTTTTCTCTGAAACCAAAAAAATGCAATTCTTCTTGTGTGAGGTGACTGAAAAATCCAAAACAATGAAAGTAGTAATAATGAAGCCTTGAAGGTGGCAAAAGGTGAAATATACTCCAAATTGAAAATTTCAGTTACAAAGAAAAGGAACATAATGGGTTTAGGTACAATACAAACCAACAACCCAAGGAGATTAATTTCCTTTTTTCTCTTTATGTAGGATTTGCACAATAACACTACTGTTTTATGAGAGTTACATAGCCACCCAAACACTTCTAAAACTTTAATGAAATCCCATAGCCCCAGTTTTGAAAGCTGGAGCATCCGGTGGCGGCGAAGGCAACACCGTTAAAGCCAATATGCCACTCACCGCGGCCGCAATTGCTCCTAGCACAAACGCCGGAATGTTTCCACCATGGAATAGCTCATCGAATGGTCCACCTCCCACAGATACCACCATCTACGTTTTAATGAAACAACAAATACATATCAGGATGTGAACATTTTTTGTAAATAAATAAATAAAACTGATTTAAAAGTTTTTTTACCTGCGGGACAACAATAGCCAGATTCAGAACACCTAGGGACAGTCCTGTTGAGATGAAACAAACACACATCTTTAATTTAAAAAATAATTCAAGATTATAGTTCTTCTCAGGTGTGGTAAACATTTATTTTATTATTGTATATTCCGTATATACTATGTAGTCAATGAAACCCAATATAGAGAGACCAATATATTAGTATTGGTTACTTATACAATCATCTCAATAAGTTATTAAATTATGAATCAGTACGTATTAAATGCTTATAGCTTTTCTAGGTCCCAACACTTTAAGAAGACTGTAGACTTACATTATCCAAAACAAAACGCGTGATTAAATTAAATAAATGGCTTAATCTACAAAAATTTACCTTGGCCGGCACCAGAATTGGTTGAAAAAATGGAAGCTAGTGCAAAAGGAATACTGAACGTAATCTGCAATCAATTAAAATTTAGAAAAAAATCTGGTCAAATTAAGTAATTACTTATTGGTTTTTCTGATAAACAAAAGTTAATACTAATAATTAACTAACGTACACAAAACTTCTTTCGGTAAAATAAACAAAAAAAACAAAACCCAGAGAGGCTTACCGCTTGGGGAATACCGAGAACAGCAAAGAGAGTTAAAGCACCAGCTGTGACATTACCAGGCGGTCCCGTTTTAGCACCGCCGTGATCTCTCCGGTGATCCTCCGCCTGCTTAGTCACGACAACAGTCATGGCCAAGCAGATAGCAAGGATGAAGTTAACAGCTCCCCAAAGCCGTTTGGCTCCACCCATTTTCCGACCGACCCATTCAACACCAAGAGACATGAACCCAAGAACGATCGCGTTTAGCATAAGCCCCAACGCACCAGCTCTAACTCCGTCGTTGTAAAGCTTCTTAGAGGCCACGGATGCGGTCGCGTCTGAGTTTCCTCCGTACACCTCACGACCCATCCAGTCAGTGTCGAAGAGGAGGAAAGGGAACCATGCGATCCAGTTCAGTGCGGTGACTATAAGAAGCATCCACATCGGTCTTTTCAGCTCCTTGAACGCTCCGAAGATCTCTCCGAAGAACGGAACGCTCGAGGCTTTCCCGTCCGCGGTTGGCTCAGGGGTCCATGGCTTCTCCGTCACGTAACACAGAGACATTAACGTGACCAAGAGGAGAAGCGTTATGGAGAGGAAAAAACACGTTTTGAGGTTGGCGCAGTAGAGGTCGCAAGACTTGGTCATCGTGAACGGGACAGCTTTGTAGAGGTTCTTGTAAGAACCCGCCGCGTAGCCCAAAACGTTTCCGACCGCCATGAAGAACGAGAAAAACGCGTTTGCGGTCCGCGTTTTCTTCGCGTTTCCCGCGGATAGATCGGCCAAGAAAGCGCGGCACGGTCCCTGGAGAGTGTTGTTCGCCACGTCGAGGATCCAAAACCCGAGGGCGAAAATCGCGATGGCCCGCGTTCTCGGCGGTTTGTCGAGCTGGTCACCCATGCTGTGACCTATATCGGCGGCGTAACCGATGAGGAACACGGCGACGGTGACTAAACCGGCTCCGGCGACGATGAAAGGACGACGACGGCCGAATCTCGAGGTGCAACGGTCGCTGTGGTAACCGACGATGGGCTGGACTAGCATACCAGAGATTGGGCCGCAGAGCCAAATCAGAGAAGCCCATTTATGTGGGATTCCGAGTAGCTGCACGTAAGGAGTCAGCAGAGATAGCTGCAAAGCCCAACCGAACTGTACACCGGCGGCGATAGAGGACACCGATATGATCTTACGGAGAGCCGCCGGCTGATCGAGCTCAGACGTCTGCATCTCCAACGCCGCGGAACCGTTGGAAGCTTTCTCCATTTAGTAGATAGAAAAAGAAGAAACTAAAACTTTGTTTTTTTCAAAGGGTTTGTGTTTTGTTGTTTCCCGATGGTTGTGGTGGTGGAGGAATAGGGGGGAGAGTGAAGCGGTATTTATAGGAGGAGAGGGATAGGATTATCCGAAGAGGAGACAATTTTAAGCATAGAGAAGAAAAATAAGATGTCTCTTTAGTGTAGGGTACGGTATTGACACGTGTCCTCCTTAAATTAAATTTTTGTGTTAATTGTTTTTCTTCCTTTTTAGCGTCATATTAATTTCTGTGTTTGGAGCTTAAATTCTCTCTTATCATGACGTGGACCTTCGATTCTCTCTGACACTTTATTTTCTTTTCACCTTTTTAATTACTTTAATAAAACTGAAAATTAGTGAAAATATAAATTTGATAAACTATAAACCGAGAAATTCGGATAGAGAAAAGTCCGAGATGATATGTAAGAGCATATACTATGTTGATAGATATATTCGGATTGAAATTATTTTGTGATTTTTATATTAGGTAAAGAGAAAAAAAAGAATATAACTTTCGAATTTCGATTCAAGCGAGTGGCACTAGAATAATTTTTGATGTTACACTATTTTTAATAAACTATTATTATTTTATTTTCAGGCGTAAATAAATATACAAACTATATGATATTATATACATAAATATACAAACTGTATTTATCAAATTATTAGAAAATGATAAAATGATAAATCATTTAAACATCCTTTTGTAGATATTTGGATGACTTGATTATAGTTGTGGACGGTTATACATCTGTATTTTCAACTCTTCTATGTGACTAATAACCAACTAAGAGGAGGGATTATTTTGTATAAATGTATTAAATACCTTGAAATACACACATGCATAGTTGGTGTGTTATTTAATGTCTGTATATATAATCGCCATTTCTTTTAAAGATCATAAATTTATGTTTTCAAGGTATTTTGCAAATATATTATGAAGAGAATAAAGTCGGACAATAGTACCATTTGGCAACCACATAAACAAATATTTCAACAAAAGACTTTTCTAGAAAAACAATATGGTTTTGGAAAAATAATAAAAGAGGTTGTTTTAGATTTTGGAGGCAGTTGGACTTTATATTCTCTTATCCACATTTAAGATTAGATAAGCAGGCATATCTGGGTCTTATTAAGATATTAGGATCACATATTTGTGAATTTGTTCTTTTATCTCCGAAGTCTTTTTTTTTTTTTTGAGAAAGAGCTTTATCTCCGAAGTCTTGCACCTATAAGCAATGTTGTGCACTCACCAGTATTGAGATGTGATTGTGTAATAGAGTTACGGATTTCATATTTCTTTTTATTTCAAAATCGTATTTATTAAACTACAGTTTTATTTTGAACTATATTCGAGTTTTGGACTACTAATCATGAGTTCATTTAGATTTTGAAATATATCATATTTATTTATACTTGTGGTTTATCATAAACATGATTAACCGATTCTGTCCAAATGTATCCATTCCTAATCAAATCAAATTATCCTAAGACATTTTTTTAAATGCTTCCCTAGAATTTTATTTCATATATAATTTAAATAACAATACACATTTATTAGTATAAGCTAATACTTTCATATATAGTCATGTTTTATAGAAATCTAAATATGTCTATGACCGTAGATTATGTAGATGTTACCACAAAATAGTTTTTGTTTTAATATTCCTCCCAGATTTTAATTTTAAAAGCTTTAATTTTTAGTATCTTCTCAAATCAAATCATATATTTAGGAATATTCAGTTTAGATATGTCATTCAGAAAGACAAAAATTTACATAAAATTGTTAAGATCTTCTCCAATTCATTATTCCACAAAACTGTATGATTTTAAAAATGTTTATATCTGGTGATCATCATTGGACTATAACTATTGTTTTTTTTTTGTAAAATTTAGTGTGTGAATTATTTTGATTTAACTGTATTTGTTGCACCTTTACATTTCAAATGAAAAATTAAAGAACGTTGATAAAAATTAAATATAAATACAACTTATACAACCCAGCCAATGAATTCAACTTACCTATTTAAAATCAACTAACTATTTTATAAAGTACACAATTAACACAAGATAAACCACACAAAAAGCTTTGATCATGTAAACAAGTAAAAAATTTATTATCCCTCCAAAAATGAAATATAACTGCACATGGCTCGGATCCTGGTCTATTATATTTTAAAATAAAATACACATACTATAGGACGACTATTAGCCTTAATGTGTCAAAATAATACTCATTTTGTTTTTAAATGATACATATTTTAGAATTTTCACAAATATTAATAAAAATATTAAATTTTAAATAAATGCATATTTTGTGATTATCATTTTCCAATAATTCTAAACCAATAGTAAGAATTATATAGGCGCAGTCACGTTTTTTTTTTAATTTACAATTTTATATATTAAAAGAAAAGTCACAACCTTGATTCATGTGTGATATTTTTAAAAAATGAAATTTTCCTAGAGAATCTTATTTCATTTATTTCTAACTAACATTTAGGCATATCACATCTTTAAAAATATTAAATTAATAAATGCATATTTTGTGATTATCATTTTCCAATAATTCTAAACCAATAGTAAGAATTATATAGGCATCACGTTTTTTTGAAATTTACAATCTTATATATTAAAAGAGAAGTCACAACTTTGATTCATGTGTGATATTTTAAAAAATGGACGTTCCCTAGAGAATCTTATTTCATTTATTTCTAACTAACATTTAGGCATATCACATCTTTAATAATTGACATATCTAACAACTTCACCTATAAAATTGTTTTATTTTGTTAAATATAAAATTCTGTTGAAAAAAAAAACTAAAAAATCTAATTAAATTTTTAAATATTTTTATAAAATGATGCATTAATTAATTTTGTAATTAGTAATATAATATTATTATAAATTAATGTTAATTAATATTTTATTACAAAATAAAAATAATTTTTTATATTGTTTTCTTAAACTTTCTAATTATAGTCTATATTTTGAAAAAATCTAACAAATCTGTTTAAATGTTATCTTAATTTTCAAAATTAAATGTAAATATTTTCACTAATTTCGAAATTAGTTATGAAATATTATTATATATTTATATATTTATAAAATTACAAATATAAACTCGATCCTATTTTATCTATTATATAACCATAATCAATCATTTTAAGAGAAAATTATTATATTGAGCTAAATATAATAAAATTATATTAAATTTTAAATTTATATATTTTATTTTCTTTAAATATTTATGTTCAAAATATAATATGTAGGTAACACGTGTTAACATTACTAAACTATATAATACATGTAAAATAATTAACATGTATTTCACTAAAGCTAATAATATAAAATCTTTTAGTCATGATATCTATTCATTTTAAATATATATATATATATATATAAATTTTAACAAATCTGTTGAAAAATATTTTAACAATTTCTTAATTTTCAAAATTTATGTTAATATTTCAACTTAATTAGCAATGAAATATTATTATGCATTAATATATATTCAGTTATCATTTATAAAATAAAAAAATAAAGTTTTTATCTTATTTATCTATTTTATAATAATAATAGTTCATATTAAATGAAATTACTATATTGAACTAAATGTGATAACGTTACATTAAATTTATAAATTTATAAAAAATCAAAAATATAAAATATTTATGCTAAAAATATAATACGATGACGTAACGACTTAACATTCGCAAACTATATAATACATGTATAAAAATTAACATATCTAAAAATTTTGTATATAAAAGAATGTATTATCTGAAATGAAAAAGCGTAAAAAATATTGCTAATAGGAAATTCGGCTTTGAAGGTCGGCGGGTTAAAATTGAGCATACATTTAATACAAAATAATTTTTAATGTGTTTTTAATGCACATATTAATTTGTTCAATAAAGAAACACAAATACAATATGATAGATATTTAATAAGAAGCGACAAATATATATGACAGTTTTAAACAATTGATTCATTACAACATGTAAACTATAAAATTATTATATTTGAAATATTTATATAAACATTTAAAAGTATGATTAACATTAAAATGTATGATCTAAAATATATATATATATATAAACTGAAAACAAACACCGTATGGTTGTGTCAAGATCTAGTTAATGATTATTAGTTGATAAAATAAGCATTGAAAATATTAAAAATGTATTTTGAAATTTTTTTTTAAAAATATGTAATTTTGAAACGGAAAGAATATAAAATAAGAATATTATATATATGCATATATATATATTTGAAATAGAATGACTAAAGTAGAAATAGAGCAAACGAAGTAGAGGTTGGTAAGTCAAAGAGAAATAACTAGACAGAAAGTTGTTGCTTTGGTTACGAAAAGAAGATTTAGATACTAAGGACATCATTATCGCCGTATGATAATGAAGTCCTTAATGGATTTGGGTTAAAAAATAAATCAAAAATTCAATTAAAGTTATCAAACGGACCGTAAATAAGAGATGTTTTGGCAAGTCCGTAAGTGAACGTGGCGGAAGGTGATTGGGAGAAGAAAACGAAGTCGTGAAGAAAGAAGGGTCGGCTCTGCTCTCTACCATTCTGGAAATCGAAACAGTAGATTGTGTCGAGGAGACGACATCTTTTTCACATCTCTCGTTCTAAATCGAAAAGCCTCTCAGATCAGATCCTCATCTCCCTAATCGAAAGCTCGAGTCGGTGTTTCCTGCAAATCGAAACCCTAGTTCGATTTCGATTCATTAAGAGACTTGTAAAAGTCCTTGGGATAAACCGATTTTTTAAGAAAGTCCTTAATCTATGTCCTTAAACTAACTATACTAATAAATTATTCTAAGTGCATCAAATTTTGTCCTAGGGATATTGATGCCCTAACTGTCTATGTGTTCAAAAAAAAAAGATACTAACTGTCTATCTGACGACGACTTTTTGTTAATCTATCTCAAGATAAATTGCAGACAAAACTTGTTGTTTTGATGGTGTCAAATGATGCAGATTTAGATTTGGTAAATATATGCCCAGTAGATTATTGAAACATTGTGATGGGAATATTATTGTTAGTGGGTAAAATCATTCACATAGCCTTGTAATAGACCATAAATTATTTTTCCACATTCAAGCTACTTTTTTCAAATACAATGGCTTTATGTTTGTCAGTTGACGAAGTTAATACTCCCTCTGTTTCTTAAAGTTACATATTCTAGAGAAATTTTTTGTTTCAATAAGATCTATTTTTACATTTTTAATGCATGTTTTGAAACATCTTATATTTTGAAATATGAAAATTTCTCCAAAACATCTTATATTATAGAACGTAGGGAGTAATTGCAAACTTCAAAAAATTTAATGATACGTATGGAATTTTTATTGGGTTAAAATTATAGAAAAAAAAAATTATGCAAATTTAATGTGTTTTATTAAAATGTGTGAAAAATCCAGAATATGTAACTTAAAAACAGAGGGAGTATATTTTGTTTCGATAAATTTATGAAAAACACTGAAGTTCAAAAATAAATAAAGAATATTGCACGCACTGACATATAACCCAGCTAATAAAAGGGGAAAACGAATTTAACAAAATCTGGTAAATGTCTCCCACGAAACAAAGTGGATACTGTATCATTGCAGTTCATATGCAAATGATTTCATGGTCCATTATAATAATAATACAAAGCAAATGTGTGTGTGAAATTAATATGAAACCACATTGATTAATCAATAAAATCAGATGATAAATTATGATGGCCTTATACCTTTTATTTTGGGTGAATGCTTGTAGTTTTATTAATTCCAAAACATTAGGGTCGGGGATTGGGACCCCTTAAAGAAGGTTGTAGTTATTTTGCGTTCAAAGATTTGTGCGTTGTTCCATCATTATGCAACCGTAGTTGGCAATGACTCGGCAACATGGGTTTTGCCTCAGTTTTTTCTTACGTTTCTTCATTTCTTAAAATTTCTTATGATAAGAGTCAAAACATATACATCACCAGATCATAATAATCTTTCTTTAATCATTTTATAACATGAATAAGATGAAGTGAAAAATTCCAGCCTTGAGGTTGTTGGCTAGGATAAACACAGATCCAATATCTAGACTTTTAAGGTACGTATTCCTTTAAAAAAAAACCATTTCAGTACGAGCATTTGATTCAGATATATGAATTTTTTAAAATTAATTGATTTTCATATTATAATATTAAATCAATTTTATAGTATATAACATACAAATATATATATATATATATATATATATGTATGTATATATATATATAAAGGGTTCCAAAGTAAATAACGTAAACCTCGAGAATAAATTGCACTCTAAGAGTTGACAAAAAAAAAATTGCACTCTAAGAATATTTGCATTTTGCATTTTTTTTTTATCTTTAACTCGAAAATCAATTTGAGGGAAAGACAAAAATTATAAATATATTGTGGAGAAGTTGTAGATAATTCAATAAATTATGTATCAGAGATTTCGAGTGACGTGGTGTCGACTAGTTCTAGGGATCAACAACGTTATGCATCCATTAAAGGAACAAAGAGGAAAGAGAAGTTAGTAACTCATTGACTTCAGTAAACTACCCATTAACTATTTAACTGCCACTCCTCTATTTTCAATTACTTATATCTCCAATTCAACATTTAAGTTATATTTATGTCCAATTGTCTGTGTTATATTTAAGGTTCGAATGCGTTTCATTAAGATGTTATCACTTCTGAGTTGACTAAAGCTCTATCTTCTGTTTTCAACTCGTCCGATATTCCCAATGCTATCCTTAACTTGAATGATTTTTTTTTTCAAGTTCTGAAAATATAAATCCATAAAACAAGGCCTTTATTACGTATAACAAATTTACTTGTGAAATTTCGAGCTAATTTTTGTTGGGATGACATTTAAGATGAGTTAAAGTCACAAGACGTATGTACTTTAGTTTGAAATATTTTTATTTTTTAAAAAGAGAAGTTAACACCAAATTCCACAATGATAACAAAAGAGAATACCACAGCTAGAAAAATCATTAAAGGAAACTGAAATCAAATACAAACTCGGATAATTAAAAGAAAAATTAAGATAAAGTATAGGAATGGGAAACCCTTTAACAAAAAAAAAGTGTAGGAATGGTCGGTAGAAAAGAATAATTAACGAATTTCTGAAAAGAAAAAAAAAGAGCAAGACACGTCATAAAAATGAGAAGAGTGACTTTCACGCGCCTTAGAACAAACGGAAGAGGTTGGTTACGTGCGCACTCGCAGATAAACAAAACGAAAGGAAAAAAAAAACGGTTAGACTCAGTTAATGACTCATTAGTCAAAGAAAAGAGTGGGGTCACTCGGAGACTTCATTGACTTCGAACACAAATTAAAAGACAAAAGAGTCTCTAACATTTGACTGTTGTGTCATAAGTAACGGCTAACGGACAAAAAAGTTCGTATATACATACGTTACCGTGGGTTAGTTACGTATTCAGCTTGGTTTACTTCTAATTTTGTTTTTAGGGTCTCTTAATCTAAGTGATAAGCCGAAGCTAGCAAAGTAGCAAATTCGAGTGGTTGAATGTTAGAATCCCGTTGACCAATCACATATCTCATGTTAAAAAAAACAATTAGCAGCATTGAATAGGTGGTACAAACTACAAACCTTAGCACGATAGGCTTAATAGTTTCTCTTCTTAAATGTCATTTGTACAACATTCTATTTTGTACCACCTACTATGATATATTGTTGCATAGGGTGGTGGCCAAAAAGACGGTGCTGCATATTTTACCATTTTACAACACTCTAGTCTGTTCCACCTATTCTTATAGGATGGTCGCCAAAAAAAAAACGGTGCATTAGTTATCAACTTGCCAGAATCGCAAGGGAACACTAATCATATATTCCTTCTGTTTTATTATAAATATTGTTTAAAAAATAATTAAAATTTTTATTTTACCCATATTTAATACATGAATCTGTTTAAATTTATTAATTGAAAAAATGAAAAAACATTTAATATTTATCTTGAAAATGTAAAACCAATATTCAAAAAATGTAAAACTTTAATGAAAAAAATTTAAAAACTAAAATGATACTTAATATGAAACTGAGTGAACATTGTATATATATATTGGTAAAAATTAGATGATTAAGTGGAAAATAATGATATACTGTTTTACCAAAAACGGTATCTTGGATATACTAAAAATGAATCTATATTTAAGTACTTAAGTTAGTGAATGATATCAATCTGAAACTAATGTCTACAGAGAGTTAGAAAACAAAATCACAGAAAAACTTCAAGAACTTGCCTTGCTCTGGAAAAGGACGCTGATCTCAAACTTTTCACTGAGAGGCCTATCTTTCAACTTGTCTCGAATACATTAGCCAATGATTGACCTGTAGACGTCGAATGTATGGTCGCAAAACTAATTAATGAGTATATATATATCTTGGTTAGATTTATATTCATACGTTACATTGGATAAAACCGGCATGTGAATGTGAATATGAATCTAGTAAAAAAAAATCTTGTTAGATAAACTTACACTAAGAATAATAATGTATTATGTATATCTACAAAGAATTCGTCAAACTGTTTTACTTATTTTTATCGTATACGCAAATCACCCTTATGCTCATTCGAACATAATAAGGTACTATTCAACACTGGAATCCATTATAAGAAAAAGGGAGTTAGGCAATAATATCTGTCAAGCTGAAAATATCATCTATATGCTAGACTTTTAACCACTGCTTGATACTAAAACGTTGCTATTAATATTCTTAAAAAAATTGATACCTACTAAATCTCTTTCAAATCATCAGCTCAAAAGGTACTACTAATATCTAGCTAAGTAAAGAATCTCGCCTTTTTCCTGGTTGAGCAATTTCTAGATCCATCGAACCGCCATCACATAAGATAGTCGAATCAAGCATCTGAATCGCTTTATTTTGCTCTCCAAATCCTTCACGGATTTTATACACCATGCGCATCTAATTGTCACTCAAATATTTTATATACTACAGTGAAAAGTTTGGACAAGTTTTCCTTAAGTAAAAAAATGTATGCATAACCAATTAGCTTGTGACTATTCAAACATTAAGTTTTTTTTTTTTTTTGCTAGATGAAGATTTTAATTCAAAATTTAATCAAAACTAAAGCTAAAACAAAAACAAAAATTTAGAGAGGCTGATGGTGATGAGGATCCGTGCTTACGTACCGTACCATTAATGCACAACCCTTACAAAATAATCAAATCACGACATTATCTACAAAACATAATGTATTTAATAACTATATCTTAGTTATAAAAATGGAAAATCCTATCAAAAACATTTGTATACATTATATGCTACATATACTGATATACTTTTAGATGATTTCAGTGATAAGTAGATTTATTTTAGTTGGCTATTACGTCAAGATTTCTTATGAACTTATTAGTCTCTTTTTGTGCACATGAACTTATTAGTAAATATTCATTTTACAACCATGGTTCAACCTATATAGTTCGTGCAATCATGGAACAAATCAAGATGATTTGGGTCGGTTCGATGAACCATTTATTTTCATATTTGTAGTTATAATTGTCCAGCAAGGATATTTATTATGTTTTCTTATGTCAACAGATATTTATTATCTTTGTAAGGGTTCTAAATGTAACGTATTAATTTGATGAAATTGAGAATATGACACTACGACATAAAGAAACCCAGAGAAGAGGAAAAAACAAATTAGTATTTAAGGCTATGTATCCTAACAAGTATCCAGATAGTTTTTTATTATATCAACATGTTGGGCAACTTGGTCTTCTAGATGACAGAATCACACCATGCATGCATAGCTCAAACGAATAATGCAAGAAAAAGTAAACAGTTAAAGCATTAAAGAATCTGATTATAAAATACGTATATCGGAATAAACATTTTTTCTTATAAATGAGTTCAGCAATATTACTCTTGTAAATTTATATACTGAGTACAAAAATAAGAAACATTAATCTTCCTAAGAATATCTATATATTAGCTTTGGGATCATTTGTATTTCTATTATTTTGTATAATTTATTAGGTTAGTTGTCATTAGATATTTAATGGTATTTCCAATATAGAAAGTAAAAAGTATATAATTTATATGCTTCTAAATTTTGCATTTTAGCAAAAAGACTCTTTTATTTCGTTTCAAAAGTAAATTTTCAATGTATTTTTATTAAGTAAAATGATAAATTATAAACTCCATAGAAAATTAATTGTATTTATTGAATTTGATAGGCCAAAAATTGTGAAAATAGTTAGTCACAAAATAATGCTTTATAATCAAAATTTAAGATTTTTATAATATGTGTGAAAGTTCTAAAACATATGTTTTAAAAGGGATGGAGTATAACACTAAAACATAAAATATTTTTATCCCGAAGAAAAGTATGAATTTTGGACCAAAATTTCTCATTCGTGAAAAAAGAGAGAGAATGACTTTTGATGAATTTGGAGTATTACATAAACCATCGATGAGCTATTGAGCTGCTTCGCACCGAAAGTTACAGTCGCGAGCTTGTTGAGTAGAGGTGGTCCAGCATGGCTGTTTCATGTCTGGACGAGCCGGAGAAGGCCACAACTCGTGGGGACCCTCCATTTACTACTAACTGCTCCTTAACTAACTCCGTGTTCTAAACTTCTTTATCATTACGCGTGTTAATTTTTTATAGAATTTAACTAATTAAATCTTTTTTTCTGACCAAAAAAACAACTAATTAAATCTTAAAAACTAATTAAAAAAACCTAAAAAACTAATTAAAAAAACCTAAAAAACTAATTAGACCTCAGACGCGCGTCAACCTGGTCAAACTCTGGTCGAAGCAAATCTCCGACGCTGCTTTTGGCCGGCCGTCTTAGGCGACCCCTTGGACTTTTCTTACCCTTTCTTCTTTACGGTTACAATCTCTCTGGTTACTTTGTTGCCGACACACATCTTATAATCTTTTATAGATTTATCAAAACTGTCGACTCGTTATCATGATAGTGTAATAACTACTCTAACTGTTTTCCGCATTATCTGTTCACGATTTTTTTTTGTTTCTGAGTATGTGTCAAACAACAGTGACCATCGACGAAATTGGTCAAGTATGCTAACAAGCTCATAAGAGATATGAATATTTATTAATTTTATATATCCTAGTGTAGTACCTAACACAAACTTAAACTGAACTTTCGACCGACCATAACGTTTAGCTTATAAATCGAGTAGAAATATACTAATAATGAATAATGATCAGATCATCGTTTCCCCTAAAATATACCTGAATTTATAAATCAATTTAAACCTAACAAAATAATGATCGACTATTCTCGATCGCGCATGGCCAAGAAAATGGCATAAACGTTTGGTCCCATTTTTTAGAAGTTCACATATATATATTTACACTATTTATCAAATTTACAGGTCTTTTATTTGAGATTGTTAAAAAAAAAACGTTACATGAGGTTGACACACATTTTCATCAATCACCTAGGGTCTTATTCGTCAAAATGAAAAACTAATAGTCTTTCCAAATATTTTTGTTTGTTCTTTTCCTGAAAAGGCATAATTTCTGATCGACCCGATATATATGATGATGATGTAGATCACCTACCCAAACTTTTGTTTTCTCCAAAAAGATATCCCACCCAACCCATTTGTTATACGATTCAATCACACGTTGACGTCACTAAAGTAGTAAACTTGAAAATACAGCTTAGTTGAGTTTATGGTCGTCAAGAATTTCAGCTAAATACTGAAAAGAAATGTTAGAAAATATTTATTATTATTCACCTTAAAAAAAATGTATGAGCTATAAAGTCCACACCTATTTGGTAAGGTTGCACAACAAGATCTCAACACATGGCCTATTTCACTGAATTTGTGTTAACCTTCAAAAAAATTATTTGCGCGTTTGAAAAGTCAAAACATGAGTTCAATACATGTTGGACTAAGCCTTCCTGGTTAGACTAGTTCATCTATGAGATTAGCCGGGAGACGTATAATCGGTTGGTAACACAAGATTTTTGTAAAAAAAAAACACACACACACACGCAAGATTTTTGTATGCAAGATTTGTTATGTGCCAATCTGATGCTTTTTATCCTAATTAAACATGCAGTTTTTACCTCAAGCAAGAAAATTTAAACAATACTATGAAATTCCCAAAAACGTATCGATATAAAAAAATAGACTGACATTAATGGAATATAACTACTTTAATTATTCGCTTCTTACAAACAAATAGATTAAATTATATATGCATATTTGAAATATGTCCATATTATCGTTTTTTTGTTGTTGCGTACTTTAATATTAGCAATTCTATTTTTGCATATTTTAATCCTTGAATTTCATATGTAGCTTTCAGAATTTTTTTTGGAGTATTGTTGACATATAAAATATGGTACCGATTATTCCCGATCAAAGAGAATATAAAAAGTATTGAAATTCTAGTTTGAAGTCTCAAAGAAGAAGAAAACAATAAAAACAACAAACATCAGAAGAGTATCATCACTGTCCGGTTTATGGACCAAGTGGGATTGCGGTCTCCACCACTTGCTAATATACGGTCCATGTTTATGATCGAGCAGGGTGTTACATATGGAAAAAGTATCGTATATCGTGTACTCATGATAGACTTCGAACTTAACTGAATTCACAGTAATCACAAGGATCTTCCACTTGTATATTTTTATACCTCATCTACCCTAATGTTTATTAATAATTCATGGAATAAATTAGATTAAACACATGATACTCGTATAGTTACTCGCTTCTGGACAACAATAACAATGGCTAAATATCTAGCTAGATAAGATATATAAAAACGAATTTTCATCATGGGCATCGAATTTATATACAATGTCATACATTAGGAACAACGAAAAGATATGAACAGTGTCATATACAATGTCATACATAACCTTTTTCAGCCACTTGATTAACTAATTATAAGAAACTCGCATGTTTAAATAGTTACTCCATCGTGATAATATGCTAACAATATTCATAATCTAGAGAGAAATGAGTCCATTCGGGGACATCCAAAATTGGAACGATACAGAGAAGATTAGCATGACCCATGTTCAATGATGACACGCACAAATCGAGAAATTATCTAATTTTTTTTTTTAAATGATTCTACATAGAATTCTAATCAAATTATAATTGATAAAAACTAAAAGAGAGAGCGGTACAACTAATTTCAATATTAAACTAAGGTTCAATTGATAAAATTAATATACTACATAATATCCTCTTAGTTTTTAAATGAATGATTTCTATAATTTTCATATATATTAAGAACCATTAATATTGATTATGGCGTGTCATTTAGTTTTATTACTAAATGATAGGGATATTCCACTATGCTAAAAAAATTCACATGTTCTTGCAACAGTTAGATTACATGAGCATATCCATCAAAAACCTCTATTGACAAAACTAAAACTAACATGTTACGGGAAAAATATCACACATCTATCGATAGTGAAATACTAGGAGTACAAGTGTATACAACCAGCTATATACCGTGTTTAAACACACTTGGTTTTCTTGGACAAGAAACCCGTTACCATCTTCTAGTAATCACCGTCTATATTGTCTTCTAGTGTAAATAGTTACTAGGAAATCTAAATTCTCTTTTTACTATTCATGTTGATCATATATTCGCAAGGGTAAGTGCGCGTACGAGTGACTGTGAAAAAGATGTACATATCGACAGACGTTCACGACAAAAGATGCCGTGACGAAGTTGGCCCAAGGGTTGTGAGAATAATCAACACTCGTTTGGTATAGTGCCACACACACACACACCCTATAGAAAATCATCTTTATTCAATAAATCCATCTAATAAATGTCAACAAACGTGCTGTTTACGAGTGTCTTGGTATGGGATGTATGTGTATGTGATAAATCTCACACAAATATATGCATAGATGTGATTATTAAACATGCATACGTTCATAGATCGACTGTGGACGATATTGATGAGCACATATGACCATGCATAACATGATCATAATAATGTCAAAGGTTTGGAACTGTGGCGATACTTAGGAATGGCATGTTTTGATTCGAACCCACCCCAACAAGCACAATAACGCCAATAATAATTATATACAATAAAAAAAAGTTTTGTAATAATGTCGTTTGTGGAATTCTAATTCCAATATTCTCAATTATTGGCCACATAAAAGAATAAGAATAGAAGAAAATGCCCATTGTCCAAAATCCAAATTCCCGAATTCAATAACAACGACAACGTTCTATTTTATATGGTGGTAAGAATAAGTTTCGTTTCACCATCTTTTCAGTTATTACTATCTCGGATCATACTGTCGTGATTTGATTTGTTACTGTAAATTGTTTGTCTTTTCTTGATTATTCCTCGTTATGTTGCTCTCTTCTTTCCGGAGTTAATAGACATTCTCACCCAATCCTTATTGTTTTTTTTTTAAAAAAAATTGATTTGATCATAGTGAAGTTCGAATATATGCTTATGTATACATCAATTTAAGTATGACATATCAACTAGCTGATTTTTTGATTCGTGTTGATCTACTAGCTCTAAGTGAAGGAAGCATAAAGTTAAACTCAATGTTTTGAAAACCGGACCGGATACCGACTCGGTCTGGTTGACTGGTTGGACCGGTTCAACCGGTCGAACTGGATTTTCCATTTATGAAATTATATATATATATGTATATTTATATTGTATGAACTCTATTTCTATATATAAATATATTTTCTGTTATTTTCTATAAATAACTAAATATTAACAATAAACATATATCTAACTATATATATAGTAAAAAAACCGAAGAGTGGATACTATGTAACTGAAATTGATAAAATCATATGATTTACAAATAAAATTATCATATTTATTTATTTATTACAACTAACATTTCAAATTTTATGAATATGGTAAAATAAAGATAGTATATGAAAGTCAAAAATATATTTTCACATTGTTTCTTAATAAAATAAAAAATCAATTAAATAGTGATAGTTGAATACTAATTATAAAATATTAAATTTTAGCTAATAATAATTGAAAACACTTAATTATATGTTAATTTTTAAGAACCAGGTTTTAAAATTGACCCGGGTCACCGGTTTTACCGGTTTTCAGGCGGTTTTACCGTTTTTTTTACAAATCCAGGTTTTAAACCAAACCAAACCGGACTCGGCTTCTTCAGCGAGTCATGGTCGGATCAGTTCGACCGGCTGGACTGATCCGGTTTTCAAAACACCGGTTAAACTACTATACTGCTGTGTCGTTTTGTTGGTTAGGAAAAATATATATCGACTATTATTTGGTACACTATAATAGTTGTCTCTCAAAAATATATATGAAAGTTAAATCTCTTGGATTCAGGACTTGGTTACTCTTTGTTTAAACTAAATAGGTTGTAATTAATGGTATATATATTAAGAAAATAATCATATACGCTCTGATTAATGGGTTTGAGAATTATAAATTTCGAAAGGCTTCTACACTGGATAGAACAAAGTCATTACAAGTAATTAATCGAATTACATGCATGGTTACTATTGCTATTCAAGCAGTTAAAATTAATTGAAAGCTTATCCAAATAGTTTGTTGATATTAATAGTGCGATCTAGGCTTTAAAATCGGACAAGACCAAATAAAATGGTTTTCATAATAAATAGTAAACTATGGAAAATAATTGCTTTTCCATTTAGACGTACTCTACATTATGACGTATGGAGATCTATGCTAGGACAGAAAAGATGTTAAAATTAAACGCGAACATATAATTAATAAACCTAATCAAAACAATTTTTGCTCCGATACAAATAACTTGAGAAATAGAGAGCACATGAGCTTTGTGGTTGGTTTTACCAGCCGCATGCTTGCGTCAACAAGACACCACTAGCTAGAACAAAGTGGAATTGTACAACCACAAAAATGTCAATTTGTTTCCTATAATAAAAAGTTTCCGCACATGCATATTGGTTATGTTTGGTCTTGTCACGATCAAAACTGTATAATTCTGAGTTATATATTATGATATATAGAAAGGCTTCAAAGGATTGATTTGGTTACCTATATCACCAAAGTTGACTTATCTTTTCCGGTACATATCCGTTTAAAACTCCAGAGTTAATCGTGTTTAGGCTGGAGTAGTGAAATGATGGGTGACCTATCGGGAAGTAATTCGCAATACTGTGTAAGTGAAACCAAAACACGGGAAAAAGGATTATGTGGTGATTGCAGGGTCAGTAAATAATGATTTTGAACCTTGGAAAATTCACGGACCAACTGTTGAAACATGATGGGATCCACGGACCGAGTGAGCAGGTATGGATGGCCCATTAGCTGTTGGCAGTCGGGCCGTTATAAGTGGTATCGGAGCTGGTTAGTCATCTCAATTTTGATCCGAGAGGCGTCTTGAGACCTGTCGTGGGGCGCAACGAGGACGTTGCGTTCTTTGGGAGGGGGTGAATTGTAACATCCCGAGTTTTTATATATAGAAAGGTTTAAGAGGATTGATTTTACTACCAATGTCACCAAAGTTGACTTATCTTTTCCGTCAGACATCAGTTTAAAACTCAAGAGTTAAGCGTGTTTACGCTGGAGTAGTGAAAGGATGTGTGACCTATCGAGAAGTAATTCGCGATACCGTGTAAGTGAGACCAAAGCACGGAAAAAAATTCATGTGGTGATTGTAGGGGCAGTAAACAATAATTTCGAGCTTTGGAAAATTTACGGACCGACCTTGGAACAGGATGGAACCCACAAACCGAGTGAGCAGGCGTGGATAGCCTATTAAATGTGGATGGTCGGGACGTTATAAAAACTCTTTTTGATATAGGTGTTGTCTTAGAGCACCCTCAACGCATGTCTCTAAGACGTGTTCTAAAAAAAAAAAAAGACAAAAGTAAGTGAGAGAAGTCTGAACACGTTCTCGTGTTAGAGCTGCTCTTAACTCTTGATATACTGTTTTATGACAAATGTCATATTGTAAATGGTTTATTTTTAATAAACATAAAATTAATTCATCATCCGATAAAACTTTAATAAAATATTAAGATAAATTCCTTCAGAGCATATTTTCGGTATTACACCGATGATGATGATCTTATGCTTTAGGGTTTATCATCTCCATCCATCACATGTTCATGAAAATCAGTAAGAAAGAAGATATATATACATACATAATAATATTGATTTGTTATCAACGTCTAAACTTCGTTTATTTTTGGTTAACTGAGAGACTTCAGAGCTATGTCCAGAGGCAGACCTACATAGAAGGGTCGGGATGCAATTGAAACAGGTTAAATATAAAGTTTAATTTGTAATCCCATTTTTATAATGGATATTGGCTCAGTTGGTTATAGATTGAACTAGGCCTGGGCATCCGGGTCTTCGGGTCGGGTTCGGGTCGGGTCTTGTCGGGTCCGGGTCCTTCGGGTCCTGGAAATTTAGATCCATTTAGGTACCCATAATTTTTCGGGTCGGTTCCGGGTCGGGTCTTGTCGGATCCGGATCGGTTCGGGTAATACCCATAATTTTTGGATTCGGATCGGGTCCGGGTCGGGTTCGGGTCGGGTTCGGGTATTTAGGATATAAAAAGGAAATAAAATATTCAAATTCCATCAAATTTAGTCAAAATTTATCATATATATCTAAAATTTTACTAAATAACTTAAAATAAACTATTAATAGTTAAAATAGAATATTTTTAATTCTATATTTTACATTTCAAACTTCATGTTATTTAGAAATGTTACAAAATAATGACAAAGATTGTTAATAAAAAGATATTTTAAAGTTTTTAAGTCGGGTTTGAATCGGGTCTATTCGGGTCGGGTCTATTCGGGTCGGGTCCTTTTCGAGTCCGGGTCTATTCGGGTCGGTTCTTTTCGGGTCCGGGTCCATTCGGGTAGAAAATTTTTGGACCCAATAGGTACTTGTAAATTTTCAGTTCGGTTTCGGGTCGGGTATTTTCGGGTCGGTTCCGGGTCGGGTTCTCGGGTCCAGGTTAAAATGCCCAGGCCTAGATTGAACCTAATGATCCTCCTTTCCCTGATTTCAAGCCTTTGCAAGCACATATATTTTTGTCTTTGTTTTTTTGAGCTATGACACAGTTAAAAAAATTTCCTTGATCCGTCACTGTCCACACTATTTTTCGGTTATAAATGGAAACTGAATCGTCTACCAAAATAATAGATACTTTATGCATAGTTTATTATCTCATCCATGTTTGTCGTGCCTGTTTGATAATTAACCTTATATAAGACGTTTTATGAACTATAATGACTGTCACAGTAGGAAATAACAAAAAACATAACAATTGAGTACAACCTAGTGGCTAGTGCCTCCAATAGAATCTTTACATCATTCACAATTTCACTCAATAAAAAGAAAAGAAATGGTCGCAGTCAATAAAGACCTAACCGCCCTGAGATTCCACCCAGCTCAACACTGCAGAGACCACTTATACGTGAACGTGAACTCGCTAACATGTCGTGTGGCTCTTCTCGTTCCATGTTGCATCCTCTAAAATCATCACACTGAAGATCAGTTTTTTCATTCTGCAGCCTTCTTCTCTTTCCCAAAGTGCCCCTACCAGAAACACATCTCTTTCAATTTTCACTTTTATTGTTTCAGTCTTGTGTGTCGAATCAATCAATTGTGTACACTAATATGGACTTTTCTATTTGCCAAAATAATATGGACTTTTCTATATTTCAAAATATTTTCTGAATTACAACTACATACTTTGAAATGAGTTTACACTCTTTTACACCCATTTAGATGAAAAAATCATCTAAACTTTTACATATATATGGGGAACATACAATTTAAGAGTTGTTCACATCATATTTGTTGTAATTTAAAAATAGAAAAACATAGTCATGATGTTGGTGGCCTAGCAGAAGTACAAGGAAATTGTTTTTATGCCCTAGATTCAAATCACCCATGGTATGAAATGTTATGTTTTAAATGAAGTTTCAAAGATTGACTGACTTTAGATCTATGGAAGATTTTTTTTTTTTTGGTCAAAGATCTATGGAAGATTATAAGGTGATAAAAAACATATATTAAAAATGTATGATACCTGATTTGGTATCTATATAAATTCTTTGTATTATTAAATACAAAGGATTTATTATGCTAGATTTTTTTGTAGATTAATTTTTAAATTGGTTTTATTCTAATAAAGTAAGACAAAATAAATCAAATTATAAAATTTAACATTTTTATCATTTTTGTTTTAAGTTTAACACTATCAATTTATAAGGCCCACTGTAGTAGAAAACCAGATCAGATGTTAATAGGCTCTCACCCAACAAAACTTATCGAGGCGACTGATAGTGCCTGCGAGGTGAAACCTTCTTATTGTTGACTGCATGGGAATCAGGCACAAAGGCCCATTATATGTGAGATAAATAGTGGGCTTTCTATGAGGAAAAAAGCCCAGACTGTGTTCGTTAAATTTATAAAATTTTTGATTTTCTCAAAGGGACTAGAACACAACGGAAGCATCTAGAGAGTAGAGACGGAACCTTTGGTCCGTGTATATATGTATCCACTTGTCTTTCTGTTTATCCGAATCCTCTGTTTCTGATTCTGGAGTTGTTCTCGTTGATCGTCGGAAAATGAGGTAATCTTTCATTCGCCCTTAGCATTTACTTTGTGAACGTTTTGGTTTCTGATGTGCTTTATAATCCAGTCGACATCCTACGGTGAAGTGGGCGCAAAGGTCTGATAAGGTTTACATAACAGTGGAACTTCCAGACGCTGAAGATGTAAAGCTGAAGCTTGAGCCTCAAGGAAAGTTCTTTTTCTCAGCTACGAGTGGAGCCAGCAAGACGCAGTACGAGGTGGACCTTGATCTGTTCGACAGTGTTGATGTGAATGTAGGTGCAGCTAGAGATGATATGGATCT
This sequence comes from Brassica nigra, assembly GCA_016432835.1. Lineage (NCBI taxonomy): Eukaryota > Viridiplantae > Streptophyta > Magnoliopsida > Brassicales > Brassicaceae > Brassica > Brassica nigra. The sequence continues at coordinate 20,700,850 of CM028243.1, forward strand.
TGCTTCTTTTCCTTAAATGCATCGTTATGGGATCGTATATTTTGTGTACTAGATGGTGATTTTGAGGAGATCTCACTGTTGATGATTACAGGAGAGCAAAGCGAGTGTGAGTTCGAGGTGCGTGTGTTACCTGGTGAAGAAAGCTGAGAGCAAGTGGTGGAACAGGTTGATTAAACAGGAAGGGAAACCTCCTGTGTACTTGAAAGTTGATTGGGATAAATGGGTTGATGAAGACGAAGAAGACAAAGGTAAATGATGATTTACTTAAATGTGGAGGAGCTAATAGTGTTACATTCTGTACTTAAATGACTTGTTTTTCTTTTGATGTATTAACGGTAGGAGGAGAAGCTGATATGGAATTTGGAGATTTTGATTTCAATGTAAGGGCCAATAAACTCTCTTCCTTGAGAAGAAAAACTATTTTCCCCAAGTATCAAATAATTATCTTTGAATTGGAAACTAATGCTTTGTTGTTGCTTTTTTTTCATTTTAGGGTCTTAACATGGGACACACTGAAGAAATTGGGGACGAAGGTAAAGTTTTGGACCATGTATAGGATATTGACTTAAGATAACAAGTATATTTGATGGTTAGATTTGGTAGTAGTGACATGTTGTTTTTTTGCATGTTGCAGGGGAGGAAAGTGATCTAGAGGGTGAAACTATGGCAGAGACAAAAGAAACGAAGAACATTGTGGAAGAAGGCAACGGAGAGAAAGATGAAGGAGCAGTAGATATGAAGAAGGATTGAGCTTCATGTTATGCTAAGATTTCTCTTATGCTGTTTTTGCTTGAAATGGTTTGTAATGGTATGGGGAAGGGCGTAGAAATTTCAATGAACTTTCTCTTCTATTACATTGGGGGGTTTTACTGAATCAACCTTTGGCACGTCTCTGGGAATATTCCAAGGATAAGCATCAATATTCTTTTTTTTTTCTCACCATAGGGTATATTAAAAAACTACGATAAGCATCAATTTTCTAACTAATGATTTCAAGAAAATTAATCAACATGACATAATCGAACTATAGGCAAGAAAAATGTTACGCCCATCAAAATATTACCAGTCACGTCTACCTTAATTTTAATCAACGGACTTTTCTCATAAAACGTAAATATTCTTTGTTACGTCGGAAATTCTAAATGAAATATTACTAAAAAAGTATTATAACCGATTTTAATACGTCACGGAATCTAAGGCCTCGATTGGTACAGCAGATGAAGAAGCGCGATTGTAGAAGCGATATCTTTATGCTCTCATTAAAATTTTAATAAAGTGATTGGTAGAAGCAGAGATACAATTTTGAAATTATCATAAAAGTTAGTATATAATATATTTATTTTAAAATAATATATATTAAATTATATATTAATAATACATGTTTTATTAAAAATAATGAATCTTATTTAATTATAAAATTAAATTAAATTTTAAATATAAAATATTATTATTTAAAAATAAATGTAAATATTATTTTAAAATAAAATTTATTTTTGGATATAAAAATAATTTTGATATTATTAAATAAAATAAACTAATTATATATATAATTTATATATAAATTATCATTATTTATCTATTGGTAGAGCATAAATGATTCACATAATACTATCGAAAAATTAATATATGACATACAATTTATTTTTATAAATAATATAGATATTTTAATTTCTAATATATAATATATAGATATATTTTATTTTATTTATTAAAAATAATGAATGATATGTGTAATTATATAAGTTATATTATATTTCAAATGTGAAATATTGTTCTTTTAAAAGTTAAAATAATTAATCACAACTTTTATTTTTAAAATGTAAATTTTTTTTATTATGAACATAATTTTTATATTATTAAATAAAATATATTAATTATATATAATTATTTTAAATTTTTATATACTTAACTGCAAATGCTTACCAAAAGCTCCATATGAGAGCATTGAGTAAAGAGCATTTGGAGAGCATTAGCATCTTGTAAATGCTCTTGTAAATGTTTTTGTGATAAATGTTGATTGGATAATGACAAGATAATCTTTATCTTATCTTCTGCCAATCATACCCTAAGCCTTCGTCATCATTATTTTCTGGGTTTAAAGTAAAAAATATAAAAAGAAAAGGAATATTAAAAGAGAGTGAAGGAGCGTGAATGACTCAAACGGGACGTGGTTAGGGAAAGAGGTAACAAATGTCGAGACCCCAGTGGCTCAGACATAAGAAAATTACGGACAAAAGGCAAAACCAAAGGGGACTTTCTGTTACTTAAGGAAGGCTTATTCCATGGGGGGAAAAAGGTAAATAAAAATCCTAAAAAAGTAAATAAAATAAAAAAAGATTTCAGTTACATAAAAGCCACAATCGTGCTAAGGAAGAGGAGAAACATAAAAATAAATAAAAGAAGACAGAGACGCCTGCTTGATCGCCGGCGTTCTGTGTCACTCCGGCTGTGTCTTTCACCTTTTTGTTCTCGAGTACGCTTAACAATCTCTTATCCATGTCTCTGTCTACCTTTTTTTTTTATTTGATTAAATTCCGATTTATGGTTTTTTTTTTTTCGTTTAATGCGATTGGAATGTATCGATGGTCATCTCTTAACTCTCTGCTGATGAATCGGCGAACGATGTTTGACCTAAATGTTGGTGATGGATTTACATCCTCTTGGAGATTGATGATGAATTATGCATATTCTTTAAGCGCCATCTTTCTATAAATAAATACCTCCTTTGAAAGGATTCTCTCATTTTCTTAGATCTAGAACACTTCTTAGAGATTCATAGATTCTTAGATTCACTTTACATTTTAATCATCTTTGTAATGAATCTTTAATCAATAAAATCTCTTTGATGTTCCTTTTCTATTTGATTTCTTTGAGATTTCTTCTAAGCCTCAAGGATCTAATTCTTAGATCATTTTATTGTTATGATTCCAATAAACCAGCAAATACACCATTTTTGGATCAAACGGTTGGTAGAAGGAGGGCAAAGAACTATCTTCAAAGCATTTCAAACTTGGGAAAATCTAGATCGGGATTAAAAAAAAAAAGTCAGATCAGCTTCAAGCTTTCAATCCGCAACTAGGAGATCTCGCCACACTGTGGTCTCTGGATAAAGGAAGAAGCTTTCTCATCAAAGCTTGGCTTTTGATGTCTTCAAAGAAGTATCTTCAAAGAAATTGGGCTTCTTGGGAATCAGGTGTGTTCTCGGTTCATCTAGGCAGTCATGATTCTGCTTTGGTCCACCGTAAATCTCCGGTCGATCATATGAGTTGGGCCCACAAGCCCAATTCTTCACTGAAGGAACAGGAGCCCAATTTCCCAAGCGACTTCTTAATCGTGTCCGTGTCTCGATCCATCGCCATCCGTCAGACCGGATATCGCGACATCGGCTGCAACACCTCGATACAATACATTGAGAAGGACGATCAGAACCGCTTGGACGTCATTGATAGACAGGTCAAAAGCTCTGAGGTTTCTCCGGAGCTTTTCAACGTGTTGAAGGAGATGAGGAGAGGCCTGGTTCGTTTCCAGAGAAAAGAACATAAGAGAGATGCCGCGAAAGTTCTCGATTTTGGATCTGCACACGTCTTGTTCGATGACGCTGAGAGCTTCTGATTGCATTGCTTCTCCTACTTCCTCCAATATCACCACAACAACAATACGTTTGCGACCAAGATCAAGTCTTCGCTCGGTTTGTTAGCTCCTCGCAAGCCTCAGGTTACGGATTCAACATTGGAGGCTAAGAAACTCACCGGACACGGTAGGGAGAAGATGAGCCTCATAAAGCTTGCTACTTTGATTGAACTATCTGCCAAGAAAGCTACTCAGAGCTGAATCTTCAACACAAGCTGATGGATCAGATCGAATGGCTTCCAGATTCTATAGGCAAGTAATCGAGTCTTAGTCAGGCTAAATCTGTCTGAGAAATGCATCACGGCACTACCTGCAAGGGACAAACTCGGTCAACCTCTCTGTTCTCCCTGAGTCCATCGGCTCTATCGAAGCCTCAAGAAGCTCGATATTGAAACAAACAATATCAGAGAGATTCCTCATAGCATCTCAGGCTGTTCTTCCTTGAAAGAGCTCCGTGGAGACCATGAGCTATTAACGTCTTCGTAACTGCCGATTTGAAGTCTGTTTTGCTGATTTCTAATTCAGCCGAGTTAGGCGTGTTTCGGGAGTTAGGTGAAGCACAGTTCACACCAAGATAAACTCGGTGACAGCAAGGTTGTGTTACTTGCGAGCATGCCGCAACCGGATCAATCTTCACAAGAACAAAAATTAAACTCGCCGGCTCAAGCTCCATCAACACCAAGGATCCTGAGCTTGACATAAAAAATGCATCTCTGATCTTGTCTTGAAAGTACGAGAACGGCTTTACACGTATCTCTATACGTCGTCAACAACTTCAAGCTCTGTTCAAGCTCCAAAAAAGGATGGGATACGATTCTGTGGTCGTGGCTCATATGACAGCTTCAACTCGTCGCACCACCGCTTCAACCTGAGATCAAGTTTGCACCTCGTTGTCAACTCAGTAACGAGAATCATCAAATCTCTGGGTCTTGTTCACTGCTGTACAGAGATTCTAACGGGATCAATCTCTTTCTGCTCCAAGTTATATAATCAGCTCAGACTCGTGACCCTGGAAGTGATGGCAATGTCGTCGTGTCTCCATGAAGCGTACTCGATCAGCAACATGTGGCAACCACGAGTCTGATCTCTGAACACGATCTCGGCAAAAGCGAGGAGCAGCTAGAGTGATCTCGTGAAAACGCCGGCCACGTTCATCATCCTTGTCGTTGTTGCCATGAGTCCATAACACAAGAATCTGACGAGATAAGTTTTCTAATCTAATTTGTTAATTATTTACACCAGATAAATTGTTTTATACTTTGCGCAGTACAAGAATCTCCGCTTAATATCTTGTTAGTAAGGTTGACATTAAACGTGGTCTCCCATATTAATAATTGACATGCTTGCTTGTGCCTCACGGCATCCCATTTTAAATACAAGATCAAATTAATTGAATTTAATTTTCTGTATAGAGAATGAAGTGGTTCTTGTACACGGAGCCAATACAAGAGGTCGTGACTTATCTTCCATGCTGAACAACTCCAGATTGTTATCACACGGAGGACGAGACAAGCACTCTTCCCTTACACTAACGAGTGGAGAAGATGAAGAATATGAGCCCTTCTTTGCAGTCACAGTCCTCATAATTCACAGAGCGTTCACCGACGTTATCATAGCCTGACGAACACACGATCTCAACACTAGACTTCGGGTCGGCAATAGTTCGGTAAACATGTATTTTAGGCACGAGTTTAAATTGAACTTGCCTTTTATTAGGCACGAGTTTGCGGTCGACTCGCTTATAGTTAGACACGAGTTTACAAAAACTCTCCTTTGATTAGGCATGAGTTTACGAAACTCTCCTTCTACTAGGCACGAGTTCTCGATGCTTCTTCGTCTCAGCGTGAGTTCAGTAAACTCGTCTTTCGCTAAGCACGAGTTTAAAGCAAACTCGCCTTTTACTAAGCACAAGTTCAAAGTAAACTCGCCTAAATCGTCATAGGCATAATGTGTCTAGTTCATTGTCTAATAAACCCCATTCGTAAAATTCACAGAGATCGGTTTCATCTCTCTCTACGAACTTGGGGGGACTTACTGTTGGTGATGGATTTACATCCTCTTCAAGGCCCATTAGACAATGAATTATGCCCATATTGCTAGGAAGCCCTAAGCTCCATCTTTCTATAAATAAGGAGCTACCTCCTTCTTAGAAAAGGATTCTCTCTCATTTTCTTAGATCTAGAACACTTCTTAGAGATTCATAGATTCTTAGATTCACTTTACATTTTAATCATCTTTGTAATGAATCTTTAATCAATAAAATCTCTTTGATGTTCCTTTTCTATTTGATTTCTTTGAGATTTCTTCTAAGCCTCAAGGATCTAATTCTTAGATCATTTTATTGTTATGATTCCAATAAACCAGCAAATACACCATTTTTGGATCAAACACTAAATTCATTTATCGGTGTCGATTTGCAAATCTTCTCTTTTTCTTATTACGTATACGTTAGAGTGATTAGTAATTAACCATTTGCGGTGTTTGATATATTATTGGAGAATTATTACTTGAACAGATTCATTCTAATCCTAGAGTGTCTGTGCACTTCGTCGTTTTATCTTTTGCCATATAATAGGCAAATAGCAAAAATTTTAGGCTTTCATGCGGTTACATTCGTTATGGGTTTGGTACTGATATGACTCGTTCTTATGGTTAGTCAGGAGAATGCAAAAGTAATCGTAAGACAATCCAAAGTTGAGGAATTGGAGGGATATCAATGGAGTCCAAGCAGCAAGAACTTGTAGAGTCTAAAACGGATCCTCTCTCCATTTCTCAATTGAATATAACTTCTTCTCCTTCGCCATTGCCACAGGCCAACATGGCGGAGGAACTGTTAAAGAGTCATAGACATTCTGTTTCTCCAAACGACAATCTCCCCTCCAAAGGTATAGATATTGATCTAGTTAATGTTACCTCTGATATGGTTTTAAAACTTCCTCTCTATGTAGAACCTTGGGGAGAGTCGCTTGACGTTGTAGATGATGACTCTACCGACCCAAACTACGACACCATCGAGGTACTCTCGTTTACTTACATTGACTTTATAACAAGAGTGATGCGTGTGTAACTTTTGGTTGGAAGCAGGGCAACGGACATACAGATCCAACAACCTTCGATGCAGATCTCTGCGAGTACAAGAAAAAGGCTACAATAATCGTGGAGGAATACTTCAGCACCAACGATGTTGTATCAGTCGCTAACGAGCTCAAAGAGCTCGGAATGGCCGAGTACCGTTACTACTTCGTCAAGAAGCTAGTCTCCATGGCCATGGACAGGCACGACAAGGAGAAAGAAATGGCTGCGTTTCTCTTGTCTGCTCTCTACGCCGACGTCATCGACCCTCCAGAAGTCTACAGAGGTTTCAACAAACTGGTGACCTCCGCAGACGATCTCTCCGTAGACATACCGGACGCCGTCGATGTTCTCGCCGTCTTCGTGGCTCGTGCCATCGTCGACGACATCCTCCCCCCTGCGTTTCTCAAGAAGCAGATGAACTTGCTGCCCGATGATTCTAAAGGTGTGGAGGTGTTGAGGAAGGCTGAGAAGAGCTATCTAGCGGCTCCGCTTCACGCGGAAGTCGTTGAGAAGAGATGGGGAGGGGCTGATAACTGGACGGCTGAGGATGTGAAAGGGAGGATAAACGAGTTGCTGAAAGAGTATGTGATGAGTGGAGACAAGAAGGAAGCGTTTAGATGCATCAAAGGGTTGAAAGTCCCTTTCTTCCATCACGAGATTGTGAAAAGAGCGCTGATTATGGCCATGGAGAGGCGTAAGGCGCAAGAAAAGCTGCTGGAGTTGTTGAAGGAAGCGACTGAGGTTGGTTTGATAAACTCCACTCAGGTGACCAAAGGGTTTAGCAGAATCATCGATTTGATTGAGGATTTGTCTCTTGATATACCAGAGGCGCGTTGTGTGTTACAGTGTTTTATCTCAAAGGCTGCTTCTGAAGGATGGTTATGTGCTTCTTCTCTGAAAACGCTCTCTGCTGATTCAGGTGAGAAGTTACTTGAAAATTCCAAGGCCAGTGTGTTTAAAGACAAGGTTAAGTCGATTGTCCGAGAGTATTTCCTGTCGGGTGACGCTTTAGAGGTTGTACATTGTCTTGAAACCGAGCTGGGTGCGTGTTCGAGTCAGCTACGTGCCATCTTTGTTAAGTATCTGATAACTCTAGCGATGGACAGAAAGAAAAGAGAGAAAGAGATGGCTTGTGTTCTTCTCTCTTCTCTCGGTTTCCCTGCCAAAGATGTCAGAAAAGCATTCTCCATGCTGACTGAATCTGCGGACGACACTGCTTTAGACAACCCTGTGGTCGTTGAAGACCTTGCCATGTTCTTAGCCAGAGCTGTGGTCGACGAGGTGTTAGCTCCACGTGATCTCGAAGAACTGCTGAGCCAGCCAGGGTCAAGCGTGGGGGAGAAAGTGATTCAGACCGCGAAGACGTTGCTGAAAGCACGTCTCTCCGGTGAAAGGATCTTACGTTGCTGGGGAGGAGGAGGGGTGGAAACAAACTCCCCGGGGTGCACTGCGAGCGAAGTGAAGGAGAAGATTCAGGTGCTTCTCGAAGAGTACGTATCTGGTGGGGAGCTGGGAGAAGCTTGTAGGTGCGTGAAGGAGCTTGGGATGCCGTTTTTCCACCACGAGGTTGTGAAGAAGTCGGTGGTGAGGATCATAGAGGAGCAAGAGAAGAAGGAGCGGGTGTGGAAGCTGCTGAAAGTGTGTTTCGAGTCGGGGCTGGTGACGATTTATCAGATGACGAAAGGGTTTAAGAGAGTGGGAGAGGCGGTTGAGGATCTGTGTTTGGATGTCCCTGATGCTTGGGAGAAGTTTAGAAGTTGCGTGGAAAGAGCCAAGGTTGAAGGGTTCTTGGATGAGTCATTTGCTTTTGAGGAGGAAACACAAGTGTTGAAGGAGAAGGGCTCGTCTTCGTCTGCAACAGCAACCTGAAACCTCTTTTGACTAGAGAGACGCAAAAATTACCTTTTGAATCCGTTTTTTCTGTTTTTTATATAAACATATATACTAAAAGTTTTGGTAATTTGATGATGATGATGATCTTGCAGAAAGCTTCTCATCTTAGTGACGTTTTGTTATAACTTTTTTAATTATTATCCTCTTTAATTTTTTAAAAATGTGACCTGTTTGGTTTCTTTGGGAGTCATCAACATGTTGGGTTTTGTTTCTTGTAATTCTAGGCTACTAGTGTATGCCCGCGCCGGCGGTTGTCTTTTGTTCTAATTTTTTTTTTTTAATGTGTTGTCATATTTTGTTTAATGTATAGGTAAATGAAAAATAAATTGTACAAATGTCTTTTTGCTTTGCTTATATTAACGTTAACTCGAAAAATTAAAAATAAATTTTAGTTATATTTTTTTAAAGCAAAAGGGTTAGACCCGAATCTATTAAAGACAAAGATCTAATTTCCGGGTACGAAGTGCAGTCGCAATAGGTTCATATCCGTGTGGTCACGTGTGAAACTAATAATTTGTATTAGAGGGGAGTCAATTCCTGACCTAGACTAATATGACAATTCTTCTTCTAATGGAAACCACTAGACTACCAAGATGAAGTTAGTTTTAGTTATACTTAAAATTATGAAACATTATTTTGATGGACGCGGATGACAATATATGGTTTAAGTGGTGAAGATAAATTATAAAGTACAATGTGCATAATATATTATATTCTTGGCATTTTAAGTATAAATTTAGATATTTATTAGTTTGTTCGTTTGAAATAAGTATTTTTAAAATTGTTCTTATTATATTTGAGAAAGAAATGCTGAGAAAGAAAATTAATTTGTAAAGAAGGAAAATATTTATTTTATTATAATAGAGAAAAATCACATGAAAATCTTCCATAGCTTACATATTGTGTGTACATTTGTAAGAGAACATCATAATAAATGTTGTTTATATTTTAATTTTATTGATATTATAACTTTAATTTTAATTTGATTAATTATTCTTTTGGTTTAACATGCCAACGATACTACTCTTAATTTTAATGTTTCTATAGGGTGCGTTGTTTAAACTGAAATTAATTCGTATTTGTTATTGTAGTTATTTTAATATATTTTATTAGTTTTTTTTGTCAACTTCATAAACATATATTTTTATTAGTTATAGTATAGTTTTAATGTCCTTGGCTAAAAGCATACTACGAAACTATAGTATATATAATATAGTTTTAGTTTGGGTTTTCATATTTAATAGAATTATATTAAACCTGGTTAGCAATCAAAGTTTTTGTATCTTAATACCAATAATTTTTTGATTTGATTGTATTCTTAAGATTTTTGAAGCTAAATTTGTGTTTTGACAGTTTTCAATATATGATTATCAACAAATTTGATTGCTGGTTTTATATTTGTGCTATGTACATTTGAAATTCAGATCTGAAAATTGTGTGGATTTTTAATTAATGCTTTTTAGGCATATTGGTATCAGTTTTTAGTCCGATAAATAATAAACTCTTAGTTGCATAGATCGGCCGTAAGTGTTGCATACTAACATTTGCATGGGTGATTTATATAAAGGGAAAACTAGATTTTAATCCGCGTTTTCAAAATGTGTATTTGATTTTTTGGATAAAAATGTTATTTGGTATTAGATACTATTTTTTATTTTGATCTATATATTTATGTTAAAAAATAGATATTCAATGTTCTCATATTCTCACCTGATCCGTGGTTGAACAGGTTTAAATTTAATAAAAATTCCGTTAATTAAAAATTTGATAAAACCCACTAAAAATCTAAAAAACTATTATTATCCTGTAACTTAATCATAACTTATTAAAATCCCAGAGAAAACTAATAAAACTTCTCAAATTAAAATTTTATATACTTTTAAATTGTACATAAAATTGAAAAAAAAAAATTAGATTTGTAAATTTTTGTACTATGATAATTTTTTTTTACTTATCGAAAAATGAAGAAAATAATATTAGAGAAAATCAAAATTTTTTTATCGTAAAAATTAGTTTGTTTTTATTATTTGTATGGTTTGGGAATAAGTTTAAAGATGTCGGATCATATAAAAATATTTCCAAAAATTTATTTGTTACTATTGTTAATATATAAATTTAAATTGTTGGGGGATTAAGATAAGTTAACAACATAGTTAAAATATATTTTTTCTTAAATAATGTAAGATCTAGAGACATTAATTTTTTATTCCTATAAATAATATCACTGTATAAAAGAAATCATTAATAAATCATTTAATTTCTTACCATAAATCACATCAATTCTTACCATAAATAAGCCGAAAATTTATGGTGATTTTGTTATAAATATAAATGCATCATGATTAAGGATAATACTAGAATTTGATCGACGCTTTAAAAGCGCGGATTTGTCTCTTTTTATAACATATTATTTTATAATATATCATATTTATAACATGTATATTTTTTTAAAAGTGTTTTTGTTTTCTTATATTGTAGATGACTAATATCATGGAAGGAGTTTAACGATGAGTTAAATTCTGTAATCATATATACTAGATAATGGTCTGCACCTTGTGCGGAATAATATATATATTCAACTAATTTTAATTTTAATTTTTTTAAAAAAAAATTAATCTAAATTATTCAATTAGTTTCAAATATTGAATTAATTATAAGATATAATTTACCTTTTTATCACAACGCAATACATATAAGTTTGGTACTTGATATTTTTTTTATTTTAGCCGTTATTGCATCTTAATGCATTTTAATTAAAATTTTACATTTTAAAATTAAAATAATATAAAAGATAAATCTAAAACTTAAATCATAACTACCAATTATCAGCTGAAACATATAAAATCAAACCCCCTTCATCAAAGTCTCATTTACATTTTATATGAATTTTTTTCTTCATCGGAGTTCATAGTGACCTATTAACAAAATCTACAATAATAAAATACATATTTTAATTTAACTAAAATTTTACAAAACAAAATTAATACATTATATATGTCTAGTAAAAGCGAATTTTAATTATAAGGCAAAAATCGTATTTTTGGACTATATTTTTTTATTGATAAGATGATTCAGTAGCATTTAAAAAAAAATCAAAATTAATGAATAATAAGTATACGATTTAATATTAATAAACTAAACATAAGATGAACAAAACTATAAAATTATTGCTAAAATTTGATAACACTCGTTAATAATAATTATTCCTGAATGTAATGAAAATATTTATTAAATAATTTTTTAAAATGTTTTAAAACTAACAATTCTAAAAATTATTTATTGAACTAATGATTCAAGCTTAATTATAAAATATGACAAATAAGCTCCCAGAAAATAATAGAACATGACATATACGCATAATAAACTAAAATCGTGGAGAACATACAAATAAGCAAGTTAAAATTATCGCCTAAAATTATTTTAAAATATGATAAATAAATTAAATTACGAATTAAAATTTTTAAAAACATGACAATAAATATTAACCTAAAGTATGTAAAATATGACAAATAATCAAAACTAAAATTATTAAAATATAACAAATAAGTAAATTACCTAAAATTATGAAAAATATGACAAATAAACAATAAACTATGAAAAGTAAGCAAAAGAAACTTAAAATTAAGGAAAAGCTGACACATAAACCAAATCACTTCATAAATAATAGTATAGATAGATGAAGGACGTCGTATAATATTTATTAAACATATCTGAGATCTATTTTTAATGCTAAAACGTTATTTACAAATTTGTTATGATTTTTTTATTTTATGATTTTGCTTGGAGAATAAGTTTGAAACTAGAATATTCTTTGTGAAGCATAATATTATTGATATCTTTTTAATAAGTTCCAAATAGATAATATATACATATTAGGCAAGTAGATAAGTTATATTTTGACAGTTGGTTCCAAAAAATAGTGACATCTTATTGGTTGAAATTATGGCCAGTGAATTTAGAATCTATTCTACAACTTATAATCTCGACGAATTCATATACATTTTTTAATTATTTGTATTGTTTTAAAAATATGTACCATGGCATTATATTTTTATCTGAATAAAAATAAGTTCCAATCATTACGCACCTTTTATGTTTATTATATAATTGAGGGTTAGTATGTAATGTTAGGGTTTAGGGTTTGTGCAGTTTAAAGTTATATTTTTGTGGTTTTTGGTATGTCCAAGGTTTTGCAAGAATGTAAAAGTGAATTTTAAACCTATAGCATAGATTCTATACTATTTAAATAAAGGGTATTGACTCAAACAAAAAAAAATTATGGCTGGCAGATTTGCACTAAAAAGAGATTGTAAATGTACATTCTAAAAAAACAGAATTTAGAAAGCTATTAAATAGTGTTTGACTGTAATTGAAAAGAAAAAAAAACATGATTAGTTATAAACTATATTACATGGAAACGGAAGCGGATACGCCGAAGCGGAATCGTATGGAAGAGTAGAACCGAGATTTTTTTAAAAAAAATTAGGAAGCGGAAACGTGTTGGCAGCGTATATTTATATATGTGTATATATGTATTAAAATATAAAAAAATACCAATATTACTAAAATTATATGATTCAAATTAAAAATAAAACATTTATTCATTTATAATAATTTAAATAATTTCATATTAAAATCGAGAAATATACATAAATTAAATTTATAAGAAATTATTATACTAATTATTTTTAATATTTCGTAAATATATACGATATATCTCTAATAAACCCTCAATGCATAAAGATAATTTGTAGTATTAGTTTTAATATTTGTATATTTATATTCTCTATTTCAGTATTATATAAAAACCAAAACAATATTTTTATATTTTTATTTACTTATGACGTATTTTTTTTTTTAAAACGGAAGCATGATTCCAAAACGAAATCGTAAGCTTCCAACGTGTTTTTAAAGAGGTATTTTTGGAAGCGAGATTCCGAAAACTTCAACAAGCTTCCGGTTCCGAAGCGGGAAGCGGACGTATGACAAAGCTTCCATGCAACCTAGGTTATAAATTTGGATTGAGAACTTAATATAACAATTAATTTAAAAATTTAGTGGCATTCCATTGTAACTAAATTGAAAATTTGTGCCCATAATTCTAATAGAGATTCTGCTTAAATAGTATAGATTGTAAGGATATAAATTATATTAATATAGTGTTTTTTTAATCTATGAATTGGATCCAACTTTGGGGTTCTATTTTAATAGTACTGATTTATTTAGGTTTGATAATGGATATAGAGACACGAAATGCATGAGTTACATAATTTGTTTAAATAATAAAAACAAATTTTGTCATTTGCTTATAATAATAACATGTATCACATCAATTACCAATGTTGTTTATGTGACATGTTAATGTAGTCCTTGTGTTCATGTAAGTTGTTATGTATGACTCAAGTCTCGTGACTCTTATTCCATATATTGATCATTTGATATTATTCCTGCAAGTCTAGGTTTGTGTTTTGTTTTCTCTCCATCCAAGGAAATCTAATATTGGTTGTTCGATTGCCGGCTCTCCCCTACATAACATAATTATACCGTGAAGGTAAATTGTATTGTCATACAAACCTTTGACTGCGATCCGTAGATGTTGCAAACCTCCATCAATGTCGTGTCAATGGAAATATTCTTGTATTCCACGTACGTAATGAGCTTCCAAGTTACCACTGGCAAGGCAACGCTCCATAAGATCGTTGTACATGCATAGCGATGCCAATGGGTGAATTTTTAGTGGGTGGAGATTGATGTTACTATAGATGAGAGGGTTGGCTGCATCTTCGGCAAGAGGAGAGATTGCTGCCATAACGTTGCGGACTGCAGATCTTGAGCTCTTTGCTACACGGGAAATAATATCAATTTGTATTTCCATTGGCAAGATTTCGAGTTTGAGAGAGGTTTGTTTTGTGTCATTGTAATTTTCTGAGTGTTTACAAATTTTTCGATTAGTGGTTGCGAACGACTTTTGTTTTATACATTGTAGACTAGGGTTTGATTTGATGCCAACTCTCCCCTATATAACATTATTTTACCGTAAAGGTATATTGCGTTTTCATACAAACCTTTGGATGTGCTCCGTAGATGTTGCAACCCCCCATCAATGTTGTTTCAATGGAAATTTTCTTGTATTCCACGTAAGTAATGGGCTTCCAAGTTACCACTGACATGACAGCGTTCCATAAGATCGTTGTACATGCGTAACGATGCCAATAGATGAATTTTTAGTGGTGAAGATTGATGTTCCTATAGACGAGAGGTTAGTTGAAGCTTCGTCAAGAGGATGGATTGCTGCCATGACGTTGCGGACTGCAGATCTTGAGCTCTTTGCTACACGAGAAATAATTTTAGTTTTTATTTTTATTGGCAAGATTTCGAGTTTTGAGAGAGGTCTGCTTTGTGCCATTGTAATTGTTTGAGTGTTTATTAGGTTTTTATTAGTGGTTGCGGACGACTTTTGTTTTATACGTTGTAGGCTAGGGTTTGATTTGATGCCAGCTATCCCCTACATAACATTATTTTACCGTAAAGGTAAATTGTGTTGTCATACAAACCTTTGGATGCAATCCGTAGATGTTGCAACCCTCCATCAATGTTGTTTCAATTGAAATATTCTTGTATTCCACGTACATAACAAGCTTCCAAGTTACCACTGGCAAGACAGCTTTCCATAAGATCGTTATACATGCGTAGCAATGCCAATTGATGAATTTTTAGTGGGTGGAGATTGATGTTCCTATAGACAAGAGGATTGGCTGCATCTTCGGCAAGAGGAGAGATTGCTGCCATAACATTGCGGACTGCAGATCTTGAGCTCTTTGCTACATGGGAAATAATATCAGTTCACGTTTCCATTGGCAAGATTTTGAGTTTTGAGAGAGGTCTGTTTTGTGTCATTGTAATTTCTGAGTGTTTATAAATTTTTTGATTAGTGGTTGCGGACGACTTTTGTTTTATACATTGTAGGCTAGGGTTTGATTTGTTGCCAACTCTCCCCTATATAACATTATTTTACTGTAAAGGTATGTTGCGTTGTCATACAAACCTTTGGATGCGCTCTGTAGATGTTGCAACCCTCCATCAATGTTGTTTCAAAGGAAATATTCTTGTAGTCCACGTACGTAATGGGCTTCCAAGTTAGTACTGGCAAGGCAGCGTTCCATAACATCGTTGTACATGCGTAGCGATGCCAATAGATGAATTTTTTGTGGTGGGGATTGATGTTCCTATAGATGAGAAGGTTAGATGCACCTTTGGCAAGAGGAATGATTGCTGCCATGACGTTGCGGACTGCAGTTCTTGAGCTCTTTGCTACACGAGAAATAATATCAGTTTGTATTTTTATTGGCAAGATTTCGAGTTTTGAGAGAGGTCTGTTTTGTGCCATTGTAATTGTTTGAATGTTTATTAAGTTTTTTTATTAGTGGTTGCGTACGACTTTTGTTTTATACGTTGTAGGCTAGGGTTTGATTTGATGCCAGCTCTCCCCTACATAACATTATTTTACCGTAAAGGTAATTGCGTTGTCATATAAACCTTGGATGCAATCTGTAGATGTTGCAACCCTCCATCAATGTTGTTTCAATGGAAATATTCTTGAATCCCACGTACATAATGAGCTTCCAAGGTACCACTGGCAAGACAACTTTCCATAAGATCGTTGTACATGCGTAGCGATGCCAATTGATGAATTTTTTGTGGTGGAGATTGATGTTCCTATAGACGAAAGGATTGGCTACAGCTTCGGCAAGAGGAGAGATTGCTGCCATGACGTTGCAGACTGCAGATCTTGAGCTCTTTGCTACACACGAAAAAATTTCAGTTTGTATTTCTATTGGCAAGATTTCGAGTTTTGAGAGAGGTTTATTTTGTGTCATCGTAATTTTTTTGAGTATTTCTTAATTTTTTAATTAGTTGTTGCGGATGACTTATGTTTTATACATTGTAGGTTAGAGTTTGATTTGATGCCAGCTCTCCCTGACATAACATTATTATACCGTAAAGGTAATTGCGTTGTCATACAAACCTTTGGATGCGATCCGTAGATGTTAGAACCCTACATCATTGTTGTTTTAATGGAAATATTTTTGTATTCTACGTACGTAATGAGCTTCCAAGTTACCACTGGCAAGGCAGCGTTTCATAAGATCGTTGTACATGTGTAGCGATGTCCATAGATGAATTTTTAGTGGTGGAGATTGATGTTCCTATAGACGAAAGGGTTGGCTGCAGCTTCGGCAGGAGGAGAGATTAATGCTATGATGTTGTGGACTGCAGATCTTGAGCTCTTTGCTACACGAGAAATAATATCAGTTTGTATTTTTATTGGCAAGATTTCGAGTTTTGAGTGAGGTCTGTTTTGTGTCATTGTAATTGTTTGAGTGTTTATTAGGTTTTTTATTAGTGGTTGCGGACGACTTTTGTTTTATACGTTGTAGGTTAGGGTTTGATTTGATGCCAGCTCTCCCCTACGTAACATTGTTTTACCGTAAAAGTAAATTGCGTTGTCATACAAACCTTTGAATGCAATCCGCAGATGTTGCAACCCTCCATCAATATTGTTTCTATGAAAATATTCTTGTATTCCACGTACGTAATGAACTTCCAAATTACCACTGGCAAGGAAACGTTCCATAAGATCGTTGTACCTGCATAGCGATTTGCTAATGGATGAATTGTTTGCGGGTAGAGATTGATGTTCCTATTGACGAGAGGGTTGGCGGCAGCTTCGACAATAGGAAGAATTGCTGCCATGACGTTGCAGACTGCAGATCTTGAACTTTTTGATAAACGAAAAATAGTTTGGATTTACGTTGGCAAGGTTTCGAGTTTTGAGATAGGTTTGTTTTGTGTCATTATAATTTTCTGAGTGTTTGTTAATTTTTTTGATCAGTGGTGACGGGTAACTTTTGTTTTATATGTAATAACCTAAGACTAAGATTTGATTTGATGAATATATGTAAAGTTATGGTTTTGATTATGGAATATTCGTGGTTTAATGCATTAAAGCGGACGTTCTCATAATTGATTGTTTTGTAATATAATTTTGGAAAGTATATTTGGTTTTCCATTACGTGCTGGAATTAATTTTTGTTGACCATTGCACTGGTATTAAAGGTTTAAAAATGTTTCGATAATGTATGTTTATGATAACTGCAATAATGGTTAGGGTTGGTTGTATGATTTAGGAATGATTAAGAGACATTTTCAAATATTTGTTTGAACAGATTGAATAAACATGTTTTCCGAGATAGTCATAATTTCATTTGAATCACTGTGGTCGTTGATATACCGACCTAAACCGAATCCGGTTCAGTCTGAGTGATGAGTAACCGGAGAGGATGAGTGGAGGACGTGGCTCTTGCTTTTCCACTTGTTTCGCTCCCTTTGGAATTCCCATTCAGTTGAAAACTCAGCCTTCTCTCTCCGATCATCAAAACATCGTCAATCTCTGCAGTTTCTCGCTGTGTGTGTGTGTGTGTGGTTTAACAAACAAAATAAAAGAAAAGATGGCGACGAATAGTTTAGTGACGGGACTAAAAGTGTTTTTACCGGTGATGTTCTGTGTCATGCTCGCGACTCTAATCTACACCATCATTACCGATGGCCTTCCCGAACCCGACCGTCGTGATGTCTTCACTCCGTATTTATCCTCTCTTCATTTTCACGTATATGCTTTTGTATTTACTCTCTCATGTTGGTTTGTGTCTATATTCAGATGGTTCGCTACGACGATTCTGGATTTCTACATCAATATCGTCCCTATTGCGGTACGTTTTCCTGATAATTTTCTAGAATCTTGATTGAACGTGTTGATTGATTCTCAAATTGCATCAGGTGTGGATTGTGTACAAGGAGTCTACATGGTTTGGTTCTATTCTCTGGGCTATTCTCCTCATCCTTTTTGGAAGGTACAAAAAAAGTCTTATCACTTAGTAGGTTTATGGACGTTTACATCTTCCTGGAAACATTTTTCTTTTGTTGTGTGTAACAACAAATTCGTAATGCGTTTTGGGCAGCCTGACGACGTGTGTGTATCTGTTTATGCAACTTGTCAAGCTGACACCTCAAGAGGCTTCTGAAGATCCTATGTACTATTTGTTACTCCGTGATTCCTTCAAGTATGTTTGTTTCTCTCTTGTCTTGTGAAATTCAAGTATCATGAGAAAAATACTCATTTCTGCTGAATTTTATGTTATAAACCTTTGATGGCTTTCTCTCTTGTATAGTTCTCATTTTATATAGTGATATTATTTTTGTTTAGGGATGGAGTGGGTCTCAGAGACAAGAAATCCCTTGTCGTCACAGCAAGATTTGTCTTTGGTGCCTTAGGCTGTGTCATGCTCGGAGCTTTGGTTTACACCTGCTTGACTGATGGTTCTCCTTTCCGCATGGACCTTCTTTACCCGTACAGTTTTTCTATTTTTTTTTCTTTTGTTTCATTGTTCTGTGTGTGTTTGAATCATCTCTGACACTGTCTCTCTTGATTCTGTCTTTCAACTTTTGCTAATTTATCTTCTAGGTGGATGGTGGTTTTACTGGTTAGCTTCTATATTAATGTCGCGGTTTTATCAGTAAGTTACTTCTTGCTCCTTTTGCTTTTGCTACAAAACTCTTATGGGGCAATCTTGAATACTGAAGTTGTGCTTATGATGTTACATAAGCCATTTACTCTTTTTTTTAAAAAAAAATTCAGGTTTGGGTTGTATATAAAGAATCTAGCTGGATCATTGGAATCCTCTGGGTCGCTCTATTGCTATCTCTTGGCAGGTACAATATATATCTTAAAAGTTTAACCCTTGAATGATCCATTCATCATCACCTATTAAGGAGAATTTTTATTCATTCATGTTCTTTATTGTATCTTTCTCAGCTTTGGCACGAGCGTAGTCATTGTGGTGCAGCTATTCCGTCTCTCTCCTCTTGACCCGCTATACCTCGTTCTGGTGAAAAACAGCAATCGGTAAGCTCCCAATATCCAACAAAAAAAAAAAATTGTTTTCTCCCGTCAGAAATTGTAATCTAAGAAGATGGGTTAATATAATAGATATATTGATACTCAAAGTAGCTCATCAACATAACGCTTATAATTTTTGTTACATTTGTTGTGTTGGAGGAAGCAAAGAACAAAATAAGGGCTAAGTTAGTGAACTCTCTCTCTCATGGGTCATGGCAGGGCTGGAGATATGTATGAGCGCACTTATTCTGCTGTTTTGCGTATGTGAAGCTTCCTGACTTCATTTTTTACCACACATCTTTTTAAAAACCGTTTCTCTAGCCACCCACACAATACAAGTTTGTATCATGCATTTATGTATTCCCTCGAAATATGTGGATGATTCTTCTGTAGACAAAACTATGCCGTTAGAATGTTTAATAAAATAGTTGTTGTTTGGGCATGATGACGCAAATTAATCGATGTCATTAAAAAACTTTTTGGGTCATAGACCAGATATGGAGTGAGTTCTTTTGGTACGGATCATTTTGGGCTTTGTTACGTGTGCTATTCTCATCAATAAAGCCCAAAGGATATAGAGGGCTTGGAAGAATCATTTAGCCCAAGAAGAAGAGTTGGTTCTTATCTTGGCAAGCTTCTAGAAAAAGGAATAAAGATGGATTGTCCTTGCTGTCCTGCTGAGCTGGAGATCTTGTGCACATGGGATGTTTCATCTCGTGAGATGTTTCATCACGTATGCGTGCGGAGGAAGGTGTGAGTCGGGTACAAATAGAGAACAATGTCATTAGTTATCTTTCATCTAGTGTTTAGATCAATCAAGTATCAGGGGGAGGTGAGAGTCCTCCATTATAAACCTCTCAACGTTCTTGAGTCATTGTAACACAGTTCTATTTCTAATATAATCATCATCCTACCTTGATTAGTATCTGTTTTTGATCCAAAGAGATACGTCACACGTATCAGGCTTCTAGCTAGCTTTTTAGTTTTGTCCAAAGCAAAGAGTTGGTCATCTATTTCTCGGTCGATGAAAATATAAAATGACAAAGCATAATTTAAGCTGACAATGAGGAGTGAACACATTCATGCTTTAATAATTGGTGAGTACTAGATACTACATGAATTAAACTACCTGAATCAATGGGATTTGAAAGGTGAAGATAAAAGCGGCTTGTATTTAGTCAGTTCTGCTCAAATGTCTCTATGTCAGCCTATACAATTTAGATATCAATCATAGCCATTGTACGTTGGGAGGGCAAAGAAAAAGTCTGAGAGAGAGAGAGAGAAAGAGAGAGAGAGCAAGAGCTCAGAAGGAAGTTTAAGCAGGAGAGGATAAACCGGTTTGATAAATCTCAAGTAGCGAATCTGTACTTGAAGAATCTTGATGATAGCTTCGATGATGAGAAACCTAAGGAGATGTTCTCTGAGTTTGGTAATGTAACCTCTTCCAAGGTAATAACTAAAAGTCAATGCATGCATATATGTCTTGTTGTTGATGTTACGTTTGTCTTCAACCATAATCATCGAATAGGTTATGGTTAATCCCCAAGGAATCAGAGCAGGATGTTTGTTTTGTTGCTTATTACATTCTTGAAGAAGCTTCAAGAGCCGTGAGTTGTTAAAGATTTTTATTCTTCTCTTTTGATATCTGTCTGAGATATGAACTAATATTTATAACAATGCAGCTGAGTGAAATGAATGGGAAAGATGATAGGAAGGAAGCCACTTTACATAGCTTAATTTTGCGCAGCGCAAAGAAGATAGACAAAGCACACTTATAGGTTTCTTATTAAACTCTCTCTAGAGAGAGAGAGAAGAAAAAAAAAACTTTCTTTAGTTACATATTCGAGAACATGTGTGTTTGTTAAAGCTGTTTTCACAGATTAGAGCACCGGTGCCAATGCCATCTCCAGTGACATCCATCACCCGCCAGGTGGATCAATGCCTGGTCCACTTCAGCACATGTACCTAGGCCAGAACAGACTAAACCTGGTCCCGTCCCAACCCATTGGATATGGTTTTCAGCATCAGTTCATGCAGGGGGTGCTCCAGGTTCTGGCCCGGGAAACTTCATCATGCCTTATACTCTTCAGAGCCAATCCCAGGCCGGTCCTCGAAAGCGACGTGGTGCTACTAACATGCCTGATCACATCCAACAACAAGTAACAGAGTTTTTTTTTCTAGAAGATCATGAAACTGAACTGGATTGGATGAATATCGGCAGCTTATGCACCGCAACGTGAGCCCTGGAATAAGATATATGAATGGTGCGTATAATGGGAAAAACTGAATGGATTTAGTGTAGCGCAAGGCATCTTGCCTCAAATCATGCCTTCACCAATTGATGCTTCTTCGATTGGTTTTGAGTCTCCTCACCATCACCAGAAAGCTCCTCTACTTCCAATCTCTAAGCTCACTTCTCTCTTAGCTTCTGGTAGTCCAGTTGATCGCACACGGGTTTGCCCCCTCCTTTTTCTCTCTTCCTGTCACATAACCTCACATGAGAGCTAGCTTGGTTTCGATTTTTTGCTTTTGCATTTAGTGTATATATATCTAAGGAAATATCTAACTTTAAATATCTTTTTCAAAAGACGTTTAAAGAGAGTTGACAAAGTCATGTTTCGTTTATATTTAAACTGATTTGGTTGGAGACAGATCCTTGGAGAGCGACTTTACCAACTTGTGGAAAGGCAAGAACCACTTCACGTGGCTAAAGTCACAGGAATGCTGTTGGAAATGGATAAATCCGAGATCTTGCACCTGATGGAGTCACCAGAGACACTCAAGTCTAAAGTTTCTGAGGCTTCATATGTTCTAAGGCTATCTGTTGATGCACCTGATCATGATCTCGGCTTCTCTACCACCGACTGAAATCTCCACACCTCTACTTTTTTCTAGTTTAACCTTGGATTATTTCTTTTAGTATTTTTTTTAGCTTTTTTCCATTTTAAACTTATGTTTTTGAAATTTAACTTCATTTAGTTGGTCCATTTTATTTAATTAGAATCTTTTACGCTACATGAAATTTAAGTTGTTGTCATTGGTATTGTCACTGTCAGCAACAAGAAGCCACTCAATCATATATGGTAACAGTTGAGTGACATGATGGCGGAATCCAAACGTGGGTGTTTACTGTAGTGAATTGATTCGAATGTGTCCTACTTGAATTTGTGGTTTGCAGTCAACATGCTTGATTTCAATAATATATATACACACAAACTTATTTTTTTTATTTTTGTAGTTTTTAAATTGGAAACGAGCAATTCAATGATTACACCATTTTCATTTCATAACAAAATGGTTTTTGATATGACGTTGATTATAGTGGTTTATGTTGATCGAATATTCTCCGAACAAGAGCAAGAATCTAACTCATTTTAGTTTATTCGGAAAATTCATGTTGGCATATAATAATAGTTTTGCTGAGACTTCTTATCAGATTTTTGTTTTTAAATGTGAGATGGCACATGCAATGAATGAATGAACACTCTCTGTTCATGTGAAATATATTATTAAAAGTCAACATCAGTGCTCTGATTTTTCAAATTGACTAGTTATAAAATATGATTGAACAAAGAAGAGATGGTGAGTGGGTTTGATACGTGTCACCGGCCAAAATGTTGCTGCCCCTTCTCATTGGAGCTTCACTAGCCGACCTTTGCCTCATCATTTGTTGACTTCACTCACCTTTTTTTACATATTTTAGTGAAAACTCATTTCTTTCGGTTCTAGATGGTTCCATCCACCTTCTTTCTTTCTTTCTTTCTTTCTTTGACACAATTCATCATATGAACTTAGTGAATGAAAATAATTTTTGTGTGTATTTGTACTATTTCTAATCGATTTTAGATCCTTTCATTTATTTTGTGTTGGAATCAAAATGAGTTCTAATTAAAAAATGGATTCTAATATGCAAGGAAACTATTCCGTGTAAGAGCATCTCCAATATAAAACTCTATTTTTTTCCTCTAAAATGAAATAAAAATGATTATGGAGTAAAAGTGCTACAATCCTATTCCATTTCTTAGGGTCCGACTGGTTCAAACGCGGTTGGCTTGCGGAGTTTCGGATCTGGTGGTTGTGGTTTTAAGCGTTATGTTGTGTTTTGTATGACTGGCATAACGTTTGAAAATTGTTGCGTTTGCGGGATGTTTATGACTGGTTGATTATGAGATATTGCAGCGGTTCAATAATAAATTACCAATATAAACATATTATAACATTATAAAAAATATAAAATATACTATTTTGATAAAATATAATAATTATTAATATAAAATGATTAATAATAATATTATATTTATTTATTTAATTTTAATTAGTTGAAATTATAATTTTAATATATATTTTGAAGATTTATATTAAAACTTTTAAAGAATATTTTGTTTCGTTTTATATATGTGTATATCTTTATAAATGTATATATATATTAAGTTTAAAAAATTCTAATCATGAATAGATATTTTAAAGTTTTTATAAAATAAATAATGACACTGTTTGTAAATTTAAATTAATATATAAATTGTGTATATATTTTATTTATAATATTTCCATTTTGATTTTAATTTTAATTTTAAAATATTTAGAAAAACTAATTTTATATTTTTGTATCCAACATCACCAAGAATCAAGAAAATTTGGAACCAGCTTTTGATTTTAAGAGGTTCAGAGCTATTTGAAACGATTTGTAGCGGTCTGTATGATTGTTTTGAAATGCTGTCAACCGCTACCAACCGCAAAAGCTGCGTTTGCGGGTAGTAGCGGGGAAACCAATCAAGCCCTTACTCTATAATGGAGTAATGAACAAACAAAAAATAGATTACTCCAATTATGAAGTAAATTTCATTATGAAATGAGAAATAGAGTATGGTTGGACCATTCTTTATTCCATAATCACTTTTACTCCATTTTGGAAGAAAAAATAGAGTTGGGTTGGAGATGTCCTAAACACCGGCCACATCTATATTATGATCTAGTGACATTAAAACAAGGAATATCTAATCATTAATGTTGAATTTTACATTTAGATTATCATTAAAGATTACAAGTATAGCCTAATGAATGAAACAATTAGTTTGAGTTTAATTTTGTCGAAGTTGCGTTTTCAAATTCTACGTGGGCTCGGTTGGAAAAATGTTCGATTCTCTTGTACTCCCCCTGTCCCACTATAAGTGGATTTTAAGGTTTTTGCACATAGATTAAGAAAGTATACATTTTTATGTAATTTATCTTAGTAATATAAAAATATTATTAAATGAAACTAGTTCAACCAATAAGAAAATGATACAATATTTTTTAATTGGTCATAAAATTGAAATAATATTAAATTCTATCTAGATTTGTGAGAACATCACTTAATATGAGACAAAATAAAAAACCTAAAACACCACTTAAAGTGGGATAGAGGGAGTATTAAATTGATTAATGTCACGGTTCTCCTGTGAAAAAAGTATATAACATAATAATAATAGAGTAACACTTGAAGACGAATAAAAGAGACTGTTGACAATGGAAGGTGTAATGAATATCTCGCTCAGTAAACCACAATAGGAGCGATTCATTGGACTATAACTTAATTAAATCTAAAGAAATGTCTACCGTGTGAGAGCTTACGACTTTTTGAAAACCTTTTGATGTTTTTAAAAAAGTTTTTTCCACCATAGTATCACTTTTAATAAAAGATGGTTTTAAACATGATATAAAACACAAAAAAGTAGACAAGCTAGCTTTATCAAAACTGAATACTCTTTAGATTTTTTTTTTTTTTGGCAAACTCTTTAGATTAACAGTCTTTTATTTCAATAAGGTAAATAGTAAACCAAAATTGAAGCCAAGTTCAACGAATGGAGCTTTTTGTATTGCCACTCTTAATAAGTTTGCAATTACCTTCACAAGAAACACAATCTGATTCATCAATAATAATGAATATTTGTGCACAAGATTGGTTATCACAACAATCATACAACTGCTTTCTGAGTCGTTATAAGTCAATTGCTAGGAAATATATAAACATGCAAGAACAGAGAGAAATAGTCAATGTCATTTAGAACATGGATGTGGTGTTATCTTAGAGGTTAGTTCGGCACATCTAGCATCCCTTCTGATATCACATCACCAGAACATATATGTGCTTTTGTGTTCAAAAAAAAAAAAAAAAAAAAGAACATATATGTGCTTCATAGGTTGAAACAGTGTTAGCTTCCATAAATTATTGGAAGGAGAAAATGATGTGATGTGTTCGTTTGTTTATTTGGTGCGTTAATGCTTACGAAATTCATTTACATCGACCATTGAACTATTAATGATAGCAAAAAAATAAATAATTGCACATAATGTTCAGAGAGTCTGTAGCAAGGCATCAATATCAACAATCATAAGATATAAGAAAATTTACATCATTTATTTTTCTTTCTAATATAAAATACTATAATTAAAGATAATATTTATTTTCAAAATTTAAAATTAATTATATTAACTTTAAAAGTAGGTACAGTGCTTAATAATTAAAAATAAATGACTGTTTTCTATTAAAATGGAAATTATTTTCAGCCCAGTTACAAATCTCCACGTATGGTTTAGAGCCCATACCATACAGCATGACCATGAAAAGCCCACAGTTATGTTCCATGTTCAGACGCCAACCAGCCAGCCATCCACCAGAGTGTGGAGCCCAGACACCACGAATCGTATGGTAGATCACTACAATATATTGCTGGCATCCTGTTGCGCCACGTCTTCGTTAGGAGGAAGATCAACGTCCATATATCTCTTGCTTATCTCTGATTGGTACACATCACCTTGGTTTATGTTCTACAACTTGTTTATGTGGTAAAGTAGACAAGTGGGAAGAAGAAGATAAATATCTAAAAAGGGTGTGGGCCACATTTTACTCTGAGAGATATTTTCTCAACGGGCTGTCTCCAAAAATAAAAGCTGCCCCGTTAATCAATACCCACCATCAGACGGCTCGAATCTCTTCGGGTCAAGCTGCCCGAAAACTTTGTAGAGGAATTTGTGTGGGACTCACTCACCACTGAAATCAACGGAGGAAATTTCGAAGGTGTACGTAACACTGCGTAGCATATGAATCTAGCTCCTTCGAAAATATCTAGGGACACATGTCAGTTAGCTTTGTAAGAAAAGTAATTAACTAATCACATGACAGAGTTTAGTGTTAAACTAATAAAAAGGAGGAAATAATACAACCATGACCACCTTTAAATAATATGTAATTAACGGGGAAAGTTTATTTAACCGATCTCACCATACCATGAATTAAAGGTTTTTTTTAAATAAACAACAAATAAGCTTATTTATCTATACACAATTTTACTGGTAATTTTTTTTTTTTTTCAGAAACTTTTTTTGTCTAAAGAAAAAGAAAATTTTCTTTTTAATTTAGAATATACCAAATTTTGAAGTAAACCAAATTTAAAAGCAGAATTTATGATATATCTTATAATTAAAATTTATAAAAAAGTAAATACTTAATTAGTAAAAGTGAACTGAATTTGTGATATTTTTACAGCCAAAAATCTATCTGGAATTTAGAATTTAATTAGTTAATTTACCGAAGATAAAAATTAAATAACAAAGGGCAAAAAGCATGTATGTGAGGATGAGTGATTGTTGATGATGCGCATATGGACATGGTCATGGACAGGACGATGAGATCTAAAACGAGAGCATAAAGAAAGGGTCGTGGTGGCAAAGGCAGAGAAGTATCGGTAGTACGCCACGTCAGGGTCGGGAAATCTTAAACCGAGTGGAGAAGCCTCCAAAATCTCTTTCTCTCTTCCTCTCATTTTTCACCAAAAAAAACACAATCTCTCTCTCTTTATCTCCTCCCTCCTCTTTTGTGTAATAATAATCCTCCCGAATCATTATTCTCTGATATTTCTTTCCTCCTAAATCTTTCTCTCTCTTTCACAACTGATATTATTCATCCATCATCGATTTTTAGCTCTCACACAAATATCCAGAAAAAAAAACAGAGAGAGAGAGAGTCAGAGCAAGTGCACAGGAAGATTCCTCCTGACAGGTCCGTGTTTGGTCTCCTTCTTCTGTCTTGTTTCTCTTACTATGGTTTGATTCTTCAGATAAGATGAGATTTTAATTATCAGATGTAGTAATTTGATGATTTCTCCTTTAATTTGGTTACCTTTTCTCTCTACATGCATTTCTCTCAGCATAGATCTGTTCTTTCTCAACACATCTTATCTGATTGAGATTCTTTCTTCCTTGTTAATTGTATTGGTATCTACAGGAAGGAGCGAGTCTCAGTTTTACCAGCCTTTGTATAAGAGTGATTCCCTTTTTTTTTAGAGAAAAGAACTCTATAGAATGTTGTTTATGTCTTCAGCTTCGATGGGTGTTCGGTAGTAGAATAGTTAGATCAAGAATTGTTAAACCACGACCTAGTGTTTCTCGATTGGTAGAATATTACTGGTGGTGTTAAAGATTGTAACCAATTCTTTAGATGACTTCGCCTACTTCATCTGAGAGGTGGACCGACGGCCTTCAGTTCTCTTCCTTGTTATGGTCTCCCCCACGAGACCCTCAACAACATAAGGTACTATCAATAAATAATAAAGAAGCCTCTGTTCTTTTTTTTTTAAATAAAAAAGCTGTCTCAGCCATGAACCAGTGCTGTTATGAGTTTACTGATTGTCTTTATCCTTAGGATCAAGTCGTTGCCTATGTCGAATACTTTGGTCAGTTCACATCAGAGCAATTCCCTGATGATATTGCTGAGGTACTTGCTGAGTGTGTTATGTTGTCTGATGTGTATTTTACTGAACAAAGCTTTTCTCAGTAAGTGATGATATACTGATTTTATAAATATCTCTGTATCAGTTGGTACGTAATCAGTATCCATCAACTGAGAAGCGCCTTTTGGATGATGTGTTGGGTATGTATGAGCTTCTCTATCAAACACTTGTGATCCACGCTTCTT
Source organism: Brassica nigra (assembly GCA_016432835.1). Taxonomy (NCBI): domain Eukaryota; kingdom Viridiplantae; phylum Streptophyta; class Magnoliopsida; order Brassicales; family Brassicaceae; genus Brassica; species Brassica nigra. The sequence goes on from CM028243.1 coordinate 20,729,358, forward strand.
TGTTTTGAATGTTCTAATCTGATGTTTGGCTTTGCTGATGAAACAACAGCAACGTTTGTCCTCCATCACCCGGAGCATGGTCACGCGGTCATCCTTCCGATTATTTCATGTCTCATCGATGGCACTCTAGTGTACACCAAGGAAGCTCATCCCTTCGCCTCTTTCATTTCTTTAGTTTCCCCTACTAGTGAGGTAAATAGTTTCTCAACAGCGTTAGCTATTTATAAATCATGGAAACTTTTTAAATTCTGACATGTGTGTTCACAATCCTTTACAGAATGACTATTCAGAGCAATGGGCTTTGGCATGCGGAGAAATCCTCCGCATTTTGACTCATTACAATCGTCCTATATACAAGACGGAGCAGCAAAATGGAGAAACAGAGAGCAAAGCTTCAACTAGTGGGTCTCCTACGCTTTCAGAGACTAAGGCTGTATCACCAGGAGGACAGCATGAAAGGAAACCTTTAAGGCCTTTGTCTCCATGGATCAGTGATATACTACTTGCTGCTCCCCTTGGTATTAGAAGTGACTACTTTCGTTGGTAAGTAGATTCTGTTACTTGATGATGCATTCTATATCTTGTGCTCAGGACCGTGGATTAAAGTTTTGTAGCCTGCTTAAGCTTCAACTAATTGTTGTTGTTTATATCTACAGGTGTAGTGGTGTTATGGGTAAATATGCTGCTGGAGAGCTCAAGCCACCTACCATTGGTGAGTTTCCATCACCTGTGGCTATTAGAATGTGTTGTGAGTTACGTCTTATAACACTCACGCTTAGCACTTGCCTGCTTTTGCAGCTACTCGAGGATCTGGTAAACATCCTCAATATATGCCTTCGACGCCTAGATGGGCGGTTGCTAATGGAGCTGGTGTCATACTGAGTGTTTGTGATGATGAAGTTGCTCGGTATGAGACTGCTACGCTAACAGCGGTTGCTGTCCCTGCACTTCTTCTTCCTCCCCCAACGACATCTTTAGATGAGCATTTAGTTGCTGGCCTTCCAGCCCTTGAGCCATATGCACGTTTGTTTCATAGGTAGTGTTTCTGAACACACCCTTTGGATTGGGGTTTAAGGTTGTGCTTCCTGGAGTCATGTGTTGTTCAGAATTGCTTCTCACTTTCTTGTACTACTGTCAGATATTATGCGATTGCAACTCCAAGTGCTACTCAGAGACTTCTTCTTGGTCTCTTAGAAGCACCTCCGTCTTGGGCTCCAGATGCACTTGATGCTGCTGTACAGCTTGTGGAGCTCCTTCGAGCTGCTGAAGATTATGCATCTGGTGTAAGGGTAAGCATTGGCTCCTATGAAACTTCATCATCAGCTTTGATATGTCATTTAAAAAGGATCAACTTTGATCACACTCTCTTTTCTTGATGTAGCTACCCAGAAACTGGATGCATTTGCACTTCTTGCGTGCAATAGGAATTGCCATGTCCATGAGGGCAGGTGTTGCTGCTGATGCTGCAGCCGCTTTGCTTTTCCGCATACTCTCACAGCCAGCGCTGCTTTTTCCTCCGCTAGGCCAAGTTGAGGGAGTAGAAATTCAACACGCTCCTATTGCTGGCTACAGTTCAAATCAGAGAAAGCAGGCATGGTTCCTATTTGTATTTCTTTTCCTTTTTTTTTGCTGTGAGTACTATACTGAGACTGACTAATAACACAACCATGTGTTTCTTACCAGATAGAAGTTCCTGCAGCAGAAGCAACCATTGAAGCCACTGCTCAAGGAATTGCCTCAATGCTTTGTGCTCATGGTCCTGAAGTGGAGTGGAGAATCTGCACTATATGGGAAGCTGCCTATGGATTGATCCCTTTGAACTCCTCAGCGGTTGATCTTCCTGAAATCATTGTTGCCACCCCACTGCAACCTCCTATCTTGTCATGGAATCTATACATTCCACTCCTCAAAGTACTTGAATATCTCCCACGTGGTAGTCCTTCCGAAGCATGCTTGATGAAAATATTCGTTGCCACCGTGGAAACAATCCTCAGCAGAACTTTTCCACCAGAAACTTCCAGGAAAGCTAGATCGAGTTTAACCACGAGATCAGCCACCAAAAACCTTGCTATGGCTGAGCTTCGTGCTATGGTCCATGTTCTCTTCTTAGAATCATGCGCTGGTGTGGAGATAGCTTCACGCCTACTTTTTGTTGTCTTGACTGTGTGTGTTAGCCATGAAGCACAGTCAAGTGGGAGCAAGAGACGGAGAAGTGAAGATGCTAGTAGCACTGCAGAGGAGAATCAAGCTGTATCTGACAATCAAACTAGTAACCGTAAAAGCAGGAATGTCAAGGGGCAGGGACCTGTGGCAGCATTTGATTCATACGTTCTCGCTGCTGTTTGTGCTCTTGCCTGTGAGGTTCAGCTGTATCCTATGATCTCTGGAGGGGGAAACTTCTCCAACTCTGCGGTGGCTGCGACAGTTACAAAGTCTGTAAAGATAAATGGGTCATCTAACGAGTATGGAGCTGGGATTGACTCGGCGATCAAGCATACACGCCGTATCTTAGCGATTCTTGAAGCACTCTTTTCATTGAAACCATCTTCTGTGGGGACTCCATGGAGTTACAGCTCTAGCGAGATAGTTGCAGCGGCCATGGTTGCAGCTCACATCTCCGAACTGTTCAGACGTTCAAAGGCCTTGACGCATGCGTTGTCTGGGTTGATGAGATGCAAATGGGACAAGGAGATTCATAAAAGAGCGTCGTCGTTGTACAACCTCATCGATGTTCACAGCAAAGTTGTAGCATCCATTGTGGACAAAGCTGAACCCTTGGAAGCATACCTTAAGAATGCACCGGTCCAGAAGGATGCCCTGACTAGTCTTAACTGGAAACAACAGAACACATGTGCAACAAGCACAGCAGGGTTTGGTACAGCGGTGACGTCGACATCACGTAATGAAATGACTCCAAGAGGAGGTAACCATAAGTATGCTAGACATTCAGATGAAGGCTCAGGGAGTAGATCCTCCTCAGAGAAGGGTATCAAAGATCTCCTCTTGGATGCTTCGGATCTAGCAAATTTCCTCACAGCTGATAGGCTGGCAGGGTTTTACCGTGGTACACAAGTTCTTCTGAGGTCAATACTTGCAGAGAAACCGGAGCTTTCTTTCTCCGTTGTTTCACTGTTGTGGCACAAACTGATCGCTTCTCCTGAAATCCAGCCCACCGCGGAAAGCACCTCTGCTCAACAAGGATGGAGACAGGTAATTTACTTTATGTTTTTTTGTGGTTCTTCACGGAATCCAAGTGCTCAAGGGTTCATTCACTGATATATATCTCATGTATCAGGTAGTTGATGCTCTATGCAATGTCGTATCAGCAACGCCAGCAAAAGCAGCTGCAGCCGTTGTTCTTCAGGTCCTTATTTCTCTTAACCTGTGTAAAGATTAAGATCAATCAGCTGAAAGATCTACCTTGATGTTCTAGTATGTTGAATGGTTGGTCTTGTGTTATATATACAGGCTGAGAGAGAGTTGCAGCCTTGGATAGCCAAAGATGATGAAGAAGGTCAGAAAATGTGGAAGATCAACCAAAGGATAGTGAAAGTGATGGTGGAACTCATGAGAAATCATGACAGGCCTGAGTCACTGGTGATTCTGGCAAGTGCATCGGATCTCCTTCTCAGAGCAACTGATGGAATGCTTGTTGATGGAGAAGCTTGCACTTTACCTCAACTTGAGGTAATACCTTACAATACACGTTTATAGATTAGATTGCCCTTAGACTGGAAAATCGTGTTGACTCCCAACTTTGTTGTTGCAGTTACTTGAAGCAACGGCAAGAGCAATACAGCCGGTGTTAGCTTGGGGGCCCTCTGGACTAGCAGTGGTTGACGGTTTATCCAATTTATTGAAGGTAAAGCATGAGCCTACCTATGGTTTCCTCTGTTAATCAGTAAAAGAACTATGACACTGACTTTTTGATTCTTTATAGTGTCGTCTGCCGGCAACAATACGGTGTCTATCACACCCAAGTGCACACGTACGTGCCTTGAGCACATCGGTACTACGAGACATCATGAACCAAAGCGCTATAACCACCACCAAGGTAACACCAAAACCACCACCGCCAACAATAACGACAGAGAAGAATGGAACGGACAGCCCGTCGTACAGGTTCTTCAACGCGGGGGCAATAGACTGGAAAGCAGACATACAGAAATGTTTGAACTGGGAAGCTCACAGCTTGCTGTCCACAACAATGCCAACACAGTTTCTTGACACGGCGGCTCGAGAATTAGGATGTACCATATCAATGTCGTCCCAATAACGAGCAGCCAGCGGCCTCTTCTTTTTTATGAATTGGAAGTAGACCAACCAATATGATGATGCTGTTACTTTTGTATTTAGTATGTAATGATGATGAGTGACTAACGCAATCATATTCTGACCGGTGCTGTCGCTCGGGTCTGTCTCTCTATATTCTCTTTGTTTGTACATTTTTAACATGATGAAGCAGTACAAACCCACTTTTCTATTTTTTTTGGTTCTTTCTTAACTACAAGGGGTCTAAACCGCAATTTGTGTTGTGTTCTTTCTCTCTTCAAGTTGTGTAGGACTAACTATGGCTGCATTATGTTACTACCATGCTACATGTTGTACAGAAGCTCCAACTCCAAAAGAAAAAGAACTGAGTTCAGGCAGCAAAACACAACACTATATGCAATCTTAAACAGTTAGCTAAAAGAACAAGGACCAGTCGCTATCTTGCGCAAGTTAGTTTCGGTTTTGAGTTTGGTTAATTCGGAAATTTAAATTAGCCCTTGCGGATCTGAACCGAACCAGCCAAACTGAATTAAAATTTTTGGTTTTCGGTGCGTTTCGAGTTTGGTTAATTCGGAAAGCGAATCAAATCAAACCAACTTTTTCGATTCATTTTCAGTGGGATTGTGGTCAAACCGAACAAACCGAAAATGCCGAAGAAAGTCGAAACGGGGCTACTTTAAACACTAAAAAAATAATTAAAAAATCACGTTCTCACTCTCTCCTCTTCTCTCTCATCGCCGATTTGCGATTCACGCGAGAAACGAGAGAGAGAGAGAGTGGCGATCTCAACGTCGGCGCTGACCTTAAGTCATAGACTGAGCTGATCCGTCAGGTGAATTAACTCTACGATTCCTTTTCTTTCTTCTCTGTTTGTTTCTCCGTAGTATCGAGGAAGACGAGGAGCTTCTGAGAGAGATGGTAGTCTTATTGTTTTTTCTTGCTTGAGTAGAGCTAATGCATGTTTAAACTCATCTCATTAGGTTACGGATCCAATCTCATTTTTCCTTTCATTCCACTATCTCTCTTACCAGATCTCTTCCGAGTTGATCAAATATTTACTTGTACAACAACTTTATCTTCCGAGATTGCGACTTCTTCTTTAGTTTGATCATAGTTTTGGATCCCAAATTTGGAAACTTTTTTTTTGTTGAATCTGAAACATGTGTTATTAATAATAACAGGACACTACTATATTTGGACATTGTCAGCAAGTGTACTAAGGCCAGATGAATCGAAGAGCAACTAATGTTACTGGCTGTTGAAGGAGGAGGCTTCTTCTCAACGTCCTCGTCTGGGTATAGTGAGGGACTAACCCTTCTTCTCTCCGGTGATAAGCACGGAGATAGGCTCATGAGAGTTGTCCCTTTGAATCATAACCACCAGCTGCTTGTTGTTGACCCTGACCCTCTTCTTCAGCTGGATTTCCTCAAGAACCGAGTTTCCCGCGGTTGCGCTTCCTTTTCTTGTTTTTCTTGTGGCGGCGCTTCCGCGGGACTCGATACCACCACCACCACCACAACCACCACCCCGTGTCCTCTTAAAGTAGAACCTGTGAAGCATCCCGTTGTATCTTCATCACCACCCCCAGAGTCTGTTGATGTTGCTGTGGCTGAGAAGGGCAAAGACCCCGACGCAAATAAAGCAGCTGATGATAACAGCAGCAAAGAAGCTTTCAAACTCTCGTTGAGGAGCAGCTTGAAGAGGCCGCCATCTGTTGTGGAGCCACGCTCTCTTGAGGGTATTAAAGAAGACGAGACGTTGAGCGTCCATGACGATGCTAGCGACCTCACTGGTGGTGACGATATGGGAAAGCGTAAAGTGCAGTGGCCAGATGCTTGTGGTAGTGAACTCACTCAAGTTAGAGAATTTGAGCCCAGGTAATGTGTTGTTGAATTGAAACATAAGTTAGATTGTTTTATTATCCACTGCTATATTTTTGATCCCCCACCCTTATGCAAGCATGATCCTTAACATGAATCCTTATCTTTGATTTAGTGTTGCTACTAAACCAGTATGCCTCAAAAGATGCAAATCCTTTTTATTTAACTCATGCAAAGGTGTTATGGTTTTGCATTAGCATTGTTTACCTTTTCTTTTTAACGTTTGAACTGACTTTGGAGGAATAATAAAACTTCGATTTTTGGTGGGCAGTGAGATGGGATTATCAGATGAAGAATGGGAGATGGGACAACAAAGGACATGTTCTTGTGTAATCATGTAGATCACTCGTGTACTCATCTCTTCTTGTGTGTAGCCCTCACAGTGAGATGGGATTATCAGATGAAGAGTGGGAGATGGGACGACAAAGGACATGTTCGTGTGTTGTCATGTAGATCATCAGTTTTTACTCACCTCTTCTTGTGTTTATCCCTCACAGTTTTCAAAAATGTGTATTTAGGGTCTATTATTACAGAAAGAGGTCTCATCAAGGTTTTGTTGGCTTGTACAAGAGTACTCATTCACAGTTTTTTTTTTCTAATAAAAACGATAAGAGAACACATCCAAATCGATGCAGAGAGCAAGAGAGAGAGTCGCAAGAACTTTAGTATAAATCAGAGAGCTCTATGTACCTCAACCGCAGTATGCCAACAAAGCTATAATCAAACTTGCTTTATATATAAGACAGTCAATAATCCAACTTGCTTTGTATATAAGACTGATGTTTTTGAAGGGTTTAGGTTGTTTCAAAAGTATAAGATGTTTTGAGGTTTTAAGATTAATATTAATTTTATTGGAAATTGTTCAACCAGTTAGATGTATTTTTATAATTAGTTGAATGATTTGAAAATTATATATTAGTATTTTTATAATTTTTTAAAATTTATGTGCACTAAACTAAAACATCATATATTATACAACTGATGAAATATTTATTTACTGGCATCAAACTCGGTGAGGGGAATGTAGGTGTAAAATGTAACATAAAAGAGGAAATATGAAATATAGACAAATACAAGGACCAAAATGAAAAAGGACGAGACAGCAATCTACCGTCGTTGCAAACCACCAAACTCAGAACACTGTCCAACTTTTCCCGGTGCAGCTAAGAAACCGAGAGATGCGGAGGATCAATTCACTGTACGGACGAATTGGGCTTCTTAAGAGAAAACCCGAAAAAACTGCATTCCTCGCCTCTCGTTCTTTCTCTACCGACGGTGGTTATGGCGGTGGCGGTGAGTCTCCACAGAATAGCTCAAGGGTCAAGATCTTCGATCGTGATCTCAAGCGCGTACATGTGTAGTCTCCGCAAATTCATCTTTACATTTTCAATTAGCCAAGCTTTGTATGATGATTTGTGTTTGGGATTTGACTTTGGGATTTTGACAGCGTGACAGAGCGGCGTGGCTGTCTCGCAATAAGAAGGACACCTTTGTCGACGCTGTTGCTGAGAATCTTCTTGACCGCTTAGAGGTACACTCTTTTTTGCTTTGGTATATGATCACATTACTGAGAGCATGAAGCTTCTCTTGTGGCTGCATTTCTTGATTTGAATCCTCTGTGTGAGCTCTTTTCTTTGTTGCTCTTTCCAAGGATTGTAAGAAGAATTTTCCCTCTGCATTGTGTTTGGGAGGATCTCTTGGCGCTGTTCAGCGTTTATTACGTGGTCGCGGTTAGTTCTCGACTTTCCTGATTTTATTTTTAATGATGTTGATGATGATGGATGTGGTGGTGGTGGTTTTTTTGGTTTGTTGCATAGGTGGGATTGAAAAGCTTATCATGATGGATACCTCACATGACATGATTAAATCATGCAGAGATGCTCAAGAAGATTCAGTTGATAACTCCATAGAGACATCTTACTTGGTTGGTGACGAAGAGTTTCTCCCTATCAAAGAGAAGTAACAACAACACTATATAATATATATGTTTAATCTCTTTTGCTGCCACTCACCGGAGTTATGTGTCAACTACTAACATCTGGAAAATGTTGTCTTTGAAGTTCGGTTGATTTGATCATAAGCTCGTTGGGGCTTCATTGGACAAACGATCTTCCAGGTGCCATGATACAGGTTGCTTTTGCCTTGTGTATGTGAATTGGCTTGTCCTCTTGAGTGAGACTATTAATAATGTGTTGGTTTCGCATGAACTGCAGTGCAAACTGGCGCTGAAGCCTGATGGCTTATTCTTAGCAGCAATTCTTGGTGGAGAAACCTTGAAGTTTGTCCTGTCTTTTCGATATTGAATACCTCTCCCATTTGTTCTTTCTTACTGTCCTTTTTTTGTAAAATTAATCTTTATTTTTATCAGGGAACTGAGAATAGCATGTACTCTGGCTCATATGGAGCGTGAAGGAGGCATTAGTCCCCGGCTATCTCCTTTGGCACAGGTGTGATCAAGCCCACTTTAATCTTGGCAGAAAATGCAATTTGTAGATGACAGAATCAAAGAGCTGAAGAAAATGGCTTCCTTCTATTTTGCTTTCAGGTTAGAGACGCAGGGAATCTCTTGACCAGGGCTGGTTTTAGTCTCCCTGGCGTTGACGTTGACGAATATGTAGTTAAATACAAGAGTGGTAAAAAACCATTTCCACTTCTCTTCTTTGAAAACGTCTGTATTTTTCCAGAGATTTTTCCTTTCTAACCTTGCCCTCTTCTTTGATGTCTTTCTACTCAGCGCTGGATCTTATAGAGCATCTTCGTGCAATGGGTGAAACCAACGGTCTTCTCCAGAGAAACAAGGCAAGTTTTTCTTTCTTCAGTTCCGACTTTTCTCAGTTCTGGCTACTGCATGCATGTTTTCTCTTAACCAAAACCCCTTCTTCTAAACAGATATTGAATCGTGAAACTGCTCTAGCCACGGCAGCCATATATGACTCCATGTTCGCCACAGAAGACGGCACTATACCTGCTACTTTTCAGGTACACAATGTATAGAGTATAGACTAAAAGTCTAAAACAATGCATGTGAATCCTGCAGTGGACAAGGTTTATATATATCGTTGTGTATTCCTGTGTGTGTAGGTGATTTACATGACGGGATGGAGAGAGCACTCGTCTCATCCTCAGGCCAAGCGGAGAGGTTCGGCCACCGTATCCTTCACAGATATCCAGAAGCAATTCGGTGGTCAATCTTGATGGATGGATGGATCAAAGAAGAGGCACGGAGTCCTCTTGTTGTGTGAGGCACGGAGACCTCTTGATGTCTCTCAGTGTACTACTATCTCGCATCGAATAATGCTGTTATCTGACTAGACAGGCACGGAGATACATGTTTGCTCGTTTCAATAAACCTTGTCATTAAACTTATGAGAATGTACCATAGTAAGTTGATATTATTATATTTGTGTATCGGAGACCAAAAAGACGTATAGATAATATCTAAAACAATCAAAGCCTAACGAAATCTATCTCTTCACTCGCACGATATAATTCTCTTGAAGGCTTTTGAAAAAATATATATTATTCGTACAACCAAAGTTTCCAGAAATGGCCTGACAGTGAAACATAAATGTATATATTTGTATATTATATTCACAACGTTTTGTTTGCTTGCACTAGGCTCCATCACTGTTTCTTTCTTGTAGCTGTATCTTAAAAATAAAGAAGAAGAAGAAGAAGATCAAACGCGATCGTGACCGTTCAGATAATCATACACTGATATATTCAACGGCTCCACTACTTCACCTCCGTTATTCTCACAATACGCATCACCACACCCAGAGTTCCCGGACGTTTGATCACCGACGATTCCGGCGTCAACGGCCATTCCGGCATTAGAAGCAGCTTGCTGGATAGACCTCGGCGAAGTTTTAGAAGCGATGGAAGGAGGAAGCAAGTGAGGGAAGTTGAGAGACTCGAGGGAGTTTGGTTGGTGCAGACAGTAGAAAGCCACGTCGTGCGCGACGGCCGCGCCTTGGGCGGTGGAGAACGAGCCTAGCCAGAGACGGTCGCGAGTTCCCGGAACTCGTATCTCCGATACCCATTTTCCCCATTTCCGGCGACGGATGCCTTTGTACTTTGATTGAGTTTCGTTGGAGTCTCTGTAATCATCCATAGTTGTTGTTGTGTGTGTTTTGTGTTTGAATCTGGAGACACGGTTGGGCTATTTATACGTTGAAGTTGAGAAGTCAAAATGGATATAATATTATTATAGATTTAGTCTGACCGGTAAAACTTCAAAATAAAAATAAGGATATTTTTTTTTTGTTCAAAAAGAAGTATTCAACGGGTCAAAGTATGACCGACCCATTTCACACTAGTGTCATCAATTTGATTTTGACGTGTGGTGGAAACTGGTTTCAAGTTGTAACTTTTTTGGGTGTATGTGTGTGTGTTTTTCTTGTTTGTAATAGTTATTTATTAATAAATTCGAAATTTATTTATTTATTTAATAGATCTTAACCCACATTAAAAAATTACAACACATTTTTTACACGTTTATATATTTACTTATGGATGGACTATAATTGAGAGATTAAAAGTTTTACTCTGGTATATATTAGCAGTAGAACTAACTTATTTTCAAAAGCTAAGTTAAGACTGAAGAATTACCATACACTTATATATTTACTCTTTTCATGTTCAATTTTCGAAGTGGATTCAATATTATTAAAAATTTTACTTTTTGTGTCATACTATATTATAGTCATTTCTGTAAATGAATACCTACACTAGATAATAGTTTTCTAACTAATTATGTAATTTATTGTTCTTTATTTCATCTATAAAAAAAGATTCGGTATGTGGACTTTGTAATTTTGTCAATAATTCATGCATCTCACAGAAACATGCATCTAAAGACTAAGACTGTGACTTGGAAATTTTGGATAAATAAGAGGAAAATAAAAGTTGAAAATGTGAGGGAAAATACAATTGGGAGAAAGAGTAAAGTAGAGTAAATAATTTGTTCTTATTTGAGTTTGAGTAAAACTGTATGTCTATTTTACCATTTTTTCTAATAGTGATCAGAGAAAATCAGAAGAAAAGAGATTTCACCTTTTTGTCAACAAAGAGATTTCACCTAATTGGTTAAATTAGAGTAATTCAGCTGAACCAAGTATTTATTCCATTTCATTATCGGTGGCAATACTTTTCAGTCAAAACCCAATAGAAAAATATAGTAAAAAATGATTGACAAAAAAAACAGTGGAAAGTTAAACACAAACCCACAACAAGTCGGTCAAAACTCCAGATGTCGTCTGCAGTTAACCACGTGGGCGGGGGAGGGGAGGAAACTACAAAGACTTTCTCTTGCCTTTTTTGTGTGCAAATACGTCATGCGTGACGGTTTAAGCACCGTCTAAACCGGGTCCCTTATTTTTCCCCTTTTTGGGGGTATTTGACCAAGAATCTCTTCGATGAGTACACAGTTCCACGGTTTACACACAAACAAGCACAGCCAAAACGAGTTGCAAAAAAGTTGTTTTTTGTCTTGTTGTGTGGTTAGTTTTCGGAGAGGGAAACAATAGTCGAGTTTAAGTTCACACACAACTAAACTACACACGGAGCACCCACGTAGAAACCCAGTCTTCATCATGTAATCAATGTGGTTCCTGCGCTCGAGAATGAGACGCACAACCATTTCTGTAGTTGAGTAGGTTCTCGTCTTTACTCCCTTGTACACATCTTGGGATTTAGTTGTTATTTGTTTATATACACCGACTCATTGTAGAAGATGTGACAGTTTATTTATTTTTTTAAATAGACTTTTAGCAGAGTTTTATCCGCTATGTTTTGTTTAATTACAAAGGACCATGAAAGCGTCTTGCACATAAAACACAATCAGAGATATAGACAGTTTACGCGGTTTATAAATATAAATATATATAGGATATTATTTTTGGATGACAAAAAAAGATATTATTTTTGTCATATGTATGCATAACTTCTTAGTTAAAACATATAAGTTTCATGAAAAACTGCATTCTGTAAAAAAAAAAAGTAAAGGAGTCACTCGAGTATACCAAGAAGATTTTTCAAAAAAAAAAGAGCATACCAAGAAGATATAAATTTTGAATCTTTGTTCTTTAGTCTTGGTGTTGCAAAAAAAGAAAAAAAAAGTTAAGTTCAAAAAAAAAAAGTTCTTTAGTCTTGGTGTCACACAATTCATAAACTTTTGTCAACCTTAAATTCCATTTGTTCAATTATCTACTTTAATACAAATAATATATTTGTGGAATCCGACATAATAGTTTTTCTTCTTCTATTATATGTCCGTACAAAAGGTCTATGCATCACAACATCATTTTGGTTATAAAATACATTTTGCAACTTTTTATATTTCAAATTACGTGTTACATGCCGTTTTCGTTTTCTAATGTAAAATTTATTAATTTTTATGTAATACAATTTTTAATGTTCTGAATATTACCTTTTTATTAGTTAAAATTTCGTTAGTTAAATAATTAATAATATTTTTATTTATAAAATATACAAAACTAAATATTTTATTAAAATGTCTGCCCATTCTCAAAGTATCATATAATAAAACACTGAGCAAATATATTTTAAATGAATTTAAAGATATTTAATATTATTATATATTTTATTTACAATAAAATATTTTAACTCCAAAATAAAATTTCTCTAAAATAAAATTGCTATATGTATTATCATTTTTTACTGGTTACTCTTTTTAAAGTAAAAATGAAATAATGTTTAAAATTTTAAATTCAATTTTAAAATTACACCATTCTGAAATAAAAGTATTATAATACTCTAAATTTTTTTAAATATAATTACAGTTTTCAGCTTCATAATTTTTATTGTCAAAATTTGTTTTTTTCACATATTTTTCTCTTCTTCATATTTTGTTCGTACGTTATAAAAAGCTCAATGGGCTCAAATGGGTCCTGAAAAGTAGAAAAAGATACAAGTGGCCCAGTTAAATTTGGTTTAACATCAAACAAGCAAAATATATCCAATGTCCTCTCTTTCTACCTCTTCTGCAAGCAAAACCTGTTCCACCCTTCACGCGCGGCTTCTCCTACTTTGGTCTCAGACCGAACCTCTCTGTATTTCGTTTGTCTTTCTTATTACATGAGTTCTGTCGCCTCACTTCTATGCTTCTGTAGATTTTCCTTGTCCTTCCATGTTCACCCTGTACACGGTATGTTTCAGCACACCACTTGTTCGATGATATGCCTCAACGAAACTTCCTTTTTTGTTCTCACCTTTCTTGCTTTGATTCTCAGACGGCGAAGCCCCAATCGGTTGACTTTTCGCTTTCATGGATCAAACTCATAGCGAAACAATAATCAAAAATCGATTCTTTTCGCTGCGATCATATGCCGCTTACTGTTTATGCCGCCTTCTCCTCCCCGCGGTCTCACTGTAACCGAGCTTCGCAAGTTCATACCCAAATCTTGGAAACAGCCACCGAGACACCACATCCTAGAAACCCACGATGAAACAGCATCAGTTCCTGTTGCTCTGTCCAAATCTCTCCGACATTTCATCTCCCAAGGTCATCTGTCTGGAGCTTTTAGAACTTTCTCTCTTCTCCTTCGTCACCAGTTTGGTTCTCATGAACTCGTTTTGCAATCAGCTGCTTCCATTTTATCGACCTGCGTGGAGCTTAACGAGTTCCTTCCAGGGCAGCAGATTCACGCTCATTGTATCTCCTCCGGTTTGGAGTTTGATCCTGTTCTGGTCCCAAAGCTTGTTACTTTCTACTCCGCTTTTAATCTCCTCCACGAAGCTCAGACCATTACTGAGAGTTCTGACGTTTTCCATTCCTTGCCGTGGAATGTGCTCATCGGTTCGTATGTTAGGAACAAGCGGTTTGCTGAGGCAGTCTCTGCTTACAAGAGAATGGTGAGTAGAGGAATTCGACCGGATGAGTTTACTTACCCGTCTGTCCTCAAGGCTTGTGGAGCGTTGCTGGATTCTTCATCTGGGAGAGTGGTTCACGGCTCCGTTGAGGTTAGCCCTCACAGGCGGAGCTTGTATGTTTGCAACGCGTTGATATCTATGTATGCTAGATTTGGTAATGTGGAGATTGCTCGGAGATTGTTTGAGATGATGTCTGTACGGGATGCTGTCTCGTGGAATACGTTGATTAACTGTTATGCTTCTCAAGGCAAGTGGGAGGAAGCTCTCAAGTTTTTCGATAGGATGAGTCTCTCTGGTGTAGAAGCGACTGTTGTAACTTGGAACACATTAGCCGGAGGTTTTTTGCAGACAGGAGATCATGTAAAGGGTTTGAGTTTTGTCGCTAAGATGAGGAATCACAATGTAAGTTTGGATTCTGTAGCTATGATTAATGGTCTGAAGGCATGCTCGCATATTGGTGCGATGCGGTGGGGTAAAGAGTTCCATTGCCTTGCGATACGTAGCTGCTACGCTCGGATAGAGAATGTTGAAAACTCGTTGATCACAATGTACTCAAGATGTGGTGATCTTAAGCACGCTTTTATAGTGTTTCAGCAGATGGAAGCGAGTGGTTTGAGTACATGGAACTCTATCGTCTCCGGTTATGCGCACAACGGGCGATCAGAAGAAACATGTTTCCTGCTCAAGGAGATGATGCTCGCTGGCTTTCACCCGAATCACGTCACCCTCGCCAGCATTCTCGCGCTCTGTGCTCGGGTGGCGAACCTGCAGCATGGGAGAGAGTTGCACTGCTACATCCTGAGACGCCAAAGCTGCTTCAAGGACGGTTTAATCCTTTGGAACTCCCTTGTTTATATGTACGCAAAATCCGGGAAAATCGTAGCTGCCAAGCGGGTGTTTGAGTCGATGAGCAAGAGGGATAAAGTGACGTTCACTTCCTTGATAGATGGATACGGTATGGTGGGAGAAGGAGAAGTCGCGTTGGCGTGGTTCAAGGAAATGATCAGATCCGGTGTGGAACCTGATCATGTAACCATGGTTGCAGTTTTATCAGCTTGTAGCCATTCCGGTTTAGTGAGCGAAGGAGAAAGGCAGTTCAAGAAGATGCAGTATGTGTTTGGTGTACTCCCTCGCCTCGAACACTATTCATGTATGGTTGATCTCTACTGCAGAGCAGGTCTGCTTGTTAACGCCAGAGATGTAATCCGCAGAATCCCTTACGAGCCGTCTCGTGCTATGTGTGCTACTCTGATAATAGCTTGTTTGGTCCACGGGAACAGAGACATTGGCGAGTGGGCTGCAGATCTGCTACGGGAGATGGGGCCAGTGAAGTTTGGGCACTGTTTGTTGATTGCTGATATGTATACAGTTACTGGTTCTTGGAGCAAGCTTGGAGAGGTGAAGAGGTTGATGAGTGTGCGAGCTGCTCATGAGTTTGCTTTGGTGGAAAGAGGATTGAGTAAGCCAGTGGTTGATACTGTTGGTTCTTCTTCTATCAATCAGGAGCAAAGTTCTGACGAAGAACGTCTTGTAGAAGTAGGATAAATCAAATCGGGAACATTGAGTTGTTGATTGTACATAAATCTTATATACGATCGTGTCTCAAAAGTTCAGATTTGTCTTAAGGTTTCGCTTATATGTTACTCGAAACAACTGTTTACAATGTATACCTGAACAGCTGAACTAATAGGTGTTTCAAAAAAAAAAAAAAGAACAGCTGAACTAATAAACGACCAAAGGCAATATTTGGATGATTAACTGAAGCCCACTAAGAGCCCGTTAAGCGATTGGCCCATTATTGTTGATTATTAAGAGAGCTCTCTCGCGTATTGGTTGTCCCACAGAAACCCTTGCAAGCTCCAAAGAGGCGAGTTCCGTCTTTGTTTTCTCCTCCTCGTATTCTCAGGCGAAAAAATGGCGTCGTTTGATGAAGCACCACCTGGAAACTCCAAGGCCGGAGAGAAGATCTTCAGGACCAAGTGTGCTCAGTGCCACACCGTCGACAAAGGTGCCGGTCACAAACAAGGTTAGATCCGATCCATCTCTCATCTCGTTGACTTATATTCTATTTTTGGATCCGATTTGACGTGGCTTTTGATTTCGAACCGATCTGTTCTTGTGTTTCTAATGGTTGATCCGTTTTGGCGAATTCGTTGATTAGCATGCTTGTTTCCAAATCATCATTAGATCAGATCTAAGAACCTCGACATCGTCTTATGATGTCTTACTCGTGTTTTATCTTGAGTAGATGGCCACAAGATTTGATCTTTGCTAGTTGCATAACATATGCTCATTCCCTTGTTGTCTTTCGTTGAAATTGCGTGAAACATGGTTGATGGTTTTATAGGTCCGAACCTGAACGGTCTGTTTGGAAGACAGTCTGGGACAACAGCTGGTTACTCTTACTCTGCTGCTAACAAGAACAAAGCTGTTGAATGGGAAGAGAAGACCTTGTACGATTACTTGCTCAACCCCAAGAAGGTAACTTACTAATAATAGTATATAAAATTCTGTTTCGTTTCATGATTCTGTTGTGAATTAACACTGAGATTAATTGGGTTCTGATTTGTTCTTGTGGATGCAGTACATTCCTGGAACGAAGATGGTTTTCCCTGGGCTCAAGAAGCCACAAGACCGTGCTGATCTCATCGCCTACTTGAAGGAATCTACTGCTTAGTTAATCAATCTATGGTGTGTTGGACATGGTCATGACTTGAAAAGTCTCTCAGATCAGATATTCTTTTGACAAATAAAATCTCCAAACTTTTGTTTTTTTTTTGGTTTTTGAAATGCTCTCATCTTCAAATACGTTTTGGTGAGATTCTGTCTCTTTGAGTTCCAAATGTACTCTTGAGTCCTTTCATTTTGAGGCTCACTCATATAAATGCATCTATCTAGAAGCACTTTATTTCCTATCGAGTTATACCAACTATGAACAATGGAGCAAGTTCGGTGTCACCGTAGATATAACATTCAACTTTATCAATCATCCTAGATCAGTGACAATCATGTAGGATGCGTCTATCTTGGTGTAGTATTTTCTTATCAACATATTGCAGTGTAGAGAACAAAAATAGAAACAATATTATCAATTATGAACAACGATGGAGCAATATAACGTCTGATACATGGTTCTCCGCTAAGGTTTTACAAATCCTACAACTCATCCAACCGAATCCGTCACTGTTCTGTTCGCTTCTCCTAGTATGCATATCTCTCTACTCATCATCGATATCCTTTATAGCATCCTGCAACACCATCCAACAAATGAATTAGATACAAGTGTGTTTAACCTTGCACGATCAGATGGGACTTTTGTGTACTTATACTGCAAAAGCCTCGTACCTGGTCTGAGATTAGAAGGGTTTGCACTATGCTTAGTGGTAAAATGGGAAATAATATAAAGTACACAAGAGAAAGAGCACAACAGTTACTAGTACTAAATAGTACTCCCACTGTTTTAAATGTAAGTAGTTTTAGGAAAAAAAATTTGTTTCAAAATATAAGTTGTTTTCACATCTCAATGCATCTTTTATACTTTTTGAATATTGTATAACCAATAAAATAATACATGCTTGTTTACGGTTGGTCAAATTTATACACTAAATGTTACTTTTTAAAGATTCAAAAATTTCTTAATATTGATGTTTTTAACTAAAACTACTTGTATCGAAAGACAGAGGGAGTATTAGTTACCTTTGCAAGGCCAGTTACATACGTTGCAGCTAATGCGGTTACCAACAGACCCAACCCGAGCGTTAGAAGCTGGCCGTTTCCTCCAGGCAAACCAACGGTAGATTCTTCTTGCTGAAACAACACAGATAGTAAACATTGTCATTTGATGGTAGTTATGTTGCTTGCTAGAATCACAATGTATTCACAAAGTTCAGCACATTCATAAAACACAAGTCTCCACTGATATCCATCAGAGATACAATTTCTTCAAAAACTCATCCATAAATAATGACTAGTCCTACTCGTGATGAGTATTTGTCTTCCATTCGGTATCAATCTCCTTTTTCATTATGTAAAAACAAAACCTTTTGATGTGATCACACAGCTCGATGTTCTATAACCCTCTTTGACCGTCCTAGCTTTCTAAGCTAGCTTTCAATTTAGTTCTACCAATGACTAAGGCTGACAAGCATGGACCTATTGTAACCTTACGCTTGACATGAGAAAGGAATATGTTCAGAGGATGAGGGGTAGATAACTTAGATTTACAGACAACAATACTTACAATGATTGCTCGTCCAAACGCTCCAGCACTGACATAAGCCCAAGATCCTGGAAGCATACCTAACCAGCTGCACAAAACAGTAAGATCCTCAAGTAAGTAATGTGTACTCAAAATGTACATTTATCCAGTTGAGATTTTGTTCTCAAATGCTAACTAAATTAAATCTTGATCATAGGGGAATAGTAAGAGAGTTTCTGTTAAACACAGACCTTCCAAGTACATAAGGCACAAACTTGACAGACGTCAACCCGTACAAGTAATTGCCAAGAGAGAAAGGAAGCAGTGGGCTAAGCCGAAGGAGAGTCACAACCCTAAACCCATTTTCACCAATGGCTTTATCAATGGCCAGGAACTTCTTGTTGCCTTCAACTAACTTAAGGATACGCTCTCTAGCAAAGTATCTGGCAATTAGGAAAGCAACACTGGCAGCCATCTAACAAAAAAAAAAAGCAAAACCAAAAGAGAATCAAACAACCAAACATATATGAACAAATTTGGGAAAGTTACTTGATGAAATAACTTACAGTTCCACTGATAGAAACTATGATGGTGCCAACTAGGGAACCAAAGAGAAGACCAGCCGACATGGTCAAGGGGAGAGCCGGAATGGCTAGTATCTAACCGGAATGCAAAAAAAAAAAGCATGAAACCTTTAGACCACAGAGTCTCAATGACATGAAAAATGAAGAGAATGTTAAGAAGGTTACCTCAAGGCCAGCATAGACGGCAATGAAAAGTGCATACCCAGCAGGACCATAACCTGTTTTCAATTGGCCAAGACAAAACTCATGTCAGCTTCTGAAACTGATCTTAAAACTTGTTCAAAAATGCATCAACTGTCTTTTAATTCAACTGATTCAATGTTAATAGAACCTTCGATGAAAGTGGAGAACTGAGTAAGAAAGGTATTGATCTGGTCTCTGTAGACGTATCCAACGCCGGCGAATCCACCAACAGTACCAATCAACAAAACTCCGGCCAAAATCGTACCCTTGATAGCTGCATCCCCGCCCGATCCTTGGTCGCTCTCAGCCGCGGGGGATTTAGCATCGTCTTCGTCGTCGCTGGATTTGGGATTGAAGAACCATCGGAGACTCTTGGGAGGAGGGGCAGTGGAAGGGGGCGGAGAACGGCGGAGAGACTGTTGCTTCTTCGTTTGTTTGAGGGAAGAGCATGGCTTGAGGAAATGGAATCGTTTGAAGGAGGAGGAGGTTGTGAAGGTGAATGGAAGAGAAGAGGATCTGAGATTTAAAGTGAGGCTGCGCATCATCTTCAAGCAGCGTTGACGATGATTGAATTGAAGCTGCTTCTTCTGTGTTCCATCCAAAACTTTTCTCGGTGGGAGGATTGCTGGCGCGGCATTTCTCCTACCGAAGAAGACGATGTGGCTTCTGGCTTTCTAGAGCGCCACGTGTCTTTCTTTCTAAGGATCACGATGAAATTTTCATTTATTTCTGAAAAAAATAAAACCAAAAACGAAAATACAAGTTTTCATGGTCTATTATTTTTTGCCTCGTTTCATTATTACGTTAAATAATAATAATAATTCTATCGCATATTCGCATCAAAAGTCACAATACAAATTCATAAAAGTTTCATTTTACTTGATATTTTTTTTTGTCATAATGATTAGTACAATTTGTCGAGAATATATTAAAATTTTCTTTGTTTTAACATATAAATTGTTTAAGAATTTGTTTACAATACAATTCAATTTCAAATTTAAAAAATTAACTAAAATAGTATTTAATTATTTTTTGACTAAAATTAATTAAATCATGGTTTATTCTTAACTATTCTACTGTTTTAATTAAATATTTTTATATAAATAGAAAATATTAAAAGTATTCGTATATATGTATATTTTAACCAAAATAACATAACAAAGAGAAGTTAATTTTTTTTTTTTAAATCATAGAGAAGTTATAGAAAGCGAGCTTGGGCATCTCAAGTTACGGTGGACAACTCATCTTTTTACCACAAGACTAGTGTAAAGACTATTTACGGGGATTGATGTTATGGACTAGGCCCGGTCCGGCCCAATATATTGAAAAAAAATTCTTTGAAACGACACGTTTTATTAGATGATGATAAAGCGAAGAAAACTCTAATGGCAAGTCAAAACGAGAACTCCTCAACATGTCCGACTCTTTTAGCTTTACCGGTTAGGCGAGACTGATCGGTGATCGCCGGAGTTTCAATCCCCTCAAATCCAATCACTGCCATTGTCTTCGTTGAACCAGTATAACTCATGGCCAAATCTCGATCAGTTGTGGAGCTCACTAGCCGCTACGATCTCGGCGGCGTCGACAAGATCCGATCCCTATGCCTCTCCCCTCACTCCGATTCCCAAACCCTAGTCTACCTCGGCACCTTCTCCGGATCCCTTCTCCTCCTCTCCCTCGACACTTCAACCAACATCGTCGCGCGTCTCGGAACCGTTTCGCTGAGCGCTTCTCCCGTCGAGTCCATCTTCGTGCTCGGCCACGAAAGAGGCAAAGTTCTAGCACTCTGCAATGGCTACTTGTTTTTAGTCGATTCGCTTCTCTCTCAACCCGCTAAGAGATTGGGCGGGGTGTTGAAAGGGATCAGTGTCGTTGCTAGGAGAGTGAAGGGACGCGAGTCCTCCTCGAGTACTGACTTGTTGCTGTTGCCTTCCGAGGTTTCGGGTGAGTCTAGCTCGAGCAAGAAGTTTCTTCAGATGCTTGGTGGTGGTGGGAATCGTGTGAGTGATGTTAAAGGTAAGGACTCTCGACGCGAAGGTCGTTATGTTTTCGCTGTTGCTATTGGTGAGAGAATGCTGCTGGTTGAGCTTCAGTGTGATGAGGAAGATGGGAAAGGTGATTCCTTTGTCGTGTTGAAAGAGATTGTGGGGATTGGTGGGATCAAGACTTTAGTTTGGCTTGATGATTATGTTGTTGCGGGGAGTGATAAAGGGTATAGCTTGATCTCGTGCGTTACTGGTCAGAGTGGGGTGATATTCACGTTGCCTGATGTCTCTGGTCCGCCGCTGCTCAAGTTGCTTTGTAAAGAGTGGAAGGTGTTGTTGTTGGTGGATAATGTTGGAGTTGTTGTGGACACGAGTGGTCAGCCTATTGGTGGGAGCCTTGTGTTTCGTGGGAGGCCTGATTCTGTTGGAGAATTGTCTTTCTATTTGGTGACTGTAGGGGATGGGAAAATGGAGATACATCAGAAGAAGTCGGGTGCTTGTGTTCAGTCAGTTAGTTTTGGTCCTGAAGGGTGTGGACCTTCGGTTTTGGCAGTTGATGAGGCAGGAGATGGGAACCTTTTGGCTGTTACTACCATGTCAAAGGTACTTATCCCAGTAATGGCCTTCTTTAACTCTCTCAAGTATGTCTTGTTGATGAAATGGTCATGAATATTGTGTCGACTTCTTCGTTATGATGTTTCAGGTTATTTTTTATCGGAGAGTGCCTTATGAAGAACAGATTAAAGACCTCTTGAGGAAAAAG
This sequence comes from Brassica nigra, assembly GCA_016432835.1. Taxonomy (NCBI): domain Eukaryota; kingdom Viridiplantae; phylum Streptophyta; class Magnoliopsida; order Brassicales; family Brassicaceae; genus Brassica; species Brassica nigra. Next base: position 20,751,116 of record CM028243.1, read on the forward strand.
AGATACAGAGAAGCCATCTCCCTGGTGGAGGAGCTTGATTCAGAAGGGGAAATTTCGAAAGAGATGCTTTCTTTTCTTCATGCTCAGATAGGGTATCTACTACTATTTGATTTGCGCTTTGAGGAAGCAGTGAATCAATTTCTAAAGTCAGAAAGCATGGAACCTTCTGAAGTTTTTCCTTTTATCATGCGAGATCCTAATCGATGGTCTTTGCAGGTAGTTTTGTTCTCCCGTCAGTGGGTTCTTGTGTTGTGCTCTAAATTTGTTTTAAACAGTTAGCTTCTCAAACCTTGATCAAACTTCTCTCTGCTTCAACAAAGTTTTCACTTTCTCTCAGGTTCCAAGAAACAGATACTGGGGACTGCATCCTCCTCCTGCTCCTCTTGAAGATGTTGTAGATAATGGGTTGATGGCCATCCAGAGAGCCATCTTTCTAAGAAAAGCGGGAATGGATACTCCGGTTGACGAAGAGTTTTCCTCAAATCCTCCGAGTAGAGCTGATTTACTAGAATCAGCAATCAAAAACATGACAAGGTGCTACAATTTCTCTATTTGTATACATTTTATCCTCGGCAGTTTTTTTAGTATACCCCTGTTCTCTGAGGTGGAAATCGGCATATAACGACTTAATGTTACCTGTGGCAAAAGGTACCTCGAGGTCTCACGTGAGAAGGACTTAAGTCACCCAGTGAGGGAGGGAATAGACACGCTTCTAATGCTTCTGTATAGAGCATTAAACCGTGTTGAAGATATGGAGAATCTTGCATCTTCTGTAAACAACTGTGTTGTGGTATGTCTTTTAGTGCATATGTTATTCACACACATATAGCATCAAATAGTACGTTGTTTTAGAAATTAACAACAGAAAGATGTAAGAAATCGGTAACTTGGATCTAGCTATTCTATTTATCTGACAGAAATGTTTGAGTAAGACAGCTGTAGCTTGGTTAGAAAGAGCGGAAAAAGTTTTAGTGCCTAGGTCTGTAGGTGCATTTATCATGTATTGTATTTGTACCTGCTTTGCAGTTTGTTGGCTCAGGGGTAGTTTAGTGAACTACTGTGGTCAAAAGAAGTGCATCGATGACACCCTTCTTAGGATGATGGACTGTAGTTTTGACTTCCCTTGAGCAAATTCTCTAAAGCTACACAGTAGTATTGTTAACAGGAAGATTTTAATTAGTTTACTCTAGAATTTATGTTAATGTACCATGAGAGGACATTGCACTCTTTTTGGATCCTTAGAATTACAATGCATTGAAAAATAGAGAGCTTGAGAAAGTTGCTTGACGGATGACCGTACACTTGTGTGGGCGGTGCAGGAGGAGTTGGAGACTCTTCTAAATGAATCTGAACATCTGCGGACACTTGCATTCCTATATGCAAGTAAGGGGATGAGTGCAAAGGCTCTTGTTATTTGGCGTCTCTTTGCGAAGAATTATTCATCTGGTCTGTGGCAAGACTCAGATGACTTGGTGCCTTACTTACACGAAAACGAGCTCATTAGGCTATCTGGAAAAGAGGCTGCCGCTGCAGAAGCAGCCAGGATTCTTGAGGAACCCTGTGATCCAGAACTGGCATTGCAGCATCTTAGTTGGGTATGAGATATATATGATATAACCCCAAGTTATTGACCTTTTTACATTTTAATATTTGCATCTTGATTGATGATTGTGGATATCAATTTTAGATTTCAGATATAAACCCATTGTTTGCTATCCAAGTCTTGACGTCAGATAAAAGGACAGAAGAGCTTTTGCCAGGTGGGAATCATGGTTATCAGGACTTTGTGTTTGATTGTGAGTCGGATGTTGATCTCTTTTCGTTCTTATTGAAGCATCTTGTCAACTGTTTCTTGGGTTTTCAAATCTCATCTATGTTGGACTTGTATTGATAAATAATGGTTTAACTAAAGTCTGAGAGGACTTAGGTAATGCCAGAAGTCCAAGACTGTTTTTGGTTCTGGGTAACATAATCTAAGCATGCAAATATTCTCATGTCCATAATGTTCTGTACCTCAGTATAGTTCCATAATCTGCTTATTTGGCTATTGATGTCCTGTACAGTAGTTAGTTTTAAAAAAAATTTGGCTATGGGTTTTTGAGTGGCTTGGCATATGACATTATTTGTATAATGGTGGATAAAATACTAGATCTTTTTGTTGATATAAGGGTTTATTAATTTTTTTGCAGAGAAAGTGATCCAAGCTATTGATCCCCAAAAGGTTGAAATCATACAGAGGTATGGTTTACTTACACCATAAATAGTTTTCATCCTATTGACTTTTCCTTAAAGCTTATTAGTAGTAAAAGAACGGTCGACCGGAGTTTTTTTTAGCGAAGTTAGGAACTTTTTGAAATTTTCTTCTCATCGAATTCTTTATGTATGGGCCAGGTACCTCCAGTGGTTGATTGAAGATAGAGACTATAATGACCCGCAGCTACATACATCATATGCTCTCTCACTTGCCAAGTCAGCACTTGAGTGTGTTGAAGTTCAAAATGGTAACCAAGAAACTTATGCTGGAGGCAGAGAGGCACCTGATTGTAATGTAGGAAGTATTTCTCTGTTTGAAAGTGATGTGCGGGAAAGATTGCAGACCTTTTTGCAATCTTCAGATCTATATGACCCTGAAGAAATATTGAATTTGATTGAAGGATCAGAACTGTGGTTGGAAAAGGTTTGTGGGTCAAATTTGTTTCTTTCGTTTTATGTGTGTAAAACAGTGGCACCGATGATTATTCAACAAATTTTCTACTATCGAATCAACTGATATCATGGTGTTTTATCCTCTGATATATGCGTGAAACTCTTTTGGCAGGCTATCCTATACAGAAGGATAGGGCAGGAGACAGTGGTCCTTCAAATTCTTGCTCTGTAAGTTCTCATTAATAACGAAGTTGAACTGTTGATGATTATTAATCAGAGATTTGAGACCTTATACAGTGTATGGTGATTTTGAATATATGACTACTGACAAGATCTTTTGTCGTGGGCAACCAGGAAGCTTGAGGATTGTGCAGCTGCAGAGCAATATTGTGTAGAGATTGGAAGACCAGATGCATTTATGCAGTAGGTTCTTTTCCATCATTTAATCTTTTAGCTTTATTTTGTGAACCCCATCACTCGAGTTCCTCTTTTCCTTTGTTAAAATTCCTAATAACAGAAAGTTATGTTAGGTTACTTGATATGTACCTGGATCCTCAAAATGGTAAAGAGCCTATGTTCAAAGCTGCTGTTCGTCTTCTTCACAACCATGGGGAATCACTTGATCCTTTGCAAGTTTTGGAAGTAAGAAATCTCGCAGTCCATATGTTAATGAAGCTGATAATGCTTCCTATCCTACAGCGTTTGCATTTGTTAGTTCATCAACACTTGTTGTTTGATAGTGCTGATATCATGTTTTTTCTTTTCTTCCAGAAACTGTCTCCTGACATGCCCTTAAAACTGGCTTCAGAAACAATTTTGAGAATGCTGAGGGCTCGGGTTCATCATCATCGTCAAGGCCAAGTAAATAATTCACAAATCCCTTTATAAAATATCCGTGCATTATGTGTCTGCTGCTACGGTTGTGAATGCCTTTTTCTTTGGGGGAAGTAAGATTGTGTGTTCTCTTGTCAAATGTTACATTAGCAAGATTACATCCTAAGAAGAAGTCATCAGAGAAGTAGCATTTATAAGCTTATCAATTAATTGTCACTGTGCTTTTAAGACCTTGAATATGTATGTGGTGTTGGTGGAGCTTGGTGTCTGAATGTTCTCAAGTCAATTGCTACAGATCGTACACAATGTCTCTCGTGCATTGGATGTGGATTCAAGGTTGGCAAGATTAGAAGAAAGATCACGTCACGTGCAGATAAATGACGAGAGCCTCTGTGATTCTTGCTTCGCCCGCCTGGGAACTAAGCTATTTGCTATGTACCCTGATGATACGATTGTGTGTTACAAGGTTAGTCCGCAACCACCTATTACATTCTCTTGCAATCATGCATGCTTCCTTTCCTCTGAGGCTACTGTTCTTGTTCACAGTGTTACCGACGCCTGGGTGAATCAAAGTCAGTAACGGGCCGTGACTTCAAGCGAGATGCTCTGATAAAACCCGGTTGGTTAGTGAACCGGTAGCAGAAGCCCTCTTGTTTAAAACAATTACCTCTAATCTCAGAAACACAGAGAAGCCTGTACAGTACAGATATCAAAGGAGATATGAATTCGATCGACATAGCTTCAAGAAAATCGTCGCTAGGTTTGTGGAGAGAGATTCAAATCTGCAACATTCACAAAAGACTCTTCATGCAATGATTAGTGGTAGATGTTGGAGGGCAATGGAGGAGTTCTATAGGGGCATTTTTGCCTTTGTGACAGTTAAAAATAGGCAAATGTTGCAAATAATTTTATATAATACCATGTTGTTACTTTCTTCTCAAGACAAAGGACCTGTTTGGCTAATAAATGAATTAAAAATAAGAGGAAAATAATCTGTGTCGAAAAAAGAAAAAGGAGAAAAATCAACTCACGGGAAGAAGACGATCTTCCATTCTGCTTTCATCCTCCATCCTCTTCGTTAGACAGATTCCGTTTCGCTTCGTTCATCGAATTCCCTTCTCGCCGATCACCGTTTCTCGCCATCGTCTTAAAGGTTGGAGCCACGGTTGATTCCGGCAAAAAATGTCGATTAACATGAGAACGCTAACCCAGGCTCTGGCCAAAACCGCCGCGGTGATCGAGAAGACGGTTCAAACCACAGTCCAGGAAGTCACAGGCCCCAAGCCTCTTCAGGACTACGAGCTCCTCGATCAGATCGGTTCCGGTGGTCCCGGCCTCGCCTGGAAGCTCTACTCCGCCAAGGCGCGTGACTCCACGCGGCCACAGCAGTACCCCACCGTCTGCGTCTGGGTGCTCGACAAGCGCGCCTTATCCGAGGCTCGCGCCAGGGCGGGATTATCCAAAGCTGCCGAAGACTCGTTTCTCGATCTGATCCGCGCTGACGCCGGGAAGCTGGTGCGGTTGAGACACCCCGGTGTGGTCCACGTGGTTCAGGCGCTTGACGAGAACAAGAATGCTATGGCTATGGTTACGGAACCGCTATTCGCCTCCGTGGCTAACGCGCTTGGGGATGTTGAGAATGTGGATAACGTGCCGAAAGATCTCAAGTCCATGGTGCGTTTTTTTCCACCTACCAATTGTCTGAGAAAATGGAAGATTGTTAGTTTACTGTTTTACTGTGATTGTTGCAGGAGATGAGCTTGTTGGAGGTGAAGCACGGTCTCCTTCAAATGGCAGAGACGTTGAACTTTCTTCATAACAACGCACATCTTATACACCGTGCTGTTTCTCCAGAGGTTGGTTTGTCTAAGCTTATACTCAATACTTGTTCATTTCTTTAGAAGCTGAACTTTCGTGTGGATCAAATACGTTATTGCAGAATGTTCTTATTACTTCGGCTGGTTCCTGGAAGCTTGCTGGGTTTGGCTTTGCTATTTCGGAAGCACAGGCTGGGAATCTGGATAACATGCAATCATTCCACTACGCTGTGAGTACTTAAACTCATGATTGGTTACTGGATATGTATGGAATGATCTTATGACTGTGTTTTGATGTGGATGGATCTGTGCAGGAATATGATGTTGAAGACTCGATTTTGCCACTCCAACCATCTTTAAACTATACTGCACCTGAATTGGTGCGGAGCAAAACTCCTTCAGCCGGAGCTTCTTCGGATATTTTTAGTTTCGGATGCCTCGCCTATCATTTAGTCGCACGGAAACCATTGTTTGATTGCCACAACAATGTCAAGATGGTAATTCTAATTCCCAAGCCTATTAGTTTAATCTCCAGGCAAAGACAGTCTGATTAGTGTTTCTTTTTTTGTATAAAATGAAGCAGCCCCAGAACTAGTTTCCATTTTAGATGTATTTTCATAATTGTTTGATATAAACTAGTAGAATATCTATCTGTTACATCGCTGATGATAGTACGTTGCAATTTTGTTGCAGTACATGAACACATTGAATTATTTAACAAATGAAACTTTCTCATCTATACCCTCGGACTTGGTATCTGATTTGCAACGGATGCTATCAACGAACGAGTCCTTCAGACCAACAGCATTAGATTTCACAGGTAGGAATACTGAAGCTTCATTGTTTCTTGTGACAAGTTTTACCTCCTAGCTTGTGCACTTACATCTTGGACTTGACCTTTCACCTGCAGGATCTAATTTTTTCCGAAGCGACACTAGGTTACGTGCCCTCCGTTTTCTTGATCATATGCTTGTATGTATATACACTTTCAAACATCGTTTCAGACAGATATCATCTAGATAGTGGGAAATGTATATAACCTTTGGGGGCATTTTATTTACCGCAGGAACGAGACAACATGCAAAAGTCTGAGTTCTTAAAAGCACTATCAGATATGTGGAAAGATTTTGATTCCCGTGTATTACGGTATAAGGTAGTCACTTTATGGCTTCTTTCTATATTCTGTTAACAGAAAAATGAAACCAATTTGCTCAAGTGCTTTACATTGTTACAATTAATCAAACAAGTGTTTGTTATGCAGGTGCTTCCACCTCTTTGTGCTGAACTTAGGAATTTGGTTATGCAGCCAGTGATTCTTCCTATGGTTCTTACTATCGCAGAGTCTCAGGTGCTTTTTCTAATTTGGGTACTTTGCATTCGGTCAATTGGATTTCTTTGTATTTCGTTCCTCTTTGTTTGAGACTGATAGATACGACTGGTTCTAGATGTTTTTTTTGTCTTCGATTGCACAAATATATACCGGCTAATTATCGACCTGTCATCTGTAGAAAACTTGGAAGTTGCTTTGCATTGACTTTTGACAGTCTCTATCATGTTTTAATGAATGCTTGAAACGTTATACTACAATTTGCAGGATAAGAATGAATTTGAGTTGACAACGCTCCCAGCTCTTGTTCCTGTTTTGAGTTCTGCTTCGGGTGATACTCTGTTGCTGCTTGTAAAGCGTGCAGAGCTTATAATTAACAAGGTAAATCTTTAACCCATATATATGCAAAACTGGAATTTTAATTTCTACTGATTTGGCACAGTGGGAAGGTGTAAATGAATTGATGTGTATAGTATCTTTACTTATGAAATAGCTATCGCCATTACTTGCAATTTGAAATGAATGGCAGTGCCACAACCATACATTGTTTGTTATACTGCCGTAAACTAATACAAGACCTTCTTGATTCTCTAAAGCTGACTCATATTCAAACTGCAATTTGCTTTGTTTTTCCAATCCTGAAAGTGCTTAAAAATTGAATCACGTTCCCTTTTTTTTCCTCAATTTTTTACTAGTGTGTTTTTGTTCAAATGTGTAGACGAATGCAGATCATCTTGTATCGCATGTCCTCCCGTTGCTTCTCCGAGCCTACAATGATAACGATGTCCGGATACAAGAGGAAGTTCTGAAAAGATCTACATCTGTTGCGAAACAACTTGATGGTCAGGTGATGAATTTATATGTTATTTGATGAATTTCATCTGAATGGATGATACATGCTTGAGAATTGATGTGTGGCTTACACAAGCTTAGTTACACATGCATTTGAATTTTGGTTCTGCAACTCAGTTGCATTAATGAGTTTGTTCGGTTCTTAATTTTTTCCAATTTGTTTTTGCAGGTCGTAAGGCAAGCAATTTTGCCTCGTGTTCATGGCTTGGCTCTCAAAACCACAGTTGCTGCCGTATGTTTACCTTGATTGGTTCAGTCGTTGTGTTCTTTAAAATATTCAGAGATTAAATGAAGAGCTTGATCTTCTAACCCATATTTTGATAAGAACGTCCATGTGGTGTGCAGGTCAGAGTAAATGCTTTGCTCTGCTTAGCAGAGTTGGTGCAAACGCTTGATAAACTCGCTGTTACTGAAATTTTGCAAACAATTCAACGCTGTACTGCTGTCGATCGTTCTGCACCTACGCTTATGTGTACTCTTGCAGTCGCAAACGCTATTCTCAAGCAGGTGGGTAAAAATATCTTACTTGTGTCAATGATTTTAACTTGCTTTTATACATGTGGTAGCGTATAAGATGACTTACTTGTGGCTCTCCATAAATTTTCTTTAGTATGGAGTTGAATTCACTGCTGAACACGTGCTTCCCCTGATTATACCGCTTCTCACTGCCCAACAATTGAACGTCCAACAGTTTGCTAAATATATGCTATTTGTCAAGGATATTCTCAGGTGTGCCTCCGAGCTCTCCTGTCTCTGTTTCGAAGTCCTTATCCCCATTACAACTGCTTTCTGTTGTTTTTGTTTTTAACATCTGGTTTGTCGATCTCTTGGTCTTGGAACAGGAAAATAGAGGAGAAAAGGGGAGTTACAGTCAATGATTCTGGAGTTCCAGAAGTAAAACCAGGCTCTGTTGCAGATGGAATTCAGTTTCAAACACCAACCCAAAAAATTGAGAAGGTTGCTTCTGCAGCAAAGAACAGTCCTGCATGGGATGAAGACTGGGCTATCCCGACCAAAAGTTCTGCTTCGAGAGATCCTGCACCCGCAAACTCCCAGTTTAACAATTCAACAGTTCAGTCACAGCCATCGAACAGGACATCAGTGCCAACGACATGCGCTCCAGTTGATATAGAGTGGCCACCAAGACAATCTTCCAATGTCACTTCTCAGCCAGCTAATGATGAGGCACGGCTTAACTCAGGAGGAACATCATCCACTCCAAGTTTTGATGAACTAGACCCTTTTGCTAATTGGCCACCACGGGCCAACAGTGCGTCCATTTCGTCTGGGGGTTTCCACAACGGTACAGCCGCCACTCGACCTCCACCGAACAACAGTGGTTCTAGTTTGAGCAACAATAAAACAGACATGACGCAGTTTCCGGCAGCTAACAACGACTTCTGGGCCTTTGGCAATGCCTCCGTCTCTTCTTTGAAATCACAGCAAGGGGGTTCAGGTATCAGTGCAAGTAACCAAGATCCTATGAACTCGTTTGGGATTCAAAATCAGAACCAAGGAATGCCGTTGTCTTTCGGAAGCAGTTCATACAGTAACCAAAAGCCACCAGGAGACATCAGTTCCATATTCAAGTCAAGCAAAACTGAGCAACCTGCAATGAAACTCGCACCACCACCTTCGACAGCCGTGGGAAGAGGAAGGGGAAGGGGTAGAAGTGGGACATCTACCTCAAGGTCAAGTGGGTCGAAGCAGCAACAAACCGAGCAGCCATCCTTGTTGGATCTGTTGTGATGAAAGCTTGGTAAAAAAAACATCTGCATAGTGAGTGAGTTGGTCGTGTGTTTGTGATGCACAGAAAGAAACGTTTAACAAGAAGTGGAGGAGATGTTTTGTTGATTCTTCAGGCTAAAATTCCACCATATATTATTGTACATCATGGCTACAGGTTCTTTCTTTAAACACTCTTAAATCTTTTATCGTTATTGTTTCTTCAATAGTCACTCTGAATCACGTTAGTATTTTTTAATCATAGATTGAAGATCGAGTTTTCTGTGCAGTGCAATGGGATGTTATATTAAAGATTTATCGTTTTCATGTGCATAATATTTTCTCTTCCCTTTGATATATATGTTCCAGATAACAAACGAAAAAATCGGATGTCAATCGTAATCTCCTGATTTGATTTGTACTTTCTGTCACATTCTTTGCTAGATATTATATTGTAAACTTCTGATATATCAGATTATCTATAAATTTAGCTGGACAACATGTCTTTTAAAAGGTTTTGTGTCCCTAATGATTAACCACCAATTAATTCAACATCCACAAATCTCCCAGTCTACTCTGCACCACAAGTGCAGCAGTGCTGTGATGGGAGCGTCCAGAAGATATGTACACTCCTCGCAGAGTCTACTCAGACCGTCTACTCAGACCCTGGCGCTGATATAGTTTGCCATTCGCTCACTACAGTGGCGCTTACAACGATTCTCTTTCCTCTGCAGTCTGTCCTTTCTACTGCTCCTACTCTGGCTACAAGGTTCTAATTCATATATGTTTTAACCTTGATCCAAATCGATCAGAGATACATACCAGTAACTAAGTTTATTCCAACCTTATGATTACATGACGAACTGATGTGAGGAGCCGCATGGCTGCATAGAGCAATCAGTTTTACACAAACTTCATAAATTCCTCGGGAAGGGGTGATCAGACAGACATTTTCAGTTGCGGCAGGAAGTATGCTGGTGCATGTCTCAATGCTTGGAATCCATAGACTTAACTTAGCTTCCTAACTGGTTCAACGATTTAACAAACATATCCACTTTGGCAGCGAACGTTACTGAGCAAAGACAACTACTTTGAGCCCTACAACTACAAGTAAGCAGCTGATAGCTTCATGTGCAAGATCCTTTCAAATTCCCCTTGCTCTTTCACAAAAGTACACTCAATGTGACTTCATATACATGAGAATCTGAAAACACGTATTCGCAAATAATAACGTCAATGATTACTAGAATATTTCCACCGAGCCGAACTCCTTGGCTCGAATCGCCGCCACTCGTTCTCAGTTTTTGTAATTTAACAATTTGGAAAGTAGTTAGAGATCGGTTAGTCTAAACACCCTGCGCGCGAAAAGGCAGTAGCGATTAAGGTTATTCAAATATAAACATTAGTGGGCTTATATACGTCCATGATTAATGGAAAAGCCCATCTTCGGCTCTTGGCTAGTTAAGGAATTAGTGAAATCAGAAAGACACAGAAGCAACGAGTTTTATTTGTTGTGAATGAATCTTCTTCAAGCTTCCAAGAATTTCCGAATATTTGATTAAATAATCTCGGTAAATTATCATCTGATCCAATGATCTTAGTCAAACCAAAACCGGAGTAAAGTTTAAACCAACAAATTTAGAATAAAGGATTTTTGTTTTCAGATCTATACATTCTTCAAGAAGGGAACAAGTCCAAGCTGGCAATCACGTTAACGTGCCGCAACGGCACAATCACAGCTCATCAAACCTCGTGGGACCTTACCTCTTTTCTTGGCTTTTTAACCCCAATTATTCCAAATCATCGTTTATAAGATTAATAAATATCTTCTATTGGCATTCTTCTCAATCAGTTCACATTCTTCCCACGCAATACACACTGTTTATGGTTCATAAAAGTAGAATTGTAACTACTTTACGCTTCAGAACTATGAACCTGCCTTTTTTTTACCAATTACCACAAAAAGATCATCTGTGCTTTCTTTTTTTCTTCTTTTTGCACCTTGTCTCATTCAAGATTGTGTTGTTACAGATTTCCAAAATAGTTGAGGATGTTAAAGATAGTAGAAAATATATATTTATTGTCATCATAATTATAGGAGAGCTTGAGCAGGGAAAACAATACTCTTTCTAGTTCCAAAATGTGAATAGTTTTAGTTAAAAACATTATTCTTAAGAAATATGTTATTATTGGAAAAACATTATTTAATATTATAAATTCAACCAATCACAAAAATACATCTATTAGTTAGACAATATCCAATATACAAAATTTGTATTGATATGTAAAATCATTTATACTGAAACAAAAAATATTTTTGAAAATTATTCATATTATCAAATAGAGAGAGTACTACTTGAATTTACGAAAGCAAGTAATGGACATAAGCACAATAATTGGGAAATTACAAAAAAAAAAAAGAAGTTACATTGTTTTGCGCTATCCTAGTGGAGTATTTTTTACACTTGAAAACGAAAAATAATAAGAAATTAAAAACTTTATTAAAATAAATAAAAAAATCTAAAATATAGGGAACAAGTCATCATCTTCGTCTTCTTCCTCCTCGACTCGCCGATGATTTCAGTTTCAAGTCGCTTTTGACTCTTCCTTGTCCCCCTTTTTCACGGTGCAAACCGTTTACATCTCGTGTTAGTTTCTGCGTGGCGTAGACGTATATAGATTCCCTCTCCCCCCCCAGAGACAGATAGATTGCTTTTCCGTCTACGCCTCGTCGCCAGTGGATCATTCTCCTATATTGATTCCTAATCGGCGGCGGCTTTCGAATCGGAGAACCCTACCGAATCCTCATCGAGAGGAAAGTCGTTGGCTCATCATATCTCCATTCTTCGATTCCCTCTCAGGTCATTCTCTACCCTCTCCGATCAAATATTGAGAGCTTCTGAGTCCTTGTGGTCATCTTTTTCCTCTAAAATACCCGTCAGATCTTTGCTTATCGTTATCGAGAAAAAAAAAAAAGACTCCTCTATTTGCAGCTTTGCTTTATAGTAGTTGCGTTTTGTGTCTTTGCTTTGAGTTTTTTATTAAGAAGAAAGAAGCCTTCGTATGTATCTAATATGTGTTTTGCTGATAACAGGGCGTCTCTGGTCTGTGCCTTACTTGATCCTCTCGTGGCTTTGGATGTGCAATGCAAACTCTTCTGGCTACAAGAAGAGTTTCTCACAACAGTTGTAATGGGATGAAGAAGAGCTTCTACAAAGTCTCTCTTTCTCTTGTTTTTCTCCTTTGGCTACTCCTCTTCCTCTCCACCTTCTTCATTACCCATGGAGATGATGGTGGTAAAGGTAACCTTTTTTTTTCTAATGGAATGTAGACAAATAGTTTAACCAAACACCGCTTCTATGAATGATCATTGTGATCTACTCATTAGAGAGATTTACCTGTAGCAGAATATTCAGAATCAAACTCTTGTTGTACTTGCAGATGTTGACTCTGTTGGATTATCTGATCTGGATGGTGGTTGGACTGCTGTGCCTTTCGATGATGCACCACCACTACTAGAGCCTGATTCTGTTCATGGTACATCTGATCTGAGTCGGAACCATGATATAACCCAATCGGAGGAAAGTGAAGACAAAGAAAAGTCTGTGAAGCAAGAAGATATCAAAACCACAGTTTCCGGGAATGATGCAGAAAGCAAAGACAAAGATCTTTCGAATCAAAGTGAGACAAACAAGACAGATGCAGAGAGAAAAGAAACCGACTTTTCAAAGCAAAGTGAGATGAACAAGATGACAAGTATAGGGAATGATGCAGAGAGTAATGACAATGACCTTTTGAAGCAAAGTCAAACGAACAAGACAAGCACAGAGAATGGTACAGAAACCAAAGGCAGTGAGTTTTTGAAGCGAAGCCAGACGAACAAGACAGACACGGGGAATGATACAGAGAGTCAAGAAAATGAGTCTTTGAAGCAAAATCAGAAGATGAACAAAACAGATCCAGGGAATAGTACAGAGACCAATGCTACAAAGGCTGATCAACTCTCTCGTGCTGTTCCGCTTGGCCTTGATGAGTTCAAGAGCAGAGCCTCTTACTCCAGAAACAAATCGTTATCTAGTCAGGTCAGCGGTGTGACTCACAGGATGGAGCCTGGAGGGAAAGAGTACAACTATGCATCTGCTGCCAAAGGAGCCAAGGTCTTGTCTTCTAACAAGGAAGCAAAGGGGGCTACAAGCATCCTAAGCCGGGACAACGACAAGTACCTCAGGAACCCGTGTTCTGCTGAAGGTAAATACGTTGTCATAGAACTTTCAGAAGAAACGTTGGTCAATACCATCAAGATCGCCAACTTCGAGCATTACTCTTCCAATCTGAAAGAGTTTGAGCTTCAAGGCACCTTGGTTTATCCGACTGATACATGGGTTCACATGGGTAACTTCACTGCTGTAAATGTGAAACAAGAGCAGAACTTCACACTCGTGGAGCCAAAGTGGGTGAGGTACTTGAAACTGAAATTTCTAAGCCATTATGGTTCGGAATTCTACTGCACATTGAGTTTAGTAGAAGTGTACGGAGTGGATGCCGTAGAAAGAATGCTAGAGGATTTGATATCTGTGGAAGACAACAAAAAAGTATTCAACACCCGAGAGGGAGATTCTGAGCAGAAGGAGAAGCCAGTAAAGCAACAAGCAGAGTCCTCTGAAGGCGATGATGGTTCCACAGAGAGAGAGAAGGAACTTGAAACATCACCAGAGAATACAGTAGCAAAAGCTGAATCATCAATGGCTAGTAATAAGGTTACAGAGCCAGTGGAAGAGGTAAGACGTCATCAGCCAGGAAGCAGAATGCCAGGAGACACAGTGCTGAAGATACTGATGCAGAAGTTAAGGTCACTGGACGTGAACCTATCAGTTCTAGAGAGGTACTTAGAGGAACTGAACACGAGATATGGTAGCATATTCAAGGAGATGGACGGCGAAACCGAAGTGAGAGAAAAGGTGATTGAGACTTTGAGACTTGACGTGGAAGGTATGAAGGAGAGACAAGAGAGAATGGTGAGTGAAGCAGAGGAGATGAAAGAGTGGAGAAAGAGAGTAGAGAAAGAGATGGATAGAGCTGAGAAAGAGAATGAAAACGTGAGCAAGAGGGTTGAAGAAGTTTGGCAAAGAGTGGAGTGGATGGAGAAGAAAGGTTTGATAGTGTTCACCGTGTGTACAGGTTTTGGGACTATCGCGGTTATTGCAGTTTTGGTGGGTATAGGGACAGGACGAGCAGAGAAGACCGGTGGTGGGGGTTGGATCTTGTTATTGATTTGCTCAACATTCATTATGTTGGTTTTGTCTCTTTGATGACGAGAGTTTTGGTCTTTTTTTTTCTTTTCTTTACACTGTAGAGCAGCCATGTTACTGATTTAAATTAAGTTCGCCTTAACCGGAAATACTCCCCCGACTCAGTCTTGAACCGGACTATGGAACTTAACCGATCCATGTATGTTCAAGAAGTAATTAGTCAACTATCAAGAGGTCCGTAGGATTTTTTTTTGTCAACTTTAAATAGAAAATAAAAAATAATAGATGTAGTAGGTGAGTATTACAATTTCAACGATGTTCCATTTTCGTACTTTCACATGAGCTTTTTGAAAGTAAGAAAAAAAGATTATATAGCAATAGCATGAGCTTGTCTTGTTATATATGGAACTGATGGAGAGTGTAAATGTTTATTCTTAATCAATGGCTACCACCAAGATACCACATATAGTTGGTTTTGTTCTCTCTTTGCTTCTTGTGCTCTTATTGATCTCCTTTCAAGCTGGAGTCGCCGAGGCTAAACGCAACCTACGTTAGTATACATATCCAAGCTCTCGCTTTTGCTGTTTAAATGGTTTTCTGAAAGAAGAAGCTTACGTATCATGAATGACAGCTATATTTCTGTAACATGTGGTTATTGTAACTTCTGCGTATATATGTGATGTATCTATTGCTAATTGGCAGGTCAAGAACGGCTTCGAGAGTCCCCTCTCCCTCCCACTGCTCCTATATATCTGCCGCCCTCTAAATCGCGTAGAGGAAGAGGTCCATAAACCAAAGTACCTTCTGAGAAGTGACGGAGAGAATATTACATAATCGTCAGAGATTATCGTTGTTCACTTCATGACCATGTTGTACGCTTTATATATAATAAAATTTGTTTTTCTTTGGAGAATTTGATTGTTGTGTGGGATATAGCCTATGTATGCTCTCAACCAATTTCAAATTAACAGCGCGAATCATTCCCATCGTGCGGAGGATATCAGGAAAGGTTGTTCAAATCAACAGTGACATGATCATGAGATGCATTACTGTCTAGACTGAAACCATGCTTGTTTTTGTATTTAATGCATCTAGATGTTAGATGTTGCATCCAAACGTTGTTTGATTTGGTTATAAATTCGCATTCAGAAATAGTATCTAGATGCTACTACTTTTTGTTCGTATTTTAATTCTATAATAGAATTTGATAATACTACTTTTTGACATCTTTGATACTACTAGTTTATAAGACTAAAATGACATGATTTATACTATGAGTGAAGAACTAAATATAGTATTTGGATAAATATATTGAAAATTATATTTGTAACAAATTAAAATATAATTTTACAATTTTTACAAAAAAACATAATTTTGCCATTATACGAAAACATAGTTTATTTTGACGAAAATTCCAATTTTTTTTTTATTTTGATGAGAAAGTCATGATTTTGTCATTTTATAGAAAAATTAAATTTTGCGATTTTAATAGAAAAATCGATTTTGCAGTTTTGCGGTTTGGCAAAGGAAAACACAATTATGCAGTTCTAGCGAAAAAAACATTTTTGTTGTTTTGGGAAAAAGTAATTTTTTTTTTTACAATTTTGGCAAAAAGACTAATTTTTACAGTTTATGTGAAAAAAATTAATATTTCAATTTTGGTGAGAAAACTTTTTTGATTTGCAGGTTTGGCTAAAAACGCATTTGTGATGTTTTGGCTAAAAACTCAATTTTACAGTTTTTGGCAGAAAAAATCATTTTCACAGTTTTGATAGAAAACTAGATTTTGTTTCTTTTGACGAGGAAACTTAATTTTGTAGTTTTGGTGAAAAACGCGCTTTGAGGTTTTGATAAAAAATTAGGATTTTATAGTTTTTGCAGAAAATTAAAATTTTTGGTTTGACGAGGAAATTAGATTTTAGAGTTCTGGTGGAAAATATGATTTTGCAGTTTTGTGAGAGAAACTCATTTTTTACGGATTTAGTGAAAACACTATTCGTTAATTTAAAATATTAGCTATTTTATTAAAATATAGTCAATAAAAATACAATATACAAGGATATTAATAATAAATTAATTTCATAATTAGATATATTAAAATTCAAAAATCATAATAATCCATAAGGATATTAATAATAAGTTAATTTAGGCCTTGTTCTTTTAAGGATCGCAGCGTTAGCAACCAGCGTCCAATATTATAGGTTACTTTTCCCCAAAGTATATGGAGAGAAAGTCAACAACACCGAAAAATTAAACGCAACGACCGTAAAAACAGCCATAACAACCAATTTAGTTGACGCTGTTTTTTTCAGAGATGAGATCAACACCGGGAATACTCATTAAAGTAGTCGCTGCGTTAATTTTGTATTTTTCACTGGTTATATTTTCTCTCCGTCAACTTTTGTTTTTCGGTCGCTGAATATGGTCGCAGCGTCTCCGTGCCGAACAGGGCCTTAAATAAAATTCAAATTTTAGTTTTAGTTATAACAAAAAAAAAATTTGAAAAATAAATCTAACAAAATCTTACTAAAAATTTCAAACATTTTTAATAAAATAATGCATTAATTAATTCTTAAATTTGTAACATAATATTTATTATAAACTAGATGATGGTCTACACACTTGTGTAGATTAATATATATCCAAATAATTCAAGTTTTGACATATTTTAAATTTAAATCTAAATTATTTAATTAGTTCTAAATATTAAATTAATCAGAAGATATAATTTACATTTTCTTTTACAACATAACATAGATAATGGTTTGGTACTTGCAAACTTTTTTATTTATTCTATTAGCAAACTACACATGTAAAAAATACCATCATCATAATAATCTAATAACATTTTATTAATATTTTAAAATAACATAAAAGATAAATCTACTAAACCTATGAAATCAAACTCCTCTTCATCGAAATCTTAATTGCATTTTATATGAAATTCTTCTTCATCAGAGTTCATAGTGACACATATTAACAAAATCTACTATAATTAAAAATATATTTATATTTGACTATAATTTTATAAAATAGAATTAATAAATTATATATGTCTAGTAAAATCTAGATTTTTAAAAAAAATTTTAACGAAGAGAGATAGTTTTTTTAGACTCATATTTTTGACTAATAAGATAATTATATGACATAAAAGAGAAACAAATTTTTTAAAAAAATTAAAAAATATTAATTTTTTTAATATTAGTAAAGTAAACAAAAGATGAACGAAACTATAATATTATTGCTAAAATTTGATAATACTCGTTAATAATAATTATCCATCAATATAATACAAATATTTATTAATAAATCACTAAGATTTTTAAAAACTAAGAATTCAAAAAGTTGTTTATTTAAACTAATGACTCATCCTAAATTGTGGAATATGACAAATAAACTTATAAAAATAATAAAACATGAAAATAAACAAATAACCTAAAATCATGAATAACCTAAAATCATGGAGAATGAGACAAGTAAGCAAAACTAAAATAACCACTTAAACTATTTTTAAATATGACAAAGAAATAAATAAATTAAAATTATTTAAAAATGAAAAATAAATAAATAATCTAAATTATGGAGAATATGACAAATTGACAAAACTAAAATTATTCAAAACATAACAAATAAGCAAATTAGTTAAAATTATGGAAAGTATGGCAAATAAACAATAAACAATGACCAATAACCAAAATCACCTAATACTATGTAGAAGCTGACAAGTAATCAAAATCACTTCTCCAATAATAGTAATAAAAAAATAGTAATTAAATATATTATCAATTACAAAACTATTAGAATAAATTATTTTAATGCTTTTGATATATTTAGTAATTAATTAAATATTAATGTTTTTATATACGATAAAGTTTTTGTTTTAGTAAAATATTTTTTATTACGTAAAATTAATTTGAAAACATTCATATATACATAAATTATACACATGTATTTACTTTTAAAATATTGTGATGTGAAATATTTTTGGATAACATAGTATAGAATCTTTTTACATAATGATGATTATCAAATTAATGAAATTTGATTTTAATTTATGCTAATTATATATTAACAAATCAAATCTAATTATTTATTAAGGATAATGAAGACTTTAAACTCTCTAACTTTTAACGTGATAGCAAAAAAATCACTTCGTAAATAATAATATAAATATATTTCAATTATTTTGCCAACTTTTCAGAAATTATTAAAATGAGTAATTTTGATTGTCCTAAAAATTATCTTACAAGATAGATAATTCTTTCTATCTTATATGATATATATATATATATATATATATATATATATATTAAAATAGAGTCATTTAATATACTAAATTAAATCTAATATTAAAATATATGTAATATTTTAATACTACTAAAGTAAATATAATATAAATTTAACTATGATATTATCATTAGATTTTTTTAATAACTAAAACTATTTATTAAGATTAATAACTGGACATAAAATATGACTAAACCTAAAATTATGGAAAGCGTGACAAATCAGCAAAATAACTTCTTAAATAATAATATAGATTAATGATGATTAAAATATAATAAAATGAAAAAAAAAATTATATGCTATTTTCTAAATTTTATAGTCCATATCACATTAAAAATGTATGTACTATCTGACATAATTATATTAAATTGGTATATTAACCTATTATATTTTGAAAAAGCGTATTCATATAAATAAATAAATGAAATTCATTTACAGTTAAAAGGGATTAAAGTTCGTAAACTATTTAAAATTTTATACAAAAATAAAATAAAATTGGTAGCCTATGTTAAACTTTTATATCTATGACTATATTTTTCACTTATATTTATTTTGAAAATAAAAATTATATATTATCTAAAGAATATTATATACAAAATATATAACTAACATTTAGTTCTTGCGTTATTTACAAAATATGCAATTAGAAAGTTTTGAAATTTTAATTATTCAGTAAAAATAATGATAAATCAATTTCAACTATAACTTAAAGTTTATTTTTAATTATAAAAAGCATTTTTAGAAAATTATAAAAACCCTTACCAAAAAATTGGTATTTTTAAAAAATATTTCAATAATTTAATAAAAAATTCAAAAATCATAAATTCGAATAAGAAACGAAAACATATCACATGATGTGGTTTATCGTAACATAGTTTCTAGCTCTGGTTTAGCTCTCTTTCTATTCTGATTTCAAACTCCTTAATGTTGTACATATATTCTTTCTACGATGATCAATAATTTCACACTAAAATTTAAATAACATATTTAAAATGTTTACTATAATATAATAAAATAAAAATACATGCATGTCCGTGCCAGTCAAACTGTAGTGTCTTTTTATGATTCTATGCAGTCTATGGTACAATTAAGTACAAGATATATTGATTAGGAACATAATCATAGAAATATGAATTATCACATATATGTTTCCTAAAAAAATGGATTTTGTTTCACAGATTTTATTGTTTATCGGTCCACATTAATAAATAATATATATGTTGATATTATACCAATTAAAACTATACTTACGTTTACTATAAAATTCTAGCTGCTCATTCTAATGTTACAAGTTAACTCTAATATCAATAGTTCTATCTGTTCTCTCTAGATTATATTTCTTTTTCGCTAAACGAGCTGATAAGTATGAAGAATTTTATGCAGTTAATCTCTAAGTTTTTATTTTTATTCATACTACTTGTCGGTCCAGGTAATTTTCCATGATATTAAGTTATATGTATGTAACTAAATCTGCTAATCTATATATAATACACTTATTTTTTTTATTCTTTTGCTTGATATAATATGTATCTTACATGCATAGACTAAGTGTAAAAATTTAATTAGTGAGTTATTAATAATTGTTTTAAAGCGTCATCTTATACTTTAAAACCCATAGATTACAGAAAAATCATAGTGTATAATAAAATCCATTATAAAATTGCACTTTTGTTCTACTTAGCTAACATTAAACTGGCATTACTGTGATGGAACCCCTGTTCGGAATCGCGCTACGCGCTATCCGTGCGGCAACCTCGGGCCTAGCGAGTTATCAAAAAATCGGGATAAACTCGGGATAAACGCGGGGCCTAGTTTTTAGTTTTAAATATACAAAAATTCATCAAATACCAAATTAATTAGACCATATATCATAATTATTCTTCTTCAGTCACATCTAATACAAAAACAAAACAAAAGGAGTTCACTCACAAAAATCACAAAATATAGTTTTGACCATGAGAAAAGAAACAAAAATAATTAAGGATTGCATCTTCCAGTCCTATTCTTCTTCAGTGATCAGCAATATATATATTGATCTTCTAGTAGTTCATGTAGAGTGCTGGAAGTTAGAACTTGATATAAAAAAACCTGAAATAAAGAAAGACCAAACAATTAACATAAAGTTGAAACAAAATTCAAAAAAAAAAGTCCATAAGAAACAAATAGAAGAGACATGACGTTATGGTTTCACTTGAGACAATTTCCAGTTATGTTGTCAGGAGAAAGATTTAGTCAACTAAGAGCGTTTTGCTAAATGGGCCAAAATACATTTGGGCTAATAACATATTTCGCGTAACGTTTTTAAACCAACGATTTGTTAATAATGCGGACGCGTAATCAATTTCCACGTTCAATTTGGGATAAAATCGGTCAGCCGTATAGTGAAGCCGGATTGATGTTATTCGCCACGGTCAACAACTGAATCACGCAAACTCGGACGATTACGCGGCTAGGCGCCCGTATTTTAGAACAGGGGATGGAACACATGAACTTTAGTTATAAAAATGATTAAGTTCTATATAAAATATTAAGTACTGGAAGTAACTGAGAAATATTTGTTGCAATTATGATTTTTTTTATAGTTCATTCATGATCATATTTATGGCTATTAATTTGAATTTTTGTTGAATAATTTTCTTATAGGTATGCAAATGGTTCAAGGACAACAAATGTGCGAAGCAAATAGCATAGATTTTAGGGGAATGTGTTGGAAGTGGAGGAACTGCAAACAAGTATGTATCAGTGAAGGTTTTCCTGATGGTCGCTGCGAGGGATTTATCCGAAAATGCGTTTGTAGAAAACCTTGCTTTTTGAATTAAAACTTATTAACTGGTTAAAAATCTACCACCACTATTATTTTTTAATAAGTGAGTCATGTACTAAAACTTTCATTTTAATATATGATTACTTGCTTCGATCAGTGTCGCATATATATTTGTCTTCGTCAACTACAAATCTATAAATTATTAGTAATAATCAATACAATTAAAACAAAAGACATTTTTAACATTTTCTTAGTTTTTTTCATTATCACAATTATTCATTTAGTTAAGCTCACAAAATTTAGTTCGCAGTAACCAAAAAAACTGTCTTTAAAATTGAATTTTACAAAATTACAAATCTCGCACTTTTAAAACGGGTCAAAATCTAGTATAATAATTATAATAACTAACATAATTAATTTGTATATATGTATTAAAAAGTATCTAAGTCTTTCAGATTTTGAGATGCGAAGTTGCATCTGAACTCTACATTATTTTGTGTCTCAGATATTTAAATATTTTTGATATTCTAAATTTTACATTTAGATGATAATGCAGTAATGTCCAAACAAACAACATTTGAATATTGCATCAAGATACAGCGTCTGTATACAAAAACAGAAGGGAGAAAGGTGCATGTGCATTGATAAAGACATGTTACAGTTACCCAGGAGCGGTCGAATATGGGAGCGATAAACAGTTTAGTAAGGTTTTCAAAAGAAAAAAATTAATAAATTTAGGGAGCTTTTCCTATGTAATTTTTCTTAAGAAAAAATATGGAGACTTTATGCTAATATTTCATATGATTATGCCGATTGCCGAGGACTACCCCTGGAGTTACCACTGCATTTGGAGATTCAACATGTACCGTTTACCTATTAAAGTCTTTTATCTAAGCTAGTTGTCATGGGTCACGAACATCTATCGTGGTCATGTGGTCGTATAAATACTACACCTTTTATAGCAGCTGCAGGCGGGCTTTATTCAGGATCGGTGGCAGCAAAATCACCAGCAGGAGTGAAACAATTTATTCAAATTATTCCAATAACATTAGGCTATTGTATGTAAATGTGACATTTATACACGAAAATTTATTGGTTTATTTATATTTTTTTTGTATCGTTTCAACTTTGAAGATGGGTGACAACAACATGTCCGTTGACGAGAGATAAACAAGTAGATATTGATGTGGGTCTAGATTAGAGGGACCAGGTGCATCTGCCCCCCCCCATACGGCCATACCAAACCTAGAAGAAATTAACGGGGCTGAACCGTTGACTTTAGCCGCATATCATTCCTTTTTGGTATATTGCGCATTTGCCCTATCTGGTTGTTCCGTTTTGGGAGAGATATTTTCACAACTTATAGTAGAATCTATATTATTAAAACTGAAGTACAAATGACAATTGTTTGGAAACATGGATATCAATATAAATGATAATTATTTAAAACCTTTCATTCTATTTTTAATTAATTCTAACCACTTTATATATTACTTTACTAAATAAACTAGAGATTCTTACCGGGCTACGCCCGGATTATTAATTTAAAAAATTTATCATTTTATGTGTATGAAAACTATTGCATTTTATACAGTATTATATTTAGAAAAATCGTATAACTAATTCGAAAATTTTGTGTTATTTTTTTCTTTAGATCATCTTAATTGAAAAATATAGATTATATCATAAATAAATGAATAGAAAGTACACAATTCTCAAATAATGCACTTAAAATAATATTGTAGATTAAGTTGTTAATGTATAATCAGTTTTTAAATTATCGAATATCTGCAACCATTTTTAATATGTTTGATTGTGTAATACTGAATTTAGTAAATCAGATTTGAGAATTTGTACAGTAAAATGAATTAGAAGTATATAAAATATATTATAAATTATATTAATATAATATTAAATTCTTTTTGTCATCATATAATATTTAATTCATATTTGTTATATTTTCTATTTTTATTTATTATTTTGAAATGTTAACTTATGATTTGTTGATTTTTTTTATATTGGTATCATATTTTCGTATAAAAGCTTGACATATTTGTTAGGACAACATAGTAATTGGTTGATTAACATTCATTTCTTATTAAAGGTCTATTAATTATTTTTGGATATTTTCTGTTTATTAAAGTAAAATGTTGTTTTATATATTAGTTTTATCAATTGCTATGTGATAATTTTTAAGTGTGGGTGCATGTACTATTCATAATTTTATGTTTTTCTATGTAAAATAGTTCATGATTTTTTAATGGGTATATTTTATGTTTGGTCCGTGTTAGTTTTTCGAATTTTGGTGTTTTGTTACATAATGTTATATTTTATAGAGTTTATGAGTGAATGATGTTGAAATAATCTATAGAGTGGTGCGCTATTTATTATTTGTGTGTTTGGATTTGATTATTTTGTATATTTTTTATAGATATTACGTGTAATTAATTAAGTTCCTTCAACTTGGTTTTTGAGGAATTGATACAGCTATTAAATTATTATTTTTTCCATATGTTGTTTAATTTTTTCAAATTTTTTTTACCACTATTTTCATTTTTACATTGATTAAGTTTTTATTTAATTTCCAGATTTAATTCTTTTGTGATTTTAAATATATTTAAAGTATGTTAATTTGTGGGCAACTAATTGTTGTTTTTGTTCAGTTTTGATTTTTTTCTGCAAAGACTCATAATGGATATATGATTTTTATATATTTATTGTACACTTTTGTACATACATGGTTTTAATTATTTTTTAAATATGAATAAATATAATACTTTAACTTTAATTTAATATCACAATAATATTTTTATGAAATTAAATAGATTTTTTGGTAGACAATAAGAAATTAAATATTTAAGAATTACTTATAAAAGTTTCTAAATCCAACCCCACCCTTAAATACTAAACTCTAAACTCAAATATTACGATATTTTTGATTAAAAGCATTTTTGTAAAATGGTATTCAATTAATGTTATTTTAAGAAATTTAACTTCTTTTTAATTAGTTATTGTTATTTTAAGAAATTTAACCTCTTTTTAATTGATTATTTTTAATCATATATATACCATTAAATGCTTATAGCCTCAAATAAATTTTTGTATTCTAGATTTTTTCTGAATAATTTCAATAGTATCTAGCCATAAAATTTAAAATTATTGTTTAAAATTTATATAGCTTTAATTATTTGAAAGGTTTGAATTTTTAAAACTTTATTATTGTTAGTTCATTTCTATGTTAGTTTTAAAATATTTTTTACAGATATTAAGCTATTTTATTTAAAATATTTTTCTTCTGTTAATTTATTTTATCTGATATTATTTTTCATTTTATTTCCAAATATTTAGTCTTTTGGAATATTTTCAATAACATATAGCATAAACTTTAAAATTTATATTGCTTTATTTCTTGGAAAGGCTTACATTCTTTAAAGTAAATTACTCTTTTTCTTGGTTAATATTTAGGGCATGCTAATGTTACAAAGATTTGATATATATACATATTTATAAATAATTAAGAATTAATTAGAGAAGTTTATAATCCCAACTCACCCTTAAATACTAAATCCTAAGAAATAATCACTAAACCCAAATTTTATGATATTTTTGATTAGATTATTTTTGAAAGTTGATATTCAACTTATTGTATTTCAATCAAATTCTCATGTTTTCTTTTGTTAATTTAACTTCTTTATTATTTTTATCCTATTTAAAGGAAATATATGTTTATAAAATTTTGACACTATATATTGGTATTAAATTAAAATAGTATATTGGTCTTTTAAATATTATGCTGCACTTTTAATGGTTTGTATCCTCCGTTTATATTATACTCCCTCTGTTTTATAATAGATGATGTTTTAAAGGTTTTTGTTGTTTCAAAATAGATGATGTTTTGATATTTTAATGTTATTTTTAACTTTACTGGAAACTTTGTAACCAACTAGAGGTTGAAGTCACTTCTGTAATTGGTTGAATAAGTTTTAAATTATATTTTTAAAACTACTTTTTAGAAAAAGACAAATTTTTTAATCTTTGTGCAATGAATCAAAACTTCATGTATTATAAAACAGAGGAAGTAGATTATTAATATCTGGATTGTTCACCTCCTCCCCCGATCTCGAGTCCATATACTGATAAGACATTGAACCATTTATTTCCGTCAAACAAATTGATGATGATAAAACTGTAGTATGTGTTACTCTTTGGGATATCTATTAAACTTCCTAACTTTCACTATGATGTCCTGCCATGTTTTTTATATCTCACAATTTGTTATGGAGCATGGAAAAACAAAAGCTGTTTTTTTAATAGAAGAATTATATCCATGTTTTTATCCTTTTGATCGACATTTATTTCACTCATAGTTGGTCCCCATATCCAAAACTATCAACGCAAAATAGTTTAATTGTTTGCTTCATTACTTCTCATACTTCTTTCCCTCTTTTCTTTTTGTCCTCTACGTCCTTAGATCTAGACACTTTTCACTATGATGCATTCCTTTTCTTTTGATCAACTAACTTTACAGTCATCCAAACCACTGTGAAACTTGGTCATCTTCATCTCGCATTGAGTGAAAAATGAGTTCCTATCAGCTATATTATACATCTTTCAACTTCATTATGGGTGAGCTCAAACCGTTGGTGTCAATCATCTTCGCCTTTTTCTTACATAATATATATACTCTCTCCATAACCAGCTCTGAAAAATATATGGGCCAAAAAAAAACAAAATATTTAAGCTATTAAACATTGATTTATCAACAAATAATAACAGTTAAAAAAATTATCGTGAAGGCGTCATATATACGTTGGCTAACAGAGCTTTTTTTTTTGTAACACAAATTCATCAATTCAAATCTAAAATGTTTCAGCGATTACAACCGGAGGTAAGCTCGACGGTGTGATGAACAACAACAATAGTACAATAAAACATGGGATATAAGTGTTAAAAGGAGAGACTTGCTCACAGTAAAGAGATCCACAGATAATCTTCACTTGAATCCTAGAAACCACAGCTCGAAGGAGCTTCAAATAGTCTGATACGACGTTGAAATACCCTAGTGAAAGGGATTTGGAGGAGTTCAATACCAGCTTGAACACCAGAAATGATTCACCTCTCATGGAGAGGGGAGATGCGGGAGAGTCTTTCTCGACTGCAAGGTCAGCAGTAACCTCAATAAAATTCACCGAAGAGACTAGGTGAATCTCAAACGACGGTGAAGTGGACAGTGAAGCACATATATCAATAGTATCAAAAGGCCTTAATTGCCTGGATTTGAAATTGAAACGCGCACAATCAGCTCTACAAACTGCAATTCTTATCCAAGAGACTAGGTGAATCTCAAACTCTAGCTTCGCTTTCAGAGAAGCACTTAAAACAATGGAGTTCAGTGACGAAGCATACGAAGGTTTAATCGGGTTAGAAGCTCGGACCTTGACATTACCGTGTCGAAGCCAACTTGTTGTAACCGGAAGAAACTTGAGCAGACTGTCATCGCACTCATTCTGGTTTAACATATATGAGTAAGAATCGGATAAGAGGCAGAGAACTTTGGCGTGGTCGGGTTGAAGCCTTATTTGCTTGGATATGGAATTAAGGTTCCGAGTAGATGCAGTAAGAGGATACCCAATTGATATGCCATCGTTTACGAGAGAGCTCCCAAATAAAGTTTGGCCAGAGTCAGAGTGGAAGTTAACGCCACCATAAAGGGAAGATGAATCCTCGACCAATGGGGCATTGCATTCACTGGAGCATACTGGAACCATAGCTGTGCTTGACGGAGAGGATACAGGTACGACGGAGAGGATATGTCCTCCGGTGAGGCAGATCTGAGTTGTCTCTGTTCTTGATCCACAGTAGCAGATCTCGTGGAAGAAACAAAGACGGAGCTCTCGGTGTAAATTATCTTCACATAAACCTCGTCGATATGATGCTGTCTCAAAATCAGATGAACAATCGCTATTAGGATGACCGGTGAGACAGCTAGCGAGACTTGGTGAGTGACAACGGCGAGTTATGGTAGCAAAGAGAAGACGTGGTGAGGAGGGGTGGACAGAGGATGTGGTGAGACTTGGCTAACAGAGCTAAATGACAATTATTTAGGTATTGAGGGGTCTGCTCTCATCGATCAATTAGTATTATTTCTCCAAACTGCTTTACTCACATCCCGAACGCCATCCTATTCCCTATAAGTCTTTTAAAAAAAATTCAAGCGGTCTTAACAACTCTTGCGGGAAATGATT
Source organism: Brassica nigra (assembly GCA_016432835.1). Lineage (NCBI taxonomy): Eukaryota > Viridiplantae > Streptophyta > Magnoliopsida > Brassicales > Brassicaceae > Brassica > Brassica nigra. The sequence continues at coordinate 20,778,862 of CM028243.1, forward strand.
TGGAGTTTCATACTTGGCTACTAGAAAGGCGAGAACCTGTTGTGTATTTCAAACTAAAAACAAGGAATTCTAACATGAAATAATATATGAAAGGTTTCATCAAATAGCAAAAAAAAATCATGGATTTATGTATTTAAAGATCGTAAACAGCTTGTATTATGTTTTTTTTTAATAATAAAAGTACTTCTACAACATAAAACTAAATATACACATATAATAATCCTCAATAGAGAATCATAGTCACTAAAGAATTGCAGAACCAAACTTAACCTAAAAATAACCAAATAACAATATTAACTGATTCAGTTCGGGTATTTTGAATTCAAACCAAACTTAACCTAAAAATAACCAAATAACCAAAAGTAACCATATTACCCTATTTGATTCGGGTTCGATTCTGATGTATACAAACCTTAAAATATTCAAATACTTATACAATTAATTATATTATGACACATAAAATATATAATACTAATCATGAAAAAAAATATATCAATTTATAAAAAGATATAAAAATTAACACCCGCACGTCCGTGCGGGTTAATCTCTAGTTATTTTATTATATTTGAAGGTTTATATTATGTACTATTTTATTTTAATTTAAAATTACTTATATTCAAACAATTTTTATTTTTATATATTTCAGTAAGTATATATTAGAAAAGTTGAATATTGTCTTGCGTTTGGCTACCATTATAGCGATTATTTCCAGTTAATCAGATTTCATGTTTTTTCTTTTAAAAGTCAGTAATTCTACGACAGAAGTGTTCATAATCTGATAATCATTTAGTTAAACAAAGTGTTCAAAATCATTGTCACCTCTCTTTCAAAGTATGGTATTCTCTAAAATGTAACAAATGTGCTTTAAGTTTTTGCTTCGAAGCTATAGAGCCGTAATGGTAGACAACTAGACATAAATAGAATTACCAGGATAAAATTAAAAGGAACAATATAAACAAAAAACACGTTTGTTGACGAGGGGAGAGTTATGAACTACGTAATGATACTGTACAAATAGCAAATAAGAATAAACACATTTATAGATTCTGGAGTTGATCGATGACTTTAAAATATTAAATTTTACAATTTACAAGTAAAAGATAAAGATACGATACATAGTCATTGTTGTCTACGTTGATAAGCTTGTAAAAAATGGTTCCAAACATAATATCAGTTCTCTGGGTATTATGTAGACTAATGAATATCCCATCCACTTCACGAATCGATTGAGAAGATGAGAGAGATCTTCTTACTTTTCTCGGGAAACTGGTTTGGCAACGGTACCACACATGCATGCATTGAGATGATTATCTACTGAAGTCAAGCACGCGATAGAAATTTGTTTAGCTTTTATTTACAAGCGATAAACATAATCAGAGATTCATACCCATGCCGTTTTCATTAACAAAAATGTAATTGTAGGCTGCCAATTTCTTTTATTGAAAGGAAAACATATATCTTTCCATCAAAATTATTTGTAAGCTATATATGAAAATGTTCATATATATATATATATACCTATCAGTACACGCAAGATAGACTTTCATGGAAAGATGTCGTTAAGTGAAAATTTTGTCAATTATATATCATTCAGTTTAGTGAAATTCCGTGTTTAAGAACCTTGTAAGCTTTTTGAATAAGTAATTATTTGCATTCTGTGTTAATTAATTAGTTTTCGAGGTTGGACCTTGATTATTACAATGACATCCTCGACTCTTGTTAATTGAATATAGTAAGTTATTTCATCCTTAATCAGAATTTTCTAATCAGTAATTGACGGATTTAACTTCAGGGGACCCTACTTGCTTCTGTCATCGACGTCTCCCATTGATTAAGAATCTCCAATGTAAAATTCAATTTTTCTTTCAAATTAGAGACAAAAAAATATGGAATAAAAATGTTTCAGTCCTACTCCACTTCTCACCCTATAATAGAATAACGAACAAACAAAAAATAGGTTACTCTATTATAGAACGAATATAGAGTTGGATTGGAGTATTTGTAACTATATATTCTATTTTATTTCATTTTAGAGTAAAAAAAATGGAATTGGATTGGAGATACCATAATTCATAACTCGTGAACGTTCACTCCTTTTGGTTCATGGACCTGTCGGTAGTCGACGCCTGCTTCTTCTTCTCCTTCTTCTCTATATTTCATCCTTTAGCTTCTCTTTATTCCTCCTTAGTCCTTGCTGCTCTTTTGTCCTCTGCTTTCTCCGACAGGCTAGTTGGGACTCAGTTATGCATGAAACTAGTAGTAAATGATCTTAAGATGGAAAACACGGTGGAACTAAGGGTTAAAACTTAAAAGCAACCAACTATATCTTTTGCATGATAAAAGAACAATCGCTCTAGGCTGCCAGAAAAGAATTGGTAAATGAAAGACCATATATTTCGATAAGAATGTTTGGTCTTGTACTTGTTGGTTAAAATATTTCTTATCTTACTCTCTAACCACTATGCTGAGATTGTATGGTTGGCTTCGGTTTCTTCAATTTTTGTAAAAGTTTAAAAAATAATACAAGCCTTCTTCAAAATTATTTTTAAACTTAAGGCTAACTCTTTTAAATATGTAAACTATACAAGACTTCGGTTTCTTCACTTTTTGTGAAAGTATATTTGATTTACAAGTGATACAACAACTGGTGCAACAGATCTACTTTCACATTATTAACCAAATTTGTACCGATTTATTTATCACTGATTGATTTTATATTAGTAATTCATCTAATTTAATAATTTCATCTACACAAGTAAACTAACGGCTTTATTCTACAATTTTCATAAAACCAGTTCCTAAAACCACAGGCCACAACTATTCATCAATAGGATCAAGGGTTCTCACCTATCAGTGTGAATCACACAAGTGGAAATTCAACTGCAACCGTTGATTAAATATGACCAACTGTATAATAATACTCTTCAGAAAATAAGGACACTAAACATTTTAAAATCATCTAAATTCCATTTTTTCCTTTACTCTCCTTTTAAATAATTGAACGTACCGTAGGAGATGCAATAAACAAGCACACACCCAAGCCTCTATCACCATGTCTATCTACCGCGCGTCAACACCACATAACCTTGAAGTAGAGGCTCCGTGAGAGACACAAGCTACGGAAGCGCGTAGAAAAAGCATTGAGCATTGAGGGGCAATATCGTCTATACAAATATCTTTTTCCGAGTGTCACTTTTATCATTATTGTTGTTTTTTCGCTTTTTTTCCCTCTACCATCATCTTCTTATTCTCATTAACATATCGATTAAACCCTAAAAAATAAACTTATCTTGGGACTCTGTTAAGCCGATCTCTAATCTCTTTTCCTACCATTTCTTTATATATAGGCTCTTTTGTAACCTACTTCTACTAACCTTTTGTATCCCTCACAATCTCACAAAGATAAACTAAAATGGCGGGAGGAATAGGGTTGGGAGACACGACGTACACAAAGGTGTTTGTGGGAGGATTAGCTTGGGAGACGGACAAGGATACGATGAAGAAGCACTTCGAGCAGTTTGGTGAGATCTTGGAAGCTGTAGTCATCACCGACAAGGCTTCCGGCAGATCCAAGGGCTATGGATTCGTATGTACAAAACATCTTTGTTTCTATTTATATATGAGATAGAGAGAGAAGGTGAACTAATTAGTAAAGTTGTAATGATCTCAGGTGACATTCAAGGAAGCAGAGGCGGCAAGGAGGGCTTGTGTGGACGGTACTCCGGTGATCGACGGAAGAAGAGCTAATTGCAACCTTGCCTCTCTTGGTCTTCAAAGATCCAAACCCTCCACTCCTAACCATGGTTTAATATATATTCTTTATCTCTCTTTCTAAATGTGTCTATATATATATATCTTCATGATGTTATGCAAATTACAGCAAGAAAAGAAAAGAATAATTCTTAGTTAATATATGGTTAATGTCTATATAAAGTTGGTTATATATATTGATTATAAATTTGTGTGGCCAATTAAGTATTGGAGTTACATTGTATATATAGTTGGTGATTGATGTTAATGGACCATAGATACAGCTTTAGTATTGATCATATCAAAGTCATGTTGATGATGGATGGTTGATGAATGTGGTAGGAGGAGGAAGGATTAACAATATGAGAGTGATGATGAGCACAATGCAGACTGGTTTTGGACCACCACCCACTTTCACTCACTATCCCCACCTCCCTCTCAATCTCTTTGGGTATACTCTTCCTTCTTCTTTTTTTTCCCATGTATTGATCATGATGATAGTACATGCATGCATCAACATACCATGATACCATACAACTCATATGTTTTGTCAATTAAATCGAACAAAACAAGTTGCATAACATAGCTGGCTGTCCTTTGATGTTTCCATTTTAATTTGTGGACCGACACTATTATTACTATGAGTTAATTAGATAACTTTTTTTTTAATTTTAACTGTTTAATAATGCCTGACAAAGGTGGTCAACGGACAGCTTGTAAAAGCAAAACTGATTCCCTCTTTCACCAATCATTTCTTTAACTCTCTATCTCTCTCTCTCTCTCCTCACATGCTGTCATGCTGTCTTGTGTCATGGCCACGTGTATTCGTACTTGTTGTCACTTTAAATTTGTTTTGTAAGACATTGATTTTGATACTCTCGCAGGTACTCTCCATACTCTTCAGATTACTCTCCATTCCCTACGGTCCGTAACTTTGTATAACGAATCGAACATTCTCTTTTGTCTCTAACAGTCCAGCTCATGTCATGATCATATAATATACACATAACGTTATAATCTATGATGTGATGTGTTACAGAACTTATACGGCGTGTACGGCTGCAATTCCGGGGGACAATACGGACTGTATGGAAATGGAAACGGCGGAGGCGGTGGACTAACCGCAGCTGCTGCATCAGCCGCTCCTTTCTATCCTTGCGGTGGAGGACAAGCTGGGGTCCAGTTCTCTCAACCACAGCCATTTTATCACCATTTCTCTGCTTATGACAACCCTCACCATTACTCTCCTGCCACCCTTTCTCTTCAACAAGGTTCGTATTATGATAAATATATACTATATTATATACACCAACGCCTAGAAAGAGATGCATTGTTTTAAAGTTTTTGAGAGAGCACTTTTGTGTCACAGGTGTAACCGGCTTTCCGCTTCAGCCACCTCTCATTCCTTACCTTTGATAGCTGTCACAATGGTCATCTCAAGTCACGAGTCATCTATGGTTTATTGGATACTCTCTGGCTATCTCTCAACACTTTTGTTTCACTCTAAAAGCCACCCATGTTATGGAACTTGAGGTGGCTTTTATCTGCGGATCCCCAATGGGATCTCCAGTTTCATATGGTGGTTTATGTCGTATTCTCATCTCCCACCTTCTTGCAATTGCATGTTCACGAGAGAAAAGGGTTCTCTCTCTAGATTAGAGTGATGTTTGCTCACGGAGCACAAGCATCAAAATCACTCATGTGCTAAACTCAAAGCTGATGCATGTATCGGCTAGTTTTGTTATGTTGTTTTAGCCTAGGGATGGCTAATCAACAAGACAAAAAAAGAAAAAATGTCTGTTTAGGATTAATGTAAGAAAATCAAGCACCAAAACCAGGTGCTGTTTGAAAAATGATCACATGTTTAAGCATAACATCAGAACAACAACCCTGAAGCCTTTTTTGTTGCATGAATATGTTAAGTCCTTGCTTTAGGACTTAAGGTCGTTAAGTCTTTGTCCCCTTGGAGGGGATTATGTTTCTTAATATAAAAATGCATCATCCAAAGTATGTCCTTATAACTTCATTTTGCTTTGAACATGTAATCAACGGAAGATTGATTATAATGTACTCATATTTTCTTCTTTGGTCTCAACAACCTTAATGACAGTGACAGTGGAAGGCTGAACAAATTAGTTAGTACATATGTCTTCTGATATATGGTTGTGTTACAGTCAACATCTTTTGCGATGAAAACATGTTGTGCCCCATCCATGTTCACTTCTAACGTTTTATAAGAAAGCATCAGTGGAAAGAGAAATTCCCATCATGAAGTTTTGGCTTCAGTTTCTCCTTTGAGAGATAGGAGAAGCCTGTCTTACATACTCTTCTAAAGCCGCACTCAGTAGACGCTGAGACACTGCCTCCTCAAATGTATCTTACAAAAAAAAGAGTCACGGACTATTTCCTGGTCTCAAGCTTGATAATAGAATGGAATGGAGATAATAAGATCCTTGCATGTTCAGGGCAAGACCCACCAGAATTTTTCTTAATGATGGTGCAGCAGATCAACAGTTGTGTCCCTCAGTCAGTTATCTCTACACCACCCAAGAAATTACTGAAGGAAGTAATAATATCTTTGTGCATCAATCAACTCTATATCGCGGTCTTCTCTCGCCAGTGTGTCTCTACTTGAGCAACCCAAATGGACCTGAATCCTCAGCTTCCACATAGTCCCCAACCTCACAAATGATGAGTGAAAGCACAGGAAAGAAGTTACTTACAGAAGGCGCATACGTTCTTCACGGATTCACGACTTCAACGCTGCAGCATGATCGCTCGTTAGCTTCTGACTTAGATTTTCGAGATATTTTCTTTTATATGAAAAATGGGTGTGGAGTTTGATTTTCGACTAGATTGTCAGTGATGAAACAAAGACATCTCACATGTGTTTATGATCCGTGTTTCTGGAATTAGCATGTTTCCACTTTCCAGCAAAACTTTCATATGGTCGGTCAATAACGATTTCAAGATAGTTTTCAAAGGCAACTACGCAATGACCGACTGATGCTGTCATGTCAATGTCATTTTTAATAAACGCTGTCCAAAGAGCTTTGTCTAAAGCAGAGACTAAACGGGAGGGGAGGTTATAAGAAAAACAATTGTTGCATATTTGACTCATAAACCGCGACAAAAGCAAAGTCAATTGCGGAAGACAAAACAAAAGATAACAACTTCACGATGTAATCATCGGCTCTGGATCTGACGGGTCGCTGGGAGTTTTCTCGGACTGACGTGCTGAGTTGAACAATATGTCTTTGATAACCTGCATATTGATGTATCAAAAGACTTGAGAGTGAATCTCATGAACCAAAATGGAGTAAAATAGCACCAGTATGTGTGTTTACTCACCTGTGACATTAATCCATGGACCTGCTCCACAGTTATCTTTGCACTATCCCGAGTTATCTTAGCGAGTGGAGGCTCATCCTAAAAAGTAATCCCACAACACACATACTTAAGCTTTTGAAATCTACCAAAACACAACACAGAATACTGGTAACAACTAGTTGACGAACTCAATAATTCTACCAATTTTTCTACGTGTAAAAACTATTTTAAAAAAACTGCGTATATTTTGACTAAACAAACACGCAATTGCAAAACCCAACAACAAGAAACGTTGAACCATAATGATGTGCAGGTCGAGTTCCTATATGACAGCTAGTTTATATATTTAAGTAACAAACATCTTGCAAATTTTGATAGGCTGATAAAAAATTTTCTACAAAACAATCAATCCAAGTAGGTAGATGTTGATAGCAGCAGTTAAATTTAGCCAAATGTTTTACTTCTATGTTAACTTTGGCAAAAGAGGCAAGTGGAAGAGCTCAAGTTCATAATCTCAGACAGTCAAGAAACACTGAGAACATAAAAGCCCCTATTTAGACAAACCTCTTTCTTCCTGTGAAGACTGGCCGGTATTCCTCCAAACCGGGAGTGAGCCAGCTGACTCTCGGCTTGCTCAAGCTTCTCAGCTTCATTGGTAAAAGGATTACAATGATAAGAAAAGAAGAAAAAAATTAAACTACGACCTTGATGAAAAAGTAAAACAATTAACTTGCTTCTTGCGTATACAAGAATTATTTACCCAAGTCTGATATCTGTCCGGCAACATAGTCTCCATTGCCCAGCAGTGGGGAAGAAGAAAGGGTGTTCACCCAGTACTTGTTCCAAAGGAGATCCAGAAGGTGGCTATCAAGAGATGACTTGAAGTAAGTGATGTCCAACGAATAGTACTGCCACATCCCAAAAAAAAAAAAAATCAAACATAAGAAACACCTTCAAGATTAAAACGAAAATCAATAAAACAAGGATTACAACAAGTAGCTACCTGCTTGCAATGAACACCAAAGTCCTCGATCTTGTTCAAAGGGATAGTCTGATACTCCGAAACATGATCATCCGAAATCTTATGCCCCTCCGGATAAGTTCTGAACGCCCCAATCTCAACCTTACCAGCCGAAACAGTCCTCGTCGGATCAATCACAACAGCCAAGAAAGGCTCCTGATACTGCTGGTTAAGCATCTGCGTCGAGACATCAATACCCGAGAGCCAGCATCCATACCCAGGGTGAGAGTGATACCATCCCACAACGTTCTCCAATCTCCCAGCCTATGATTCAAGATACAATCAATAACCAATCAAACAGTTCGAACTCTAGATTACATATTCAACAAAAAAGCATCATAACGAAAGACAGAGACTTTAAGCTTCTAACGATGAGGGCATCTCTAAAACCCTAATATAGCACAAACCCAGTAGCAAGCAAGCAACTTTATAAGAGATAGTGAGCTACAGGGGAGGAAAGTTACCAGCTTGTTGGTCTGAGAGTACTCAACCATGTACTCATACGCATCAGCCTGTGCATTAACCCTAGTCTCGGTCCCTTCCACGGGCAAAGCGAAAGCGTCCATGACGATGATGGTATCCCCATCGGTCTTCCCCTGCATCAGACCCATGATCTCGATCGTGCCGCCGGAGCGAGCGTGGACGACCATCTTGAGGAGCGCGAGCGCCGAGATCTGGACGCGCTTGAAGTAGTTGGGATCGGAGGTCCACGGCTTCTCCTGCTGGACCTTGGTCTGAGAAGCTTCGTCGTAGTAGAAGATTCCGTCGGAGGAGGAGGAGGAGGATGAATCGGGCTGGTCCACGGTGAGGATGTTGTTCTCGAGCTCCCATGTCTTGCGAGCGATGGTCGAAGAATCGTCCATCGTTGGTGTTGATCAAATCGCGAGAATCTCAATGTTAGGGTTTTTGAGTGACGAGAAGAAGAAGAAGCGATCAAAGAGAGGTTTGTGGAATCGAGAGATTATATGAAGAGAGGTTTGGGCTTTTTCCGGGTTTAGGAACTTATACCTTCTTTATATTATAATAGGGATAGGCGGCGGCCCATATGGAGTCATGTTAATACCTTTTTATTTACTTATTTTATTTCTTCAATTTCATATTTTACAAGATACAGTATTGAATATTTAGATTTTATAATATAGTATAACCTACATAAAATAATTAATTTGAAAAAAAAAATAAAAAATCAGAATAAATTCTCTACTATCTAGATAAAGTCATTATGTTTTTTCTTTGAACAACAAAATCATTATTGTTTATATTAAAGAACTAATCCATATATAGTGATACTAGATGATGATCCACACCTTGTGCGAAATAATATATATCCTACTAATTCAAATTTTAATATAAATTTTTATTCTCAATCTAAATTATTTAAGGGGAAATTTTACTTTTACACTTTCTTTGGTACCACTTTTCAAGTTTACCACCAATCAAATGACATTTTCATAAATACCACATTCATTAATGTGTAAATGACTTAAATACCCCAAAGTAACCTAGATCAAGCAAAGAGATAAGGTTTCTCTCTTACGGCAGCGCAAGAAGTTCAATCTTATTTCACGACGATGACTTCTTTCTCACAACGACAGCTCTTGCGACGGCGGATCTCACGACGGCGGTGCTCGCGATGGCGGCTCTCGCGATTGGTGCTCGCGATGGAGGCTCTCGCGATTGGTGCTCGCGACGGCAACGAGATAAGTTTTTATCTCTCACGTGTCACGATGTCTCTCTGAAAAGATCATCCGATGATGACGAGTTTGAGATCATCTCTCTCAAGCGACAAGAGCAATCACACTACGTGATTCAAAATGTCGAATCCTCTTCCAAATTCTCAACAAGTATGTTTCTAATTTGGGTATTTTTTGTTTGTTCCAAGTCATTTTTGATTTCTTCTTTCTATTATAAAAAAAAGAAAGAAGGTTGGTTCAAAAATTATCATTTCCCTAGTTAGATTTAAGAGAAAGAGTATCGATAGTGAACATTGAGTTTTCGAAAAATTATAACCCTTTATAAATCTGGGTTTAAAGTTATTTTAAGATGTGTGAACTCGAGAAGTTTTGTTTGTATTAACTTATATTCTCTGTAAGATTGTTGTTGAAATACATGAACATTATGCTTGGATAAGGTATCTTTAAGCCATGATTAAAAGTTCACATCCTCATTTGATTGATTCGTATTATATTCTTTGAAAAGTAGATTTCTAGAGACTCCTTGAAAAGGATCACAAATCGGTGTCTTATAGGGATTGTAAAAGCATGGCTTTAGTTTGAACTCCTTAATACCTCCACATAGAATTTTTGTTACGAAACACTGAAACTATAGTAGCATTCCGAAATCGGCGTCTTATAAGGATTGGGTTTATAAAAAAAATGTAAATGTAGTTTTATTGGGTTTAAATACAATGCTTGGATTGTCTGAGGAATACAAACATTTGGTCAGCCGAACTCACAGTGATGATGCTGACTTTGACAGTGTCGTGCAACTAGTTCAACAAAGATACAAAATGAAGAAAAGCGATTGGAAACAAGGATTTGTGGATATTTTTATTGCAACAGAAGACGTATGTCAACAAACAAGACAAGACAAAAGACAAAAATGCAGAGCATGGGGAAGATTGTGACCATGGAGAAGATTGTGACCATGGGGAAGAATTTATAAAGGTCTATAAATAATTCATAAAGACTTACAAATCTATGTAAAATAATTTATAAAGGCTTATAAAGCTATATAAAATATTAGTGTTAAGCATTATCTAATTATTTTCCAGCATTAATATTTATGAAAATTAATAAACAATGATATAGGATTTAGAAATGTCTTATGTAAAGAATTTATAAGAGTTTATAAAGTGTTATAAAAATGTATAACGTATGAAAGAGATATTATTATAGATTCATATTATAATGTATAAGAATTTATAAAAAAAAATGTATTAGAATTTATTAAAGGCACTTATAACCCCTTATAAAACTCAGTTATAAGAGTTTATAAAGTGTTATAAAATCAGTGATAAAAGTATTTTAATCAAAATGACTTATAAATCTGTATAAAATAATTTAGAAAGACCTATAAATAATATATGAAGGCTTATAAATTTATATAAGATAGAAAGTAAATGTTAGGGATGAGAGTTCTTGTAGAGTGTTTGACGGTATAACTCTGAGGAATGTGGTTTCCTGGACTTCGATGATTGTTGGGTATGTGAAAAACGGCTTAAACGAAGAAGGGTTGGCTGTGTTTGATTAAGAGTGGCATATAGGTTTATAATTCAGTTATAAGAATATATAAATTTATTTATAAGGGTTTATAAAATCATTTATAAGGGTTTATAAAATTATCTATAAGGATTTGTAGAATTTCAAAAGGTATTTCATTTACGAAGTCTTAAAAACATTTTATAAAGACTTATAAATTCGTTTATAAGGATTTATAAACATTTCTAAAGGTAATTATTTTATAAGGTCAAAACATTTTTTAAAAGCTTATAAATCATTTATAAGGATTTGTAGAAAACTTTTGTCTAAAATATAAACTAGTTTTAAGGTTTTATAAATCATTTATAAGCATATATAGAAATTTTTTATAAGGGCCTATAAATCATTTATAAGAATATTTAAATTTATTTATAAGGGTTTATAAAATTATTTATAAGGATTTGTAGAATTTCAAAAGGTATTTCATTTAGGAAGTCTTAAAACATTTTATAAAGACTTATAAATTGTTTGTAAATGTTTATTTACCATTTATAAATGGGTTTTATGAGTTTATGTCTTGGATTTTATGGCTCTGCTTTAACTTATACTAGTTTATAAAGTATTATATAACTTATAACCCCTTATAAAGTATTATATAAGTTATTAAACATCACTTATAAACCTTTATAAAACTCAGATATATTATATAGTTTATAAAGTATTATATAAACTCAGAGATGAGAAGGCTGATAAATAAATTATAAATGTTTATAGCTGTCCCATGTATCTCAGATATACTAGTTTATAAAGAATTTTATAACTTATAACCCCTTATAAAGTAAAATAATTATTAAAAATTACTTATAGTCCTTTATAAAACTCATAAATACTAATTTATAAATGCATTAGTATTTATTGAACATCACTTATAAACCTTTATAAAACTCAGATATACTAGTTTATAAAGTATTATGAAAGTCATGATAAAAGTAAAATCGGTAATATAAATACATGAGGATGCTCGTTACTAAATTTTTAAAGAAGAAATGTAAATTACCGATGGTTTACAGCTTTCATTCACTTATAAAAACACGTGTTAGAGATATATATTACAGAAAGACATGTGTCTTGTTCTCTTATATGTCTCACGAAAATATTTTTTTATAAATGCCTATAGATAATTGTCTGCAAGAGCTGATTAAAACATTTCAGATATACTCAGAGATGTAAAGGCTGATAAATAAAATTATAAATGTATATAGCTGGCCCATGTATCTCAGATATACTAGTTTATAAAACATTATATTAGAGTAAATGTAATTAAAAATGGTTTACAGCTTTCGGTCACCTATAGAAACACGTGGTAGACAATATATTAGAGAAAGACATGTGTCTTGTTTCTCTAATATCTCTCACGAAAATATCTTTTTTTTCTCATATCTCTTCATCCTTTTCTCTATCTTTCTGCAACTCCAAACTTCTTGAACATTACAAAACTTGAATTGGTTTTATGGCAAGTTGAAAAGAAAAGAAACCAGGACGACCAAGAGGAAAAAGGTAAATAATTCTCTTTATAACCTCTTATAAAACGTTCTTTTTAACTCTGTTTCTTTCATTCCTTTAATATATACACTTTAGCCCAAATTATTTCTCTCTTTCAGATTCAATTTCAAGAATGGGAAAAAAGAAGAAATCGGTAAATGCTTTGCCCATTGCCAAAGGTTGTGAAGTAGAAGTCACTTCAGAAAAAGAAATGTTCAAAGTTTCTTGGAATATAGCTATCCTGCAGCAATGTCCGATGAAAGTGAAAGGGGGAAAGCTTCGGGTCTGCTATACAACTTTGCTGGACAAGGATAGTTTAACTCCTTACACAGAAAGAGTTGATCAAAGCCTTATCCGTCCGGTTCAGCCAGGGAATCTGAATAACGATTTCGTATATGAGAGAGGATCGGTGGTGGATGTTTATGTTAATGGTGGATGGTGGAAGACTGTTATTGTAAAGGAATTTCCAATGAATTCCATTTATTAGCTTCCATTCTCCACATACAGAACACACTTCAATCATTATAACCTGATTATAAGAAAAATAGGGATCAACATCAAAATGATTGCAGTCAAACTCACTTAGATGTACAACTAACCTCTTCAAGTATAAGAGACGTCTAAAGAAGATGATAGAAAAGATGGTGTTAAGAAGCCAACTCTGCAACTTTTATAAAGCTTTATAAATATGTAATTCTTTGATAGCACAAACCACTTCTTGTTCAGAGTCCCTCTTGCTTCTTCAAACAGCTCACCTACCTCTTTGATCTTCAAAATCTGAACGCAAACCAGCCACATATAATTTCATCTCGCTACTTCAAACACATCAATTAGATTTAGGGCTTTAAATAGATTCAATTAAAGTCGGAATTCAAACAAACTTACAAATCTATCTCTGATTTTGTCGATTACGTTCACCGGAGCTTGTAAGTGTTCACCGGAGCATCGCCGATCTCGTCGGATTTTGTCGGAGTAATTAGATTTACTCAACAGAGAGTCGTTGATTTCGTCCGATTATCACTTGGATTTGGTCGCCGAAACGTCTTTGATATCGTCGAAATTGGTCACCGGAGAGAAGTCGTCAAACTTTTTCACCGAAGAGAAGGTTGCTTGATCGACGATGAGATTTGGAGAGGGGAAGAGAAGATAATATGTTGTGTATGTAAGGGTATAGTAGTCTTTCTACTCTTTAAAATTTAATGGTAAAGTTGGTTAGTGTATTTTTGAAAAGTGGTATCATAAAAGTGGTATTAGTGGCAATTTCCCAATTATTTAATAAGTTTCAAATATTAATGAATCAGAAAATATAATCTACCTTTTTATTATAAGGCAACATGGATAACTTTTTGGCAAAATCTTTATTTATTCTATCAGCAAACCACACATGTAAAAATATCATCTTTATAATAGCCTAAAATGCATTAATATTTAAAATAACATAAATATAAATTTACAAATTAAACCATAATTACCAATTATTAGGAAAACCTATGAAATTAAACTCTCTTCATCAAAGTCTTAATTGCATTTTATTTGAATTTTCTTATTCATAAGATTTTATAGTGACACATATTAACAAAATCTATAATAATTAAAACATATTTTTAATTAAATTTTATAAACTAAAAGTAATAAATTATATATATCTAAAACACTGGATTTTTAATTATAATAGCAATAAATATTTTCTTTGGGCTAGTATTTTATTTACTAAGAAGATGATTTGGTAACATAAAAGGAATAAAATTTATTTTTATAAATAATAATTAAAAATATTAAACTATTTAATATTACTAAAGTAAACATAAGATGAACAAATATATAAAATTATTGTTAAAATTTTATAATGTTCGTAAGTAATAATTATCACTAAAAATGTTTAAAACTAACAATTTAAAAGTTATTTATTAAAACTAATGATTCAATCTAAATCATATAATATAACAAATAAGCTTCTAAAAATAATAAAATATATGAAAAATAAATAAAATAACCTATCATAGATAACGTGACATGTAATCAAAACTAAAATTATATTAAAATATATCAAATAAATAAAACTACCAATCAAAATTATTAAGGTTACGATAAATATATAAATAACCTAAATTATGGAGAATATGATAAATAAACAAACTTCGTGATCAAAACTAAAATTATATTAAAATATGTCAAATAAATAAAATTACCAATTAAAATTATTAATGTTACGATAAATATATAAATAACCTAAATGATGGAGAATATGATAAATAAACAAATTATAATTATTAAAAACATAACAAATAAGCAAATTAGCTAAATTTTAGAAAATATGACAAATCAACAAAATCACCTAAAAATATGAAGATGCTGAAAATTAAGCAAAACTAAAATTTTAAAAACATAACAAATAAATAAATTATCTAAAATTATGAAAAATAAGCAATAAACAATGACAAATCATCAAAATTATCTAAAACTATGGGGAAGCTGACACATAAGCCAAATCACTTCGTAAATAATAGTATAGATATGTATATGATACCGTACAGATACTAAGATATGAAATGATATCTCACATTTTAATAAGCAATTCCTCTTTTTCGTAATATTTGATGTTATGGATAAAATCAAAAAGATTAAAAATTTACTTTTATGTAAAAAAATTATTAACTATAAAGTGAAGACAATTTTACCAATCATTAAAAATTATAAAATATAATTGATTAAATAATACTTAATAAAGTTAAAGTTGTATAAATTTTCTAAAATATAATATATTTTGAAGAAAAAAACACAAGTTTTTTGAAACAGCATATAATTATGAAACTGAGAGGAAATATCAATATTCACTAACTTTTTTTGGACAAATTAATTTTCACTAACTAAACTTAACGGAAGAACAATAATTGAATAGCTACACATTGTTTTGGTAATGTAACATGTGAACACTTGACTAACTAAATAAGCTTTATATTAAATAAGATCGATTATATAACTTAATTTTATATTTGTTGTCACACAGTTTCATTAGATTATAGTACACCATAAAACAAAGTACAAGATTGTGTATCCATATTCATATTTAAAAGGGTCAAATGTGGACAAATCCATTTTTTCCATGGGTTATGAATGGATAAAATTCAGAAAATCATTTAAAAATAATCTTTAATGGTTTTGGGCTTAATTGATTTGACTTGTCCAATAGATTAAAAATACTAGGTTTCAAACAAAAATCCATTTGAGGAAAACCGTAAAATTAATTTTTTCCGCCAAAAACACAAAATCGAATTTTTCCGCCAAAAACGCAAAATCGAATTTTTTCACCAAAACTGCAAAACTGGGTTTCTTGCTAAAATCGAAAAATCAAGTTTTCCCGCCAAATCCGCAAAAATCGAGTTTTCCCGCTAAAATCGCAAAATCGAGTTTTCCCGCTAAAATTGCAAAATCGAGTTTTTCCGCTAAAATCGTAAACTCAAGTTTTCCCGCCAAACCCACAAAATTGAGTTTTCCCGCCAAATCCGCAAAATTGAGTTTATTCACCAAAAACGCATAATTGAGTTTTTCGCTACAATCGCAAAATCAAATTTTCCCGCCAAAAAACGTAAAACCGAGTTTTCCCGCCAAATCCGCAAAATCGAGTTTTTCCCGCTAAAATCGCAAAATCGAGTTTTCCCGCTAAAATCGTAAACTCGAGTTTTTCCGCCAAATCCGCAAAATCGAGTTTCCTCACCACAACCGCAAAATCGAGTTTTTCGCTAAAATCGAATTTTCTCGCCAAAAAACGTAAAATCGAGTTTTCTCGCCAAATCCACAAAATCAAGTTTTTTTTTTTTTGTTAAAATAGTAAAATCGAGTTTTTTCGCTAAAATCATTAAATCGAGTTTTCTCGCTAAATCGTAAAATTGAGTTTTCCGCCAAAATCGCAAACTCATATTATGATATGTTGAATATTTAAGCGACTTTTACAGCAAATTTGAATTGTAACAAATTTACTTATATGGTCGGTTATGGACCTCATGTCAGCCCATATTTACATGGGTGTTAGTTGGATTTGGTACTTAATGAACATGGTTCTTAATGGTCATAGTCACTCTTTGTCCACAAACGATAAATGGACAAAGAACAACACTTATGTTCACCCCTAGGATGAATCTTTAAATTCACCTCTTTCCTTATATCCAATCAAATTTCCATATATACAAATGAATAATATATACTAAATTAAAAAACCTAAAATAGCTTAAAAAAACTAAATCCTAAACTCTAAATCATAAACTCCTAAACCTTAAATATAAACCAAACCTAAAAATCCAAATCCTATACCCTAAATTTTAAATCTAAATCCTAGATTCTAAACCCAAACCCTATACCAAAATTCTACATCTTAAATCAAAACCCAAATCCGAGACCCTAGACTCTAAATCCTAAACTCAAACTATAGTCCTAAACCCAAACTATAGTCCTAAACCCAAACTCTAGATCCTAAACCCTAAACCCAAAACTAGAGTTTAAGATCTAGAGTTTAAGATCTAGAGTTTGGGTTTAGGGTTTTGGGTTTAGGGTTTACGGTTCGGATTTAGGGTTTAGGGTTTGGGTTTAGGGTTTAGGGTTTGGGTTTAGGATTTAGGGTTTAGAGTCTGGGATTTGGGTTTAGATTTAGGGTTTAAGGTGAAGAATTTGGGTATAGGATTTGAGTTTATGATATAGGATTTGGATTTAAAATTTAGGGTATAGGATTTGGATTTGGGTTTAGGGTTTGTGTTTAGATTTAAGATTTAGTGGTTTATGATTTAGAGTTTAGGGTTTAATTATTTTTTAGTTATTTTAGCTTTTTAATTTAATATATATTGTTTATTTATATATATGGAAACTTATTGGATATAAAGAAAGAGGTGAATTTCAAGGTTCACCCTAGGGATGAATCTAAGTATTGTTCATGGACAAATGGATATGGGTTAATGGATGTGGGTGAACCCATTTTAGGGCTCTAAGATTGTGTGATAAATAGTTCTTACACATGATTTAGCAGGACAGCATATATGATTGAGAAGATTCTTACTTCTTTTGTCAATATGTAGGTATTCTTGCTAGCTTCTCTCATAATAGCTTGACTACTCTATTTCTGAGTTATGTTAATAGCGTTGTGTGAGATTTAACATCTGAAATAAGTCTACTCCAAAGTAAATGGGCTATTACATCATTCATTTTAAGTTTATGCCTATAACATTTAAAACATGTATATTGATCAACATACATATATGCCTAGAGCTATTGATACTTCTTTAACTTCTACATGAACTAGAGACAATCCATAGATTCTACAAAGTTGATCAATATATCATAAAAGTCGACAAAAGTCATTGAAACTGAAGCGTTACGATCTCTATACCACGTGCTTCCAATCAAAGGGAAAGACCACTGTGTTACTCAAAGGCCCAACGCTCGAATCTTTAGGTAGAACCAATTGGGGGGAATAACCTTCAAAGCCAAGTTGCCAATTAACAATACTCATCCTTCTTCTTCAGAGATGATAGCATTGAGTTTTGGTTGTATTCCCCTTCATAAATTGAGTGAATGATATTAGATCAGATGTCCAGATCATGTATAAATTTTGTAACACATTATAAGCATTTCTGTATATAATTGTAATAAATTAATCGAATAGGACCAAATTAATCGAATAGGACCACTTTGCTAGCTCCCTTTGTCAACATTGAAGATTACGACTTTTGACTATTATATCCACCCTAATTATAAGTAAGTTATCATCTCAGTCTCAAACTTCCTTTAGGTCTTATACATTTTCATGGTGATACCGATTGAATGACGTATAATACTCTTTCATTAAGCAACTGAAAATCAACTTCAAATTATTAAGAAATTATCAAGAGACTTATTTCGAAATAAAATTTAATAGAATTATATATTGTCAGAAGTAGGCTTTGCACATGTAGCAATGTCCGATCCAGTTCCAGAAAAAAAAAACTCAATTTAGCTCAAAGATTTGAAACACTATAAAATCCAACTGGCTAAAAGATACAGTAAAACTTAACGATGAAAGCGGCGTGACGAACTCACACTCATATCTTAAGAGAAGTATGTTTAATTGGTTAATAAGTATTGATGATATAGCCTGGTCTGCATTTAATGTCTTGTAATTTGTAGAAAATATGTGATCTCATCTGATATGGTCAAATTATGATCTTAGTAGTAAGAATGGCGAGTTGTCTTCTGTCGTATCTAAACTGCCATTTAATTTTAAAAGAAGGGTTAAGTCGATAAAAGAAAATACCGTTTTTCACCAAAACTTATAAAAACAAAAGATTTTAGAGATATAAACTAGCGATTTGGATTCTTATTGTATAGCAAACCGGATAATCGAATGTATGTTATGTCATTTGTAACCTCTTTCTCAATCCCGATTTGTTTTTAATACAAACAAGATTTCCTATCTGATTTATCTTCAATCTATTCACTTAACACTTAATCGAATATGGCACGCAGTATATATCTGTTCATATAAATAAAGAAAAGTTATGACTATGAGTTACTATCGGTAGATTACTCCTATAATAACATGTCAAGATCTAATAAACGACTATATACACGAAAGATGACATAAACAATAAGCAAAGGTTTCTTATGAACGTTACGTAAATGGCAGTATGACATGTTACATGCCATTATTATATAGTTACACGACTTTGTTCTTCTTTATTGCTTACTTGCAATTATATCATGCTTTTCTCCACACACTAAACTTTTCTATTCTTAAAACATAGAACCCTTCTTGTCGTAAACGAAAGAACGAATTGAATTTGATCCACGTTGATGTATCTCAAATCTGATAAGCTGTCGATTATTTACATTTTTAAGTTTTATTTTATTGCCACTTAAAGATCATGTGAGAATGTGGGTGGAAAAAAAATAATACTACTATTCCTAATTCGCTTGTAAGCATTATAGTCGCATTATTATTAGTAGTCGCTAGAAGAAGTAATCAAATCATTTCGAGAAGTAGGTGGCGTCAAGGAAATACGCTACAACAAAAGGGTATTATCGTCTGTTCAAAGACAAATTAAAACACGGTTAGGTTCTACGCTGACGTGTCGAGTTTCTAGATAAACTTTGAAATGACAAACAAACTACGCTTTAATAGTTTCGATCCACAAGGCATCGCTTTGTGACCAAACAGCCTTTTTTTTATTTCTTTTTCTTTTTTCAAAATTAAAAAACAAAAACCGAATCTCTTTTTCCTGTAAGAAGAAACACAAAGCAACTCAAATTCTTCGCTGAAAATCACTTTTTCGTTGTTGTTGAAAACCATTGGATTTGTGATCGAGATCGGTCAGTGATGGAGAAAGATCGAGGAGAACCGATCGCTATCGAAATCGCGACGGAGATTCCACCGGCGGCGACGAGAGTCCCTCGGAGGATCCGTGAGAGGCTTTTGCCTGAATCAAGTAACAAGACAGTACCTTCTGTACAAGATATCGAAGACAAGCTTCTCCATGCCCATCTTCGTAGACAGGTTTGTTTGTTTTCTTCTTACCCGATTAAGTTAAAGTCTGTCTTGATTTCTATAATTAACCATCGAAAGCTTTTGTCTTTTCCGTTGGAATCTTGTTACGTTACGTGAAGCAATTCTATCACAACGTCGTGAGAAAGGCCCGTGCGAAACCCAGAAGCCCATCACGATCGTCCGATGAAGAGCTCGGCCAACGAATCGAAGCGAGACTCCTCGCCGCTGAACAGAAAAGGTAACTAACTTGAAGTTAAAGTCTTTCACTTTGAATCCTTGTCTCTCTCTGTGATTGATTGAATTGTGTTCTCAAACATTACAGATTGGAGATTCTCGCTAAAGCGCAGACGCGTTTGGCGAGACTAGACGAGTTAAGACAAGCGGCGAAGACGAGCGTGGAGATTCGGTCGGAGAGGGAACGCGTGAAGCTCGGGACTCGAGTGGAGTCTCGTGTCCAGAAGGCCGAAGCCAACAGGATGAGGATTCTCAAGGCTTCTCATCAGAAACGGGCCTCGGCGAAGGAGAGGACGTCTCAGTCGATGATGAGGAGGATGGCGAGGGAGAGCAAGTACAAGGAGCGTGTACGCGCTTCGATCAATCAGAAACGTGTGGCTGCTGAGAAGAAACGGCTCGGGTTGCTTGAAGCCGAGAAGAAGAAGGCACGTGCTCGCGTCCAGCAAGTGCGCCACGTTGCCAACTCTGTTTCTAATCAGCGTGAGATGGAGAGGAGTAAAATGAGGGACAAACTTGAAGACAAGTTACAGAGGGTATTTATATATAAGCTTTTGAATCTTTTGGTTTTCTCTTATTATGTTTTCTGTTTCTTGACCTTTTATGTTTTGACGATTCAGGCAAAGAGACATAGGTCGGAGTTTCTTCGTCAGAGGAGAAGACAGCGTGATTCGATTAGTCTCTACTGCGATATGATGCAGCAAGATGGTGACCTTCTCTCTAGAAAGCTGTCAAGGTGAGTTCTAAAATCACTACTCAATTCTCTGTTTCTTTTAATGGTCTCTTCCTTTACAGCTTTTTGTTTATTAGGTGTTGGAGGTGCTTTGTGAGTCAGAAGAAGACAACCTTGGACTTGGCTAAAGATTATGATGCTTTGAAGATTAACGAGTCTCTTCCGTTTGAGCAACTTGCGGTGCTAATTGAGTCGCCTGCTACTCTTAAAGCTGTTAACTCTTTGCTTGATCGCTTTCAAGTTCGCTTAGAAGCTTCTAAAAGTGTTGCCGCTGCTTCCCAACCGTCGTTAATGGATAACATTGATCACCTTCTAAGAAGGGTCGCCACTCCAAGGAGAAAGATGGCGCCAAGCAATCTGAGGATGAGGAAAGGAAAGAGAGTTACTCCTGGTAGGACTGTGGCGGCGACAACTGCAAAGATGTCGAGGTATCCTGTGAGAGTGGTTCTTTCTGCTTTTATGATACTCGGTCATCCAGACGCTGTCTTTAACGGTCAAGGTGATCAAGAGGCTGCTCTCAATGACTCAGCGAAAGGGTTTGTGAGGGAGTTTAAGTTATTGATTAAAGTTATTAAAGAAGGTCCGGTTAAGGTGTCTGCCGGGGAGTCAAAGCTTCGGACGCTGAGATCTCAGCTGGACTTGTTTGATAAGGCGTGGTGCGCGTTTTTGAATTCGTTTGTGATTTGGAAAGTTAAGGATGCTCGGTTGCTGGAAGATGACTTGGTGAGAGCAGCTTGTCAGCTTGAGCTTTCCATGATTCAGAAATGCAAGATCACTCCAGAAGGAGATGACACTGTGCTCACTCATGACAAGAAAGCGATTCAGATCCAGGTTTTTTACTCTACTCTCTCTGTTATTTGAACCCTTTTGATCTTTGGCAGCTTACTCAACTTATGTTTATAGGTAACGCAAGATCAAGAACTTTTAACGGAGAAGGTACGGCACTTGAGTGGAAGCGCAGGAGTGGAGCGCATGGAAAGTGCCTTGTCGGAAACACGGTCGAAGTACTTTGAGGCCAAGGAGAATGGAAGCCCTATGGCTCACCAGCTCGCATGTTTCTTTTCTCCTAGCGCAGCTTCATCTCCACTTCAGTCTGTGCCTAGTTCAAGTAGCACAAGTAAAGATGTTGGAGGATCAAAACGTGTTGCTCGATCTTTATTTAAGGATGATTCATCAACCTCATCTGGTCCCTCTAGAGTCAGTAATGAAACTGTTGACGAGGTTTCAAAACAGAATGAGTTGATGGTCAACGACCTTCTGCACGATTGGAATTTCAAGTTTCCGGGTGGATCCAGTGTCAAGGATGAAGAGGAGGACAGTCTAAAGGTTTGTTATCCTTGCATTGAAGTAACTTAATTACAAGGTTCTCATCATTTGATTTTTTTAAAAATGTGTGATGCAGAGGAAGGTAAAGGAGACTATGGAGAAAGCTTTCTGGGATAGTGTAATGGAATCAATGAAACTGGAGGAGCCTGACTATAGTTGCATCTCTAACCTTATGAGAGAAGTGAGGGACGAACTTTGCCAAATGGTGCCAGATAGCTGGAAAGTAGAAATAACTGAAGCTATTGATCTTGACCTTCTCTCACAGGTTTGCTTCATCTCTTCTGATTTAAAGTGACCAGTCTCTTTTTATATATATTTCTATTCTGTAAAATGTGGTTCTCATATCTTCTTTTGTTGGCAGTTGCTTAACTCTGGCACCTTGGATATCGATTACCTTGGAAAGATGCTTGAGTTTGCATTGGCTACTCTGAGGAAACTCTCTGCCCCAGTTAATGACCGGGAGAATGAAAGCACCCACCGGAGATTACTCGAGGAACTTCACAGGCTGTGTCAAGCTAAAGATGAGTCTGGTAACCTCCATGCTGTTGCCATAGTCAAGGGGATCCGCTTCATTCTTGAGCAGATTCAGGTCTGTATCCACAAGCTTCTTTCTCTTCATCAACATTAGCTTTAGAAAGAAAGAAAAAATTGAAAATTGTTTTGCTTGTCCACTTAACAGGAACTTAAGAGAGAGATAGGCCTTGGGCGCATAACAATGATGAAACCCTTCTTGCAAGGGCCAGCAGGCTTTGATTACCTCACACAAGCTTTTGAAAAGCGTTATGGACCTTCCACTCAAGCCTATGATTCATTACCAGCGACACAGAGGTGGATATCAACTCTTTCGTCTTGCAAAGACGAGTGGGAAGAGCACACCAATATGCTTTCAGCTTTGAATGTGGTTGAGAGATCCTCCATGGGAATATCTCTCAAAACTGGTGGAAGCTTTCTATCCACAGCCAATACTGCATCACCATCATCTATCACGGACACTGCAGGTTCTTAATTGTTTCCTTTGATTAATGCAAATTCATTTATTTTTTTTTGGTCAAATTCATTTTTTTTTAAGATTAATGTTGACATATGGTTTGGTTCAGAAGGTCAACTGCCAGAATGCAAGGGAGAAAGAGTTGATTTGACAGTGAGGCTTGGATTGTTGAAGCTGGTAAGTCAGGTATCTGGTTTAACTCTGCAAGTTTTACCAGAAACTTTTCTGCTCAACCTCTCTCGCTTGAGGGGTATTCAAGCTGAACTTCAGAAGATAACTGTAGTAACCACAAGGTATGAATGATGGTTAGTATATATGTTAAGACTCATTATGAGATTCTTTACCTGATTAAGGAGTTCATGTGTTCCGCAGCCTGCTCATTTGGCGACAAATACTAGCGAGTGAGAGAGTGGTGAAGAGCGAAAGCGAAACAGAAAGCATGGCAAAGAAGCTTTTGGATCTGTTAGATGGGAAGGAGGAAGCAGGACTAATGGAGATTGTTGAGACAGCGATGAGTGGAGAAGGAGAAGAGAAGAAGATTATGATGAGAGGGTTACTGAGGAAGAGCTTGGGAGAAGGTAACACAGTGTACGAGAGAGTTACAGGTTGTATATACAAAGCACTGAGAGGAGTTTTATTGGCTGGGAATGGTGAAAACGGGAAGAGGTTGGTGGAAAGGGAGATGAAGAAAGTGGGAGTAGGAGGAGGAAATGGTGGTTTGAAAGAGAGGGTTTTAGAGACAGCTCGAGTTCTTGGAGTCGTGGCTTGTGTCTCGGTCAGAGTTCATGGTCCATGGTTGACTCATCTCATGCAGCAGTGAAGGCACCACTCGGGTAACATTTGTATAGCTATTTCTGTGTATATATATATAGTAGTTATAATAACACGTGTGATGTAATAATAAGCTGGTTTATGATTTGATGATGATGCAATAATGCATAGATGCTGATTTGTAAAAACAAAAACGGCTTTGAATTGGGTCTTCTCCCTCTTAGTGTGTAGTGTACGAATGTTGAATAAAGTGTTGGAATAGCTTGTTAATTGTGTTATTGTATTCTGAAACGTTGTATATAGTGGGGTTAATGTTAGTTAATATTAAAGCTTGCTTTCAAATTTATCAATGTATATATGTGTTGATGATTTATTCTCCCTTTTCGTGGACTACAAGTATTTACAGAGATTCGTGATTAAGTTTGGACATAGTTTATTGATGGCATCATCAACAAGTGATTTACTCTATGTAATGAGACTACGTTAGGAAGATCATGAAAATGAGGAATTGCTTATTTTAATTAAAAAAAGGAAGTCAATTAATACAAAAAAAAAAATGTGAAATCTTATTGTTCCTAGTCCTAGAGTTTAATTAGTTGTTCTACATTATGACTTCTAGATTTCAAGTTTTAAAGATGCAAATAAAACTATTAGATATTAAATTTTGCAAAATGTTTCTGATAGTACAAATAAAACTACTTCTTCTGTTTCAAAATGATTTATGTTTTTCTAAAAAAATGTTTCTAAAATATATATTTTTCATTCTGTAATAAAAGTAAATTGTAAATTTTATAGATATTAATTATGCTTTATAAATTTTGATTGGTTAAAATTTGTGGAAAATAACTAATCAGAAAAAACAATGTATTTATAATCAAAAATTTTAACATATTTCTAATATGTATAAAAGTTTTAAAATAATTATCTTTTTTGGAAGGGAATATATGACATAATTTTCGTAAAAACAGACAGAACTGAGAGTTATAAAATCGTCAATGTAATAATTTTTATAAATAAAATGATAAAATCTGTCTAAAACTTTTATAAAGTAAAATGAAATTAAATAAGAGAAAATAAAGAAAAAAAGGAACGAAAATGCAGAGCTTGGGAGGGATTAGGAGTTGGCCGGCGACTTGGAAAACCACGACGGCGTCTATGTCGACGACGACGACAAAGACGGAGAGCGTTAGAAAAGTCGCGCAGGTGTTAACCGTAGCGGGATCAGATTCCGGAGCCGGAGCAGGAATCCAAGCCGACATAAAAGTCTGCGCGGCTCGTGGTGTCTATTGCGCTTCCGTCATAACCGCCGTCACAGCTCAGAACACTCGAGGCGTTCAATCCGTTCATCTTCTCCCTCCGGAATTCGTCTCCGAGCAGCTAAAATCAGTCCTCTCTGACTTCGAAATCGACGTCGTAAGCTCTTTCTTCTTCTTCTGAGTAGTGATTACTCTTTCTCTCTTCCCCTTATGTCTCTTATGATGATGATGATAACTGTTCAACAGGTGAAGACTGGGATGCTTCCTTCTCCCGAAATCGTCGAAGTTCTTCTTCAGAGTCTTTCAGAGTATCCAGTCCGTGGTAGACTTGTTGTTCTGTTTTTAGTTTTTGAAAGGTTGTGTCTTTCAATGGTTAAGGTAGTTTGTTTTGATCAATGCAGCTCTGGTTGTTGATCCTGTGATGGTATCAACAAGTGGGCATGTTCTGGCTGGTTCTTCTATCCTCTCCATCTTTCGGTATGCATGTCTGTTGGTTTTTTTGCTTCAGTGATAGATGTATCTGAGTATGGTTTTCTAATTTGCAGAGAGAGATTGCTTCCAATTGCTGACATTATAACCCCTAATGTCAAAGAAGCATCTGCTTTGCTTGGTGGTCTTCGGATTCAGACTGTTGCAGAGATGCGGTCTGCAGCAAAGTCGTTGCATGAAATGGGTCCTAGGTTTCCGTTCTCTCTCATTCCTCTGCAAACCTACATAAAATTTTCTTCCTTTTTAGGTTTGGTTGCTATGTGTCATGCTTGGTTACAAGCATATTGTGTGATGTGTTGATCCACTTCTCTTTCCAATTATTCAGATTTGTGCTTGTCAAAGGTGGTGATCTTCCTGACTCATCAGATTCAGTAGATGTTTACTTTGATGGTATGACACAGCTCAACGGTCTTCCCCCAAAATGAGATTATCTTATTGTTCTTTCTTGATGAAGCTTGACGGACTTAAAACTTGTATTGATGTGGGACCTTTCTTTTATAGGCAATGAGTTTCATGAACTCCATTCTCCTCGCATAGCTACAAGAAATACTCATGGGACTGGTTGCACTTTGGCTTCATGTATTGCTGCTGAGCTTGCAAAAGGCTCTAACATTCTCTCTGCCGTCAAGGTAATACTTCTTTACTGAAAACATTTCTCCGCATAGTATTCTGCTCTTCATAGCTCCCTGATGATAGGAAACAGTTTCTTGGGATTGAGAATACTTGTTTTTGGATTAGAAAACTGTATTAACAAGGCTGATCTCGTGTTCCGGACCCTTCTAATTTTTGCAGGTGGCTAAACGCTTCGTAGATACTGCCCTAAATTATAGCAAAGATATTGTGATCGGTAGTGGGATGCAAGGACCCTTTGACCACTTTTTGGGTCTTATGAAGGATCCTCAAAGCTATCGACAGAGCACTTTCAATCCTGATGACCTTTTTCTATACGCTGTTACAGATTCTAGAATGAACAAAAAATGGAACCGGTCCATTGTGGATGCCGTGAAAGCTGCTATAGAAGGAGGTGCCACAATCATACAGATAAGGTAAATTGGAGCTTCTTCCTGGATTCAACTCTTTATGTTTTGTCTATGGTCCGCCTGTTATGACATCTCCAGTGGTTTTGCAGGGAAAAAGAAGCTGAAACCCGGGAGTTTCTCGAAGAAGCAAAATCATGTGTTGACATTTGCCGGTCCAACGGAGTTTGTTTGCTGATAAACGACAGGATCGACATTGCTCTTGCTTGCGGTGCTGATGGAGTCCATGTCGGCCAATCAGACATGCCGGTTGATCAAGTACGGTCTCTTCTTGGCCCGGACAAGATCATAGGGGTCTCATGTAAGACACAAGAACAAGCCCACCAAGCATGGAAAGATGGTGCAGACTACATTGGGTCAGGAGGAGTTTTTCCAACGAACACAAAGGCCAACAACCGTACCATAGGACTTGATGGACTCAAAGAAGTATGCAAGGCGTCAAAGTTACCAGTGGTTGCCATTGGAGGCATTGGAATCTCAAATGCCGAGTCTGTTATGAGGATCGATGAACCGAATCTAAAAGGAGTAGCGGTTGTGTCGGCTTTGTTCGACCAAGAGTGTGTTTTGACTCAAGCTAAGAAGTTGCATAAAACGCTTAAAGAGAGCAAAAGGGAACATTGAAGACCCACAAAAGTAGTTTTTCCTGTCGTTGATTTCATATGTATTATATATGTATAATAATTGGTTATAATATTACCAACGGGCAAATAAAGAAACAAAATAAAACATTATGTCTTGAAAAGAATGTTTCATTACTTGTGTTCATCGTTTTGGTCTACATATTGCAACAACTGAAGCCTCTTCCTTTACTCCTCAGAGAGACCCTCCTCAGCTTACAAGCTGTGTCATTCGAGAATGGATCTTAGTGATCTAAGAGATTCTCACCGGATTGTTATCTCTCTGCAGCTATAAGGAAAAAACTCAAAAGTTTATTCGCCTGCTCATAACCTGATTCATACATTTTTAGAATCTTTTCACATTCTCAAGCACTCCAACATATGCAGATAATATCAATAGGAAAGACTGAACTGTGTTTTCATTTGACTTCACTTATTGATACAGAAATCTGAAAAATGTGACAAAATTTAATTTAAATGCGTACAAACAAACAAACAACTGTGTTTCCATTGCCTCTATATACACAGACACCGAAATGATACAAAGAACGTAGACACAGTTAAGTTTAGTCGGCAGGTGGGGTTGAAGAGAGCTCAACAAGCGTCTTCTCTGCTGTTCTCCTCTTCAGCAACTGCAAGAAGAGAATAGAAACAACCACATGAGGAAAAAGAAAACAATTGCTTGAAATATTATCATCTATAATGCAGAGCATTCATTGATATACCTCCATAGTTGCTTTAACTGACGCTTGCCGCCTATTCTGTCTATCAAGTTTGCATCCTCCGCACCAACTTGAGAAATCACTTTGATAACTCTTCATCTCTCGAAACGTTGAGCTTTACAAGAGAAAGACAGGGAAAAATATGAAATCCACATGGACAAAACTTACCACTTTGAAATGGTTCATGAAGAAACCGATGCAAAGACATTGGCTGATGAAAATATATACACACTAATGTAGCATTTTTAGAAACTTTAGTTGAACGGGAGATCAGTGTGAAAGGCTTTTTACCTTCTACACCACAGAATCAAGTTGACTCGGTGTCCAGAAGTCGTAGCTTTAGCACCATGACGGTGACGTCCACGATGAAGAATGGCTCGACCAGGTACATGAGAGTAATCATAACTTTCCTACATAAAAATTAGTGAAGAATCTTATATGAGTTGATGGCTATCTTTTAAGGTCACTATAATCATATGGAGCTTTGTGGTTCAGACAACATTTAGTATATACATTTTCACCGCTTTCAGAATTCACATGGTTATCACATCTCACACCTCGGAAGTACAGCTCCCCACCAGAAAACTGTTTACCCAAGCAGACATTCAAAGAAATCTCTGAGTCATCCACATGGAACCCTAAAATCAAGAACGCAAGTTTTAGATGTTGCCACCAGTTCAAATCAAACTAACCAATAAAGAGACTATTGAGGAAGCTTCCCAGTACTTACCAAGATCAGTATCCCTGTCTTTTCCATACTCGACAATAAAGCCATGGTGAGAATCCAAACCGGTTCCACACACCTCCGGGAACAGAACTGATAGAACATCAAAAACCAAACCCCATGAGCACATATGAACATAATAAACTTTTTCCAACAATACCCAAAATCTGCAAACACACCTTGAGATATAGGACTAATGAAATCATCGACCAACTTCTGAAGCATGCTTTCAAAGCCGAAATCATCAAGGACAACACCAAATCTGTTCATAGTATTGGGTCTCATTATTGTGGATCTTGAGTCATACACCCATTTCTCCATATGTTCAACCTGTGACCAAACAAGTTAGAATCTGATCCTATAGCCACAAGACAGAAAAAGAAAACGAAGACTTTAACTACCTCAGCTAGTAACATTTCACAAAAGCGTGGCTGAAGCATATCAAAAGTGTAAATCCCAGGAGCAGATCGAACAATTGTACTTCTAAACCTCTCCTCCGAGTTCTGACTAACAGCATCAAGAAACGAAGGCAGGAAGAAACGAGCAGGGTCAAGAGTATAGATATCTCCATGCAGACGCTGGAAGAACAACAAGCAAGCAAGCAAGATTCAATGACACAATCCAGATAAAAGATAATACAAAAGAAAGAAAGAAACTTTTTAAACCTGGTAAGAAGACAAGATTCTCTGCCTGTACTCTCTATGCCTCTGAATCTGCTCCCAAGAATGAAATGATAGTTACAGATTCTCAAACTAAACAAAGAAACAGAGTTTTAAAAAAAAAAAAAAAGATGGAAACTTTACCCGGTTTCGCTCCCTGGCAGGGGAGTAACTCTGAAGAAGCTCACTCATGAAACGAGCCTTTTCGATTCTTGAGGAATTGAGAACCTTCTCGGGCAAGTAGCGCTCGAGCGAGCTGAACAGAGCCGGGCTGAAATCCAGCGGTAGATCCTCATAGTTCTCCGGCTCGTGCTCTTCGTTAGGTGTTCTCCGAAGCTTCAATCTTGCGTCGCGGGTCTTGGAGGAGGGTCCACGAGGTTGCTGCTGCTGGTCGGGTTGTTTGCCTGAAGAATCGAGAGCCATGAGAGATCTAAGCTGAGTTGGATTTGACACGCATTCAGGTGAGAGAGGCGATGTTCATTCTATTTCTAGGGTTTACGTTTGGAGATGGGATGATGATGGTTTGTCTGGGGGGTTAGGGTTAAGTCTTTATAAAAGAACAGAGAAAACATATGGTGGGACCGCTGTCATTTTTAGAAACGTTGATTTTTTTTTTTTTGTTTTGTAATTAAGTTGATTGGAATCTTATTAGTGAAAATCATTTGGTTCTATATCTGAATTATGTTTCATCTGTGTTGGAATAAATATGCATTTCCATGTTATGACACATTAAAAAAAAACATATGGAAATTATTAATGCTTAGTTTATCTTATTAACAAATTTAAATCATTTTCTATCAATAATAATTAAATAAACTCAGTTTTTATAAGTTTATTATTATTGACTGATAAAAATACACATCAAAATCATTTTCTGAAAAAGAATCTTTTCAAAATATATATGTTAAACCAAAAAGACTGTATAATGTTGTTGGTGGAAGTTTAGGTCTAAATAATCATTTTGTTGGTTCTTTGCTGCAAATAGATAGAAACAACTTTGGATATGATCTGTAGAGTAATGACTCGAAGTATATCATGATTCATGAGAGAGTGACAGAAAGAAGAACATGTGACAGAGATTTTACAAAAGAGAGCACAGAGCATTGACTGTAATGTTTACCTAAAACATGCTCAAGAGTGTAGAGAGAAGCAGAGCCTTGTTACTTTCCCTTTCTTCCCATAAATGTCGTCCTACAATGAAGTTATGTGTTTCACACTTTCTCTCTTTCCCCAAAAATAAAAATGTTTTTCAAAGAATTAAACAAATACACATGAATCTTCTTGCAAACAACACCATTTATGTGTGTCTATCTTTTTATTCCTGTTCTTCTTCTTGCCTCTGCTGTGTAAAAATAATAGCGCCATACTTGCAGGTAAGAGTGAGTTATATGCTAAAATGTAAACGAGAGCTTCAACAACATTGGATTTGATTCCGGCCATAGCTTAGAGCTGTGTTTTCCCCTGAAGAAGTAGCTGGCATTACAGTCTGATATCACAAACAATGCAGAAGTCTTTGGGAAAGCTAAGAGATGTACCTACCAATCAAGCTGAGCCATCACTAAGATCTTTGTGCATAGTAGTACCATATGCACTCAGGGACGAACCGGCCAGCTCCAAGAAAAATATGTTCATTCAAAGTCTGCAACTTTTGCTTTCCTCTTCAACTGCGTAATAACTTTTCAAGGAACTCAACCTCTCGTGATGCGTGGTCTTTGTCCAAATGCTTGAACAAGGCCCAGCGTGTGTAAGCATCCGGCTCAATTTCTTTATCTAGCATCTCTTTATACAACTCGACAACCTCTTCCCACTTACCGAGGTCAGAGTTCTTGTTTATAAGCATGGTGTAGCTGTATTTGTTCGGTGGAATCCCGTCTTTTTCCATCTTGCGGAAGTATCTGTAAGCTTCATCTATCTCACCAGCTTTGCAGATGCCATGAAGAAGAGCGTTGCACGTCATGATGTTTGGACGAACGTCTCTTTTTTCCATCTCGCCGGAATACTGGAAGGCTTGTTGTAGCCTCCCCACTTTGGCGTGACCATGAATCAACACAAAGTAGGTAATCACAGAGGGAGATAACTTTTTCCTCAGCATTTCTTGATACAAGACTTTGGCCATCTTAAACCGTCCCTTCTCCAGATAAGCACGAATAACCGTTGTGTAAGTAACACGATCAGGGACGAGGCCATCTCTATAAATCTTCCGCTGAAACTCAATCGCTTTCTCTAGATCCCCAACCTTGCAGAGTCCATCTATGCACACGTTATAGGTGATCAGATCTCGAGCATTATGATCCTTAGCCACCATCTCTTCCTGCAGACGAAAAGCTTTGTCTGTATCTCCAAGCCGAAGTTCACCAACGATCCTTGTAGTATATGCATATCTATCAGGTTTAATCCCTTTCTCCAGCATCTCATCATAAGTCGCAGTAGCCATGGATAGATTCCCACTCTTGACAAATCCTTTTACAAGAGTCGTGTACGTCTTCACATCAGGATCAATCCTTTCCCTGGACATTTCAGCTTTTAACCTCTGAGCAGTTTCCAAATCACCTGACTCGCAAAGACCATCCATCAGAGTATTGTAAGTGACAACGCTGGGACGGATGTTCCTAACTATCAGCTCACCAAAAAAGAGAAAAGCCTCTCTTATCTTCCCCAACTTAACGTATCCATGCATCAGAGTGTTATAAGACACAACATCAGGAGCTGACATACCAAGCAGCACCCGTCTAGCATCGTCTGCTCTTCTAAACTCGCACAGCGCGCGTATATAAATGTTATAAGTAGCTGCGGTTGGAGAAACACCAGCGTCGAGCATCAGTTCAACAACCCCCCAAGCTTCATCAAACAAGCCTTGTCTGCAATACCCTTCAATCAACGGGTTAAACGAGTAAGACGTAACAGGGA
The DNA here is from genome assembly GCA_016432835.1 of Brassica nigra. Classification (NCBI taxonomy): domain Eukaryota; kingdom Viridiplantae; phylum Streptophyta; class Magnoliopsida; order Brassicales; family Brassicaceae; genus Brassica; species Brassica nigra. Next base: position 20,811,672 of record CM028243.1, read on the forward strand.
ATCCAGATCTTCGCATGTCTCCATGAAACCGCCTAGCTTCCTCCATCTTACCGTTCTTGGAGAATCCATTGATCAGTATATTGTAAGTCACCTCGGTAGCATCGACCTCCCTTCTCTCCATCTCAGACAAAATCTTGGCCACTTGCTGCAGATCCCCAGCCTTGAAACAAGAATCAAGCATAGTGTTAAACGTAATAACATTAGGCACAACTTCCCTCTCCATCTCCGAGACAATCTCGGGAACGTTCACCAAATCACCAGACTTGAAACAAGTGTCCAACATAGTGTTCACGGTGACAACCGTTGGTCTAACACCGTGCCCCACCATCTTCCTATAAACCTCTTGAGCCTCGTGAACCATCTTCTTATCCCTAAGAACCCTCAAAACTATGTTACAGAGTCTAACACTAGGCAAGAACCCTCTACTAATCATCTTCTCAAAGCTCGATAAACAATGCTCCAGCATAGACTTCTTGGTGTAGACCCACAAGAACAGATCAAGAATCGTACGAGTGATCCCTTTATCAAAAGCAACGCTCCCGTCGATTAAAAGATCGTAAATTTCGTGCATACCGAGATCGATGCTCCTCTCGGCGACCCAAGACGCTTTAATCATCAGATCATTCTCGACCAAGATCTCGAGGACGGCAGCGAAGGCGAGGAGAGAGTGTTTGACATCGCGTTGGTTCTGTAGCCACTTGAAGAAGTGGAAAGCGATCTCGGGCTTCTCTCGGATCATAGCGAGGACTCTGATGAGCAAGTCTGGATCAGTAACGAGGGGACGAAACTGATGGGGAGACCAGTTGCGATTGGGATTGGGATTGTAGCCGTGTGAAGTCAAAATGAGATGAGCGTAATGGGATTCGAGATTGGGTGGTTGAGGAGGGAGAGTAGAGGATGGTAGAAAGAGGAAGCGTAGCTTAGAGAGGGAGAGGGAGGTGTTGTTGTTGGTAGTGGAAGTGGAGAAGAAGGAGGATCTGGAAGCTCTGAGACAGAGGCGGAGGCATAGGATCATTGAAGAGACGGAGAGGAGGAACACATAGGAACGAAATGGAATCGATCAATTGAAGAGCTTTCTGGGTTTAGCGAAGATCCTTGAAGAGAAGGAGGAGCGGCCATTAAAGTTCCACGAAGCCTTGTGACATTTCTCCCCTCTCCTCCCGTGTGTGGGCGTCGGCGATCAATCAAATCTCCCGGAGGCTACCAAAAAAACAAGGGTTTATCCCAATGTTTCTCTAAACCGGATCGGTTTAATACCCTTCCAATTTCTCATCCGGTTTGTATCTTGTCTGAAACCGTTAGAAAGTTTAAACCGCTGTTAAAACCGTTAGATCCGGTTCTCTGCTTACCTTTCTGCTTCTAATCAAATGTAATTTACAACAAATTTTATAGACAAAATAGAAAACCACGACCGGTTGAATCATTACCGAAAAATGTCATCGGTATTACCATCGGATTCGGTTTTGAAAAACATAATCATCTGAAATTACGTACTAGTCCTTGTCACTAAAGTCTTTAGACGTGATACCACATGATCCATAGAATTAATGTTCCAAATCTAGTCACAATATCTAATTTCCAAAATGAAGTTCTCATTGTTCCAACTTTTGTAAGATACGAAAGCAACATATCTATAAAGTTTATGAAATATAACGCAACACATTGAACAATGCATATTACATGAATGTTAAACGAGAAAACAACCATTAAAACCCCGAACTTTCAAATTAAAGCCAAAAAAATCTCCGATTTATGTTTGAGCTAAAAAAATATTCAACTTTCAAATATTGGCCGTTTTAACTCTCATCTTTTCTTGACTTGGCCATTTAAGAAATCTGAATAGTCAACTGTTAAACTCGATTATAAAAATAGATGTCTGTTAACTCTCAAAATGATGTCGTTTATAAAAAAGTAGTCAAACGACATTGTTTTGCTTCTTTAAATACTTAAAGCATCTCTTTTGTGAAATTAAAGTCCCAAATCGACTTCATCTTCCTCACTCGAAAATGAGTAAGATGAAGTCGATTTAGGGTTCTGGTTTCTCAAAAAGATGCTTTGAGTGTTTACAAAAGCAAAACTACGTTATTTGATTAATATTTAATCAGTTTTTAAAATAACGTTGTGTAAAGAGTTAACAGTCTGTTTTTCCAATCGAGTTTAACAGTTGACTATATGAGTTTTCTAAATGGCCAAGTCAACAAAATATAGTAGTTAAAACGGCCAATATTTGAAAGTTGAAGATTTTTTTAGCTTAAACATAAGTTGAAAGTTTTTTTGGCTTTAATTTGAAAATTCATGGTTTTAATGGCTGTTTTCTCAATGTTAAACAGACACATGCTACTTTCCGACAGGAAAGTAAAGTAACTTCGAAGGAACCTTGCAAAATCCCAAACTTTCTAACTGCCGAGAGTAACATTCTGCATTACAGCAACTACTTCATCCTCGCATCTCTTCTCTAACTCAGCTTCCATGTGTTCCATCGAGCTTCTTAGCTTCCTGCAAGCTCCCGTCAATGCCTCTGAAGAATTCTTCAAACCCTCAACTTCAGCCTCGACTTCACCTAGATTTCCCTGTATAATCTTCAGCGCTTGCTTCATCTTGGCAATCTCCTGCGGAGGATAAACGCAAGCTCCAATCTCATCGATCTGATCTCCGGTTCCTTTACACAGCTTCAGCAGCTTCTCAAGCGAGTCTACAAACCCGCTCTTGCTATCTTTCGGATTCTCCAGCTTGATCATCCCCGTGATAACTCGGATGAGTTCTTTTATCACCGTGATCGTCTCAGACACGATCTCAGCTACCATTTGAGCAACTTCCATTTCTTCAGGAGACAGATCATTCCCTAAATCATCGTCATCTTCATCTGAGTTGTTGTTATCACCAGATGCCTCCTCAACCTCAGGTGAAGCTGGTTTCACTTCTTTCATCTCCCTGAGAACATCCTTCATAGAAACAGCAACCTGTGTAATAGCCCTGCCAATGGCAGTGATGTTTGTTGCAGGAACCTTCTTGAAACTCGAGCATGCTTCCCAAACTGCTCCCGATAGCTGAGGAATAGACGGCTTCTTGTCCTTCTCATACGATCCCTCTAGTTCCCGGATTCAAAAAACAAAAACACTTCACCATTAAGTAATCTTGATCACACACTAGTAAAAGTAAGAGCCTTTGAACATTAAATTTGAAGAGAAGAAGCGTATTTACCGTACAAGGAGACGGAACCCTGCAACAATCTGAAGCTGGAATCAACGATCTTCTTGACAGAGACATGTATGAGTGACGAGAGAGTTGGTCCAGCACCAACGGTGCTTCCATGGCAGCAGAGTAAGAAGCCTTGAAGAGCGTTGAAGTAAGACTCCATAGTCTCTTTAAGTGATTCAGCTTTTGGAGCTTCTCCTCCATTCCACAGCATTCCCACTATTTTCAAAGTTTACCAAATCAAGAAATCAAAAACAAAAGAAACGAACTTTCGGCATCACCGGAAAAAGAGAAGTCTTTTTTGAAGGAAACCTATGGTGGCTTGCTTAGAGAGGTGATCAGACATCTGAAGAACATCGTTCCAGTTCACTTTCTCCTCTGTCGGAGATGCTGTTCGTTCGAACAACTGTAAAAAGAAGTTAAGCATAGTTCGTTGTCTAATTACGTTTCTAAGTCATTAAACTTTATAAAGATCGGTAAAAGAAGAAGACTTGCCTGGAGGGTATCGTAGATGGTGTTGAGATGAGCAATCAGAAATTGATTCAGATCTTCTTTCTTTGTCTTCCCCATTTTTCTTCTTCTTCCTACAACCCTTGACGCCTCTCTCTGTCTCTCTCTCTCTCTCTCTCTCTCTAGTGGCTAAGAAAAAAGGAGGGTTTTTGCACGAAGCTTTTCCGACGGTTCGTAACGACGTCGTTTCAGAAAGCACTTTAAAATTGGTTCTTTTGGGGTTTTCGGCCTTTTGGGCCTTTTAATTTTAATTTTAATTTTAATTTTTATTTTTATTTTGCTTCTTCTTCTTTTGAACTTGGATTGCTTGATCACATGTTATGCGAATGGCATTTTCTATGTACTGTACATCAAAGACAATTCATAATTTAGTATATTTGCAATACTTGCTTTGATGAGGGTTAAAAAGTACTGTATAATCAAAGACCCCCATTCACGTGACAACTGAATTACATTCTGACGATGTACATTCAAGGCTGGCTCTGAGATTTTAGAGGCTTGTTGCAATATTTATGCAAATTTTTTTTTTTTACAAATTTATGGGCCTAAAAAAATTTTTGGGGGCTTATGCTCATGTAATTTTTTCGAAATTTTTGGGGACCTATTACAAATGTTTCACTACGCATGGTTTAAGGTCGGCCCTGTGTACATTATTTGATCAAACTTTTGTGCATGTAAGATGTATCTAGAGCTTTCTAGGCCACATTCATGGAGTCTGCCCAAAACTATATAAGCTTTTTTATATGATTTGAATTGATAGCCAATAAATTTACTTGTAAAATAAGCAAATATATAAACGCAATACATGTTTTATACGTCCTGAGTTTCCACAATATGAAAATTAAATCATCAACCAAATGATGTTCATGTTCGTAAGTTGTGAGTGAAAGACTGGGGATTGTAACAAGTGTTGAATACGACCTTTCTCCTCAATCGCTGGGGCATTACGATATCTTTTCGTATGGTTTTAAACCATATATTCCTTACAATTAAATTATATCGTTAAAGTATTCTCTTTTGATGTATGATACGATACAACTAAATCATTAATCATTCGTCTCCACAAGTTACTGGAGTGTTGATAAATCGTATCCACAAGTTGCCTTGCACCACTAAATATTGGAGAAGATATTACCGAATAGGTAAAAGGGACGTTTACCAAAATTTCAACCTAATCTGCCCCAAACCCATTTTGTCAAATAATTTTTTTGTTTAGCATAATCAACTTTATTTAAAATATTCTGTCATATAAGTTTTGTTGGTCTACAATTAAATACCATGAAGTATAAGAAACCTGACATAAGAGTCTACATGTATATAAGAGATTTAATAAAAGATATCACAAAATATGAAAGCTGTAAACTTTGGCACTGCACCTTCTGTTAAGAGCCTTTTTCAATATATACATATATATATATATGTGTGTGTGTCTGTATTTTGAGAACTCGAACTCCTCAATAGAATTGTTCTAAGTGAGTCAACTTGTATAATTAAACATGTTTAATTTGTTTTCTTATTTGTATATGACTTTCAAATAGTTCACCGTCAATTTGCGCAAATAAGCTCATGAGTTATGTGCCGATCTGGACCACAAGGCAGCCAATCTGCTTGTGACCCTCATGTGTTTATTAATTTAACCACACGGATTACAAATACTTTCTCTACTTGACAATATTGATGCTCTTGTTAAATATAAGAAGAAAAATATAATTCAAGATTTAAAGCCTAAAGTTACATCCTGATGAAAAAGCACTATATATCTATTTAAATGCAAGAAGATCTTTGGACGAATTACAATGACAAAAGCAATCGTGATGGAATAGGAAAAAATGTAAAATGCATGCATCTCCTGTATTAGTTGATATATGTATTATGCATTTTTTATTTCGGGAGGTGGGCTCCATTTTGTTTATTATATATAAGCAATGTTTCAATTATTCCGTTTTAATAGTGTACTAGATCTCGATCCGCACAACCGTGCGGATGTTATTTTCATTTTTATACAAGTAACTATTTGGTTTACATGATTAGTGGTATATAATTTTAATATCTATCATATTATTAATAGTTTATTATAATATTTTCAAACACAACAATTTTATAGTTTACATGCATGTATTTATTTATTTTTTCAAATTGTTAGTGATATATCTCTTAATAATACATGAACACTAACTAAAACCTTAAAATATGTGATATTTACGATAGACTCTATTCAACTTAATATTAACTTGTATATTAATTTCCTTAAAACTATACTTTTATTTTAGGTTTTGATCGTAAATTTATGTTGATCGAATTATATGTATGATTTAAATATTTGACTGAATAACCTACATTAAGTGTAATTTATAAAACATCTGCTTCATTTACATTATTAAACTAAAATTTGTAATGCATTGTGTTTGTTTTGGCACTTTCAAAATTGCACAAGATAAAAGATAAAAGATAAAAGATACAAAAACAATTATATTGATGAACAATATATGAATATGGTTTATATAAAAATAAGTTTGATTATATTTTTGTAAACAAAGCGGTCATATATTTCTATTATTGAAATATAAAATTAAACCATCCATTATACTTAATAACGGAAATTGAATGCACTTTTAAAATTTCATTTGTAGGCCTATTGTTCATATTATTGGTATATTTTTTCAATCATGTGGTACAAATATTAACAAACCTTAATTGTTAGACATCAAAGATTTAATTGAAAAAATATTATATTAAATTAATATCACAAATTTAATTAAAAAATTATACATGAGTTTAATATAATTACAAAATTAATTAGATACTTAAAAGGTTTATTTTAGTAAAATGAAATATACATGTATATTATAAATAATTACGAAATTAATTAAATATTTATAAGGTTTGTTTAAGTGAAAAATGAAATATACATTTATATTTTAAATAAATACGAATGTATATTTATATTGTAAATAAGAAGATTTGAAAAGATTTTATTGAGATGTAATTAAGAGAAGATCTGAGAATATCTATTTGATTTGTTTGTTTATAATAATTCAAATATACATACAAAAAATCATTTAAATAATTTTCTAAATGATGGTCCAAAAAAATTCACACATAAAATAAGTCATTACTTATGTTTTAATATATAAGAAGATGTCCCAAATGCATCTTGCGTGGTACACCGAAATAATATCAATCTCATGTTTTTCCGTTAATAATTACTATATAGTTTTCATCTCATGTTTGCGAGATCTATAATTGCAAATCTAGACAACCAACGAAAAGACTTTTGTCCAAAAGTAAAACACAAGTCTGTCTCCAGTTTTCATAAGTGTAAGCTCAGAGCTGATTAACTGAGAAAAAAAAAACATTCTTAAAAGTGTCTATAATAGTTAAGTCGGATTTATTTGTTTAAATCGACGAATGCTTTGCAACTTTTTTCTTTGAAGTCGCCTTGTATTACATAAGCTGACCCTGTAGGCTCTAGTAACTTCGATGACCAAACTTTTCAATAAACCATTTGATTTTAATAACATAAAGAATTATCCATTAAGAAAAGATGAGGATGACCCGATGAGTGAAAGGAAAAAAATAGGAAATTACAGCCTCGTTGTCCGCCAGGAAATTTTGAGAGGGTCATATCAATTAGAGGGACACCTCCGAGTTTAAATAGTTATCGTTACACCTAATGACACTTTAATTAATTTATGCTCACTTCATCAAGAAAAAATCTAATGTCTGTTTGCTAATCCTCGGAACATAATATTCACCAGCCCAAACTCCTCTATATATAGACACTGCTCCCATACGATCCACTACGAGCAAGCTCTCTCTCTCTCTCACTTACTCTATCTCTTTCTCCCTTCTCGTTTGTCTGTAAACATGGGAGCTCTAAATTTTCTCTCTGACTATTTCTCTGATCATTTCTACGTCTCAATAAGAAAACGGAAGAAGCGTAAAGTCATGCAGGTAACCTAAACGACTCCTTTTATGATTTTTATCTCTCTTATTTCCTCGTTAGTTAACTGTGTTAGCCTTTTTCTCAATATGATAAGAGCAGACGGTGAATATAAAGGTGAAGATAGACTGTGACGGATGCGAACGCAAAATCAAGAACGCAGTTTCCTCCATGAAAGGTTTGTTCCTAAGCTCCTCTACTAGTCAAATACGACCCAACTTTTTCATATTAAGAGATTTTCTACGTTATAATTCGTATTGCTTAGGACACTAATTAATTAATTGTGTGCTACAAGTAAATTATCATTGACACGAAATTTCGCTTTATACCACATATAAGAAGGTTCCAAACTTTGACTCTCTAGCGAAATAATAGCCACGTTTTGTGTTTAAAGTCTCATACTCGGAAAATTACAACTCCCTTTCTATATCAGTCAAACACGGCCTTGCTAATAATATACCGATCACCATTTTTTCTTTTGAAGGAGCCAAATCTGTGGAGGTGAATAGAAAGATGAACAAAGTGACGGTGAGTGGTTACGTGGATCCTAAAAAGGTGTTGAAGACAGTGCAGAGCACAGGGAAGAAGAAAGCTGAGCTATGGCCGTACGTCCCATATACGATGGTGGCTTATCCATACGCAGCTGGAGCTTACGACAAAAGGGCCCCACCAGGTTTTGTAAGGAAGTCGGAGCAGGCTCAGGCGCAGCCAGGAAGTACAGACGATAAGCTCATGTCCCTTTTCAGCGACGAGAACCCTAACGCCTGCACCGTCATGTGAAATAAGTTTAGCACTTGACGTCATAATTGGTGTAGTACTAATAACGTCTTATCTTATATAGTTTATTTTGGAAGTTGGAACCTTTTTTGTGAGTGTATATAGTGTCACAAGCAAAGGAACTTATAGTAATTACCAATACTATATATCTGTATTAGTTTCATCCTCTGCATTTACTTCCAAGTCGCTATATTCACATATACAGGTTTACTTGTATGTTTTTATATGAATAATATAGTTTGTTTATATTGTTTATATTGGAAGAATTCGTGTTTATATTGTTTATATTGGAAGAATTCGATTGAGATTTACTATATATAAGCCTAAAGATACCATACTACAGTATATACTAGGTGTTTAATTAGGGATAAACCAAACTGAAACAACGATTAGTTGATATTATGTTCGGTTTTATTTGGATTACTAATATCTTAAAACTATAAAACGTTTACCTGAATCAGATTTGAACCGCCGTTAATCCTTTGGTCTGTGAAATTCATTCATGATGACATCCTTTCTATCCAGAAAAGCTTCCGAGATTATAAAGGATTGGCATGGCGCGCGGTGAACAAATATAATATAGTTATTTGCAAATATAATATACATAAAATGTATGTAAATACATAGTATCAAATTCATATCCTATCGAATGAAATAAGTATTTGAATAACTACATGTCTACTATCCTAGACCAATAATTTGTTGTGTTCACTTGAATTTTGTGGAGGCAGTGGTTGGTTGATAAAAAGCTAAGAGATCCTATGACACTGGAGAAATCCTTGGCAAGTAAAAAGCAAGACAACAATCATTTTTATCCCACATGCCCTTCTATTGCACAACTAAGACAAGTGTAACATCCGACGGTTGATATTTATCCTCGTGGGTCTTGTTGTATCTCTACGTAATTAATGGGATTGTTCCTTGGTGGAATTAGATATGTGTCTTTGGCTAAGAAGATAAAGATAGTACTTACTATTAGTTAGTCAGTCAAATGTTTGATTATACAATTCGAAAGTAGATAATTCTTTCAGCAAGTGCTTATCTTCCTATGTGGTCATTTTCTTGAAAAGTTTTATTAAAATCGGGAACATAGCAAATTCTGCCGACCACCAGTAAGGGCCAAGGAGACAAGTCTTGTTGTGAATAAAACTCTTTTATAATTGTTTCTCCTTATAATATTACGTGGTTGGTTAAGAAACATAATAACTTATACGATTAGTTATAAGTTACTTAAAATATTTTTCTTAAATATATATACCTTGGTACAAAAGGATTACAGTGGCTATTAAATAATATTGTGTGATTGATATCAGTAAACCTTGTGATTGATATCAATCTAATATGTTTATTTGCCAAGTTGACAAAAATTAGACATCTGTAATACATTATATTTTTGATGTTGTCAACTAGAACTAAAGATATACACCCTCTAACAAAAAAACGAAAATATGATAAAACGATCAGATAGCATTTAAGTACATATTGTCGGGTTATGACATGACTAGTTATTAACGACCCCGACATCTTCTTGAATATTATGGCATGTGAGTATGATACAGCAAACGCGTGGCGTATAAGATAGCTAGAGATGGAAAGACATGGAAACTGGAAGTCAACGTTTCAATGATACTGATAGAATATTTCGACCAGGTAAGGCCCAGGGTTAACGAGCTTCTGTTCTATTGTTGCAACGTGTACGGTGTTTAGGGCTGGAACGGCTAGATTATTCGACTTGAACACTAATCAAGGCGGGAATGTATATGAAAATCCACAGGAAACAGATTTTTATAATATTGAAATGTTGGCTATGGATCTAACAAATTCATGAGACCAATCACAAATATAAACCATATTAATTTGGAATTAAAATTTTTCGTGAAAGGAAATATATTGGACAACTGGATGTGGAAACTTTTTAATCTAGATGAATCTGTCACATATAGTTTCGATACATGAGTGGTTTATAGTATCTGTTTTGTTTCTGTTTTGCATAGTTTACAAAATTTTGTGGATTTTTATTTCAAGTTTCTTGGGGGGAAAACAAGACGTTGCTCTATATGCCGCCATGCTGGTCATCTGTATTGTTATTGCTATGCATAGTTTACAAAAGAAACTTTTAAATAATAACGTGATCATCATCTGTATAGTTGGTAAACTCACATTAGATCAAGTAGAAAATCCGTCGAGAGGTAACTAATTTAAAAACATCCCATACTTTTGTTTATATGAAGGTGGGATAAAATGTGAAATGGCTTCAAAAGACCAACACTGAGCAGACATTATTTCATTTTTTGGCCCAATATCGGCCTAGGGCTTTTTTCTCGGCCACGCCCTATCTAAAGGCCCGAAGTTTAAGACATATCGCGAGGTCGTAGTACTTTTAAACCAAAAATAAATGTCATGTACCTTTTTCTCTAAAACCGAAACAAAATAGTTACAAATTCATGAAACGGTGGAAAATAGAAAAAGAAATAAAGAAGAAGAAGATGTTGCACGCGCGAACTAAATAAACAGTTTAACTAAAAGGTAGAGAAAAAGGTTGGGGAAAGAGAGGGAGAAGCTCGAGAAGAGTGTGGGAGAAGGCAAACCCCAAAAACACTGACTAGACACAGACCGTTGGGCCCGACTCTTCATGCATGCATGCACTCTTCTGACATCTTTCTTATTCTCTTTATAAATTTGTACATTTTTCAAACTTCATTGATATTTAGGAATGAATACTTGGACGTACTAGAAAATATAGGTATATATATGTCTTATAATAATGAGAACGTTCATTTAAAAAAACAACTTGGACGTACTAGAATTATGGGGTACATACATTTGTCTTATAATAATGAGAGCGTTCAATTCAAAAAAAATTCTTAATTGTTTAAAAAAAAAAAATCTAGTGCTTCAAATGTTTTCTTCGAAAACAATTTAAACTACAATACTTAGACATTTAATGTGGGAAATGGTCAGGTCACTGTTTCTACTTTTAGCTGTCAGTCTCCTTCACTCACTCACTCAACATTGTTTCAGATTTTTGAGCAAAAAGTCTCTAAACCCAAAGCCTCCGCTCAATTGCCTACCATCAAAACTTGAGCTTCTTCTTTCCAAAGCCTTAAAAGTTTGTAAAATCAAAAACCCTTTCTCTCCAACATCCTCTTTACTCACTTCTCTTCTTCTTATTTCTTCTTCAGCCATGACTAAAGATGAAGACTTTAAGCTCCTAAAGATTCAGGTACTTTTAATCAAAGACTTTTCACTTTTTTTTTTTTTTGGATTAAGCTTACATTGTGTTAAAAAAGATAATATATGTTTTAATGAAACCACAGACTTATTCCCTCAGAGTCAGTATCCATTGTGAAGGGTGTAACAAGAAAGTCAAGAAACTTCTTCAGAGGATCGAAGGTTTCTTTTATTTCAAACATGCAAAACATTTCTGCTTTTACTTTTCTTGGATTCTTGATGGGTATACATTGTCTGTTTTTCTAACCACAAACAGGAGTTTACCACGTAAAGGTAGAAGCTGAGCACCAAAAGGTAACCGTTTCAGGCTCTGTTGACTCGACCACACTCATCAACAAACTCGTTAAAGCTGGCAAACACGCCGAGCTTTGGTCTCCAAACCCAAACGCCAACCCTAACCAACCTCAGAAGCCCAAGACTAATGACGTCATCAAGAACAATCAAAAGGGTCAAAAGCAAGGCTCTGCGAAAAGTGGTCTCGAAACCTTCAAGCCCAAGAACAGCCCTAAAGGCGCAGCAAGTGTCAAGGAAGAAGAAGATGAAGACGGCGGCGAGGAAGAAGAAAACGGTGAGGTTCAGTTACCTAAACCGGTGAACCAGCAGCAACAAAACGTCAAGAAAAACAGTGGAGGAGGAGGAGGGCCAATGAACAACGCAGTCAACGCATCGAAGAAAGTCAACCAAAAACAGAACAGCCAAAACCAGAACAACAGTCAAGCAATGGCGGCTGCTATGAGGATGAGAAACGCCGCAAAAGTGAACTCCGGTGGTGTAGAAAACAATGAGATCGGAGCTCTCATGGGTCTAGCTGGATTTAACGGCGCAGCTACAAACGCCGCCGTGAATCCCCAAAACGGGATTCAACAGCTTCAAGCACCTCCGTTAAACAACATCAACAGCGTCACTAACCATAACATAAACAATGGTAACGGAGGAGGCATGATGATAAACATGAACGGATACAATCCGATGAACATGCAGAACAGACCATTGATGCATCATCATCAGCCTCAACAGATGATGTACCAACGACCTGCTTTCGTTCCACCTTCAAGCAATGGGTATTACTACAACTACACCCCTAGTCCTTACACTTATTATCCTTATTACCCTTACCCATCTGAGCAGCACCAGCATATCAATCATTCATCTGCAACAAACATGTCTAGTGACGAAGACACTAGCAATAGCAGCAGCTGTAACATCATGTAAGTGTTGTTGCTTGCTAAGGAAGGTATCTTTCTACTTATGGTAGTAAGTCTAAAAAGTGTAATCTTCTATTTTGTTCAAGGCTTATCAACTAGTGTTAATTATTTCCCTTTTTTTATCAACTAGTTTTTTTTTTTATTTGCGCTTGTGATGTAAGCCATTTTGGATTTGATATGAAGTGTGTTGGTATAACGTTTTGATTGTTATTGTTTTGAGTCACGTATGTTAGATTCTTTGCGTGAGCGGCTCTTGTTACCACTACTGTAGTGAGTGACACTCATGAAATGCGTTTGGTGCGTTGCGACTATTTGTGGAGGAGCGTTTAGAGCGGTTGATTTTGTCAGAACGTGGTTTGTGTGTATCCCCTCGGAAAAGATATTCTCTCTATCTACTCAAAAGTGATTCCACCTGCTGGCTGATTCTCGGTAGGTATCTCGTTATACGGGTCACCTAATTTATTTAATGCGACATTCAATTCGGTATTTTAAAAAGTTGGACTAGTGAAATTATTGTCCGAGTCAAGTCATGCATCAATCAAGTCTTAAAAATTTGCAATAGCAATTTACAAATGTTTTTGTGGAGATGAAAATCAAAACAGTTTAAGAAAATGGGTTTCGTGAATTTCTAATAATGTATGGGCCTTGAAAAGGTAAAGCCCAGCTTGGTTTCCACAAATGTAAAAAGAAAAACAGAAACCTATTTTACAGTTCTCGATAACCACAGATTCCTTAACCAGGTGACAAAGACATGCAAACAAAATCGCAAAGCATAGTCTGTTTACTTTTGTGATGGAATGGGAAGAAGATTTTCTCATTTATTTGTATCCTATGCTTTGGGTTTTCATAAATCTAGGCTACTGCATTCACCACATTTTGGTATGGCTATTCGCTATATCACCATACCAAACGCAGAAACGAGTGGTTGTGTTTTACGCCTTGATCGTTTGTGTGTTTACGGGTGAGTTTAGTGTATATCTTGTTTTTTTTTGGACAGTGTATATCTTGTTTTTTTTGGACAGTGTATCTCTTGTTTTTTCTTGTTCAAATTGGTTAGAAATAACAATCTTAAGTCATTTTAAAATTCCATAAAAGCTCACTTCTATTCACAGCCACAACATCCATTGAACCAGATATGCTTCTGGCCCAACTGGATCCACGAGTGAATTGAAGAAAGAAAATATATTTTTTAACTAGCAAATGGTAGAACCTACCGTTTGTGCGTTGAACAAATTGATTCCTTAATTACGACAACCATCTAAGACTTTAATCTACACACCGAATAGTCATCTTTGAATGGGCCAATAACTTTTGCGTGACGAGTCGATATATCTCCTTTATGTGAAATCAACACCATATATGCAACGGAGATATGATTTTGTCTAAAATCCCTAAATTATAGTATGGTATATTTTATATTAGAAAAAGTAAACATAATTTAAAATAGTATTAACCAGAGAATTCTCATTAATACTTCGATATTTGATATGTTTAAGTTATAATTTCTCACAAAATTGTTTTTAAATCATACATAATAACTAATACTACCAATACATATATATTGTATCTGTTCGAAATAATATGCCTAATCGATATATGAAAAAAAAAACTCATTACCAAAAACTATTAGTTATAATTTCTCACAAAATGGTTTTTAAATCGTGCATAAGGCAGGAGACTACAAGTCTACAACAAGTAACAAAGACTACACATTTGGTAGGTGCAATAACTTTACTTGATGTTCGGTCCTTTTGCATACTTATGATAATATCATAATGTGGTTTGTGCATTAATGTGGATTACCAAATGGACACTTAGATGAAATGAACAATTAACCTAATGAATTAGGATAGTGGACCCCTTTGTCAAATTCCTTTCACACTTGAGCTCCTTCCTACCTTTTGCGACACACGAACCGTGACATGGTTGCCTTTATTTTCTTATCATCCGATTTTGTCTTCTGAATTTTCAAAGTCATCGACGACCTGCTTTTCTGCTTGTGTTAGTTTCTTATAAAATATTTATCAGATCATTTCATGTGTTTTAACGACCCGCATCAAAGATTTAAGTAACTGCAGCATGCAGATTCATATTCAATGAATCAATGAGCACGCAACTACTATATAATCTTATGAGAAAAATAAAAAGTGTATATAGTATTATGGGGGTGACTCCAGCCAAAGAAAATGTTAGCAAAAGTCCTCTGAGCATAAATATGTGTATGGACAATTTTGTGTAAATTACGTTTTCATGATGAAACCTAATCTCAAACACGTTTTGGGATAGTCTAGTTTCTAGATAGATATAAAAACAGATTTAGTTTGGAAACGTTAGACGTTAGTGTGCCATTGTTTCATTATTTTATAAGGTTAACGATATTTTAAGCAAGCAATAATCTGAGCTATGTTTGCCACGTCATGAGCTAAATGAAATTTGCTTATACTTATTGCTACTTTTTGCATGTTCTCATCGCTGTTCGCTCGTTTTCTATGTTCTTATAACAATGCCAATCCTCATGCCATTGTATTTGTAATCATATATTCGTCGCCTACTAGCTTTTTCACCTGTGAACCCCACACGAATATAAATATCAGTATTATAAATAAAATAAATCTTATCTTTTAAAATCACAATCGGATTTCTTATGAAGTGATTGCTAATTGCTAACCGACAACCAAATTAAGGAGTTTAAGATCTATCGTCGATTACGAGACTCATAGTTATACTTACTAATCAACCTAACTACCTACCTCGAAGAGTATGCAAAGCTATAAAGATGAATCTTCGAGTTAGGCTCTCATTTGTCTTTAAGCATCTTTTTATATCTCATTAGTTATTAAACTTTGCCTATTATAAGCAAGTTTCATTAAATGCATACTTCTAAAAATCCGGTAACAAAGACTGAAGAGTGTGAAATGAAACCTCATAAGAGAATATAAAGACAAAGAAGAAAACCCAAATAAACATATTGAAAAGAAGGGTTATTGAAACGAATAATTAAAAAGGCAAATGCCATCTGCACATCATGCAAAAAAGTTACACAAAACTAGATTGATTGTAGTATAAAATGTAAAGATCCTATACTGTTTAATAAGACTCAGGGTTGTGAACCAAAACCCACCACGTTTTCTCAAATACAAACACTTCTATATAAGTATATACCTGTCTAATCTAATGATCAAAAGCTGAACTTCTCTGTCTCGAAGTTAATAATTCACTAACACGAACACACACACAATTCACTTGAGTTGTCAAAAATGGAATCTATGCTGTGTCGTAGGAGGATGAACATAGCCATGGTGCTAATAATAATGTCGACGTGGCTCGGTGGCATTTGCGGGGAGTTCGAGGAAAAACTATTCGAAGTTGGGAAGCTAAAGATGTTCGTGGATGAGCTCCCAGATATGCCAAGGCTTCATGGCTTTCATTCTGTTCATGGCGTCCTCAAACCCATTTCTCTTCAAATCGGCATGTTCTACACCAAATGGGTATTCTTCTTTCTCTCATTCAGTCTTTGTTTCTCCATAATAGAATAATCGAATTAGATTCTTCTGGATTGGTGGTAGAATCATCATAGTTCACTTGTTTACGGCTAGTCGTTGATAAAATGATAAGATTCGTTTACGTGTATACTGTTGTCCTCAATTATTATCTTTCTTTATACCTCTCTTGGTAATAAAAAAGACATAATAGCCCGAAATTACATATGTATTTTTATTTACTCAATAAATGTTTATTTTTAACAAAAGAATCGAGAAACTTAAGAAATTAAATACAAAAAATTGAGAAACTAAAGAAATAAAAAATAAATACAATAGAACTTTACAAAATAGTAATATTTGAATTTTGATATTTTATTAATTTACTGAATTATAGATTTACATAAATTTTCATTTTAAATTTATAAAATATTTTTATGTAAAATGAGCAAATATTTAATTTTATGGTATATATATTGATCAAATTTTATAGATATAAATTTTACGTCAATTTTATTTGATTATTTGGTGTATAAAATATATATACTGTAAATATAAATGTCTTTTAAACGTACAAATAACATCAACATATTTAGAAATATTAAAAACTAAAGATACTTTCAGTGTAAATAAAAAATATACAATATATTTATATTTGTAGAAACCTTATGCACAATATTTATTAATTTATGTTTATATTGGAACTATATATTTATATAATTTTGAAAATATATTATTTATCGAATTTTGTTATATTTTAAACTAATGCAGTTTAAAACTAATTGTTAATTTTTTATGTTTATTAATTTATCAAATAACATCAATATATTTAGGAAATGAAAGATAAATCTCAGTGTAAATTAAAAATATGCAATATATTTTATATTTGTAGAGTATTTATATATAACAATTATTAATTTAATTTTCTATTAGACATATATTTATAAAAATTAAAATATATTAATTTATTATTTTATCAAATTTTGTTATATTTTACACTAGTCCAATTCAAAAGTAATGAAATTATTAATCTATCAAATATTAATTTATAGAGTTTTATTGTGAATCATATATCTACTCTTTTTGCTATAGTAAAAAGTAATTAGTTGCTCAAAAAAAAAGAAGTAAAAAGTAATTTGATATCTAATCAAAAACAATTAAAGGCATTGTCTAAATAGTTTTAAATTTTAAATTTTTATGAATACAGAAATTCCACAGAGATTTGCCTCCAACGCCTGTGTTTGCATACGGTACATCGCGAAGAAGTGCAACAGTTCCTGGTCCCACGATCGAAGCCGTCTACGGAGTAGACACATACGTGACATGGCGAAACCACCTCCCTTCATCTCACATCCTCCCTCTGGATCTCACAATCTCCCCAGCGGCCCCGAGACACGGCGGGATCCCCACGGTGGTTCATTTACACGGCGGGATCCACGAACCATCAAGCGATGGAAACGCTGACGCATGGTTCACTGCCGGTTTCAGAGAAACAGGACCGAAATGGACCAAAACGACTATGCATTACGAGAATATGCAGCAGCCTGGTAACATGTGGTACCACGACCACGCCATGGGTTTGACCCGAGTCAACCTTCTCGCTGGTCTGGTAGGCGCGTACATCCTCCGCCACGACACCGTCGAATCTCCTCTCCGTCTACCCACCGGCAACGAGTTCGACCGGCCGCTGGTCGTTTTCGACCGTAGCTTCCGTGCGGACGGTTCCATTTACATGAACGCAACCGGGAACAACCCGTCGATACACCCCCAGTGGCAACCTGAATACTTCGGCGACGCGATCATCGTTAACGGAAAAGCGTGGCCGAGATTATCCGTCCGGCGCCGGAGATACAGGTTCCGCATCATAAACGCCAGCAACGCTAGGTTCTTCAGGTTCTTCTTCTCCAACGGGCTCGACTTCGTCGTCGTTGGCTCCGACTCGGCGTATCTGTCTAAACCGGTAACGACCAAGTCGGTTCTCTTGTCTCCGTCGGAGATAGTTGATGTCGTCGTTGACTTTTCGAAGTCTCCGTCGCGTACGGCGGTGCTCGCCAACGACGCGCCGTATCCTTACCCTGGCGGTGACCCGGTCAACGAAGAAAGCGGAAAGGTTATGAAGTTTATAGTCAGCGATGAGTATGAGGCTGACACGTGGACTATTCCGAAGAAGCTCATTGATTATCCGTCGGCTGACGTGTCAAACGCTGTGTTGACTCGGTACATATCTATGTACGAATACGTTAGTGACTCGGACGAGCCAACTCATTTGTACGTTAACGGCCTGCCCTACGATGCTCCGGTGACGGAAACTCCAAAATCCGGAACCACCGAGGTACTACTAATTAACTCATTCCTTTTCAAAAAAAAAATGTTTGTAATAAAATTATTTCACAAAACAAATTTTAATACTTTATTAATTAATAATCATAAATTATAAACTTCAAAATTTAATTTAGCTTATTAAATTATTATAAGTTTGGTTTATTAAAATCAATAGCATAGAAAATAATGTATTTATGATAAAAAAAATATTATTGTGTTTTCTTAATACAGTATATGTTAAAGATAAAATATCAATATTAAACATAAAGAGTAATTAAGTCCTATCTGAAATTTATTACGTAAGATTAATAGTCATTTAATTTTAATAATCTTTGTGAAACTCAAGGTGTGGGAAGTGATTAACTTGACGGAGGATAACCATCCGTTACATATACATCTCGGACTGTTTAAAGTGGTGGAGCAAACGGCGTTACTAGCGGCGGGACTGGAGGAGTTCAAGGAGTGTATGACGAAACAAAATGACGCCGTCAAGTGCCAGATTAGCAAATACGCACGTGGGAAAAAGACGGCGGTGGCGGCGCACGAGAGGGGTTGGAAGAACGTGTTCAAGATGATGCCGGGTCATGTTACGCGGATACTCGTTCGGTTTGCTTATATCCACAGTAACGCATCTTACCCGTTCGACCCGACTCAAGAACCCGGTTACGTCTACCATTGTCACGTAAGTAGGAGTTTTGAATTTGATAAGCGCTATTACGAAAGTGGGTTTAACAACAACACAATATTTTGCATTGCAGATATTGGACCATGAGGACAATATGATGATGAGACCGCTTAAGGTTATCAAGTGATGTATGTCCATGGTCTCCACAAGGGTTTTGATGGTGCGATGTAACTCTTCAAAAGATACAAATAAATCATACATGATATGGGGGTAGATAATAAAAAGAAACCCATTGATAATGTAATATATTGCTTACTTTTACTAATCCTTTTGTAATATTACTCTCGTCTCCGTTTGAGTTCTTGAATAAGCTATCTTTGAGCCTGTTAAGTTCCGACAAAGATATCGATTATAAGAAGTATAAGCAAGACCAATGAGGCAAAAACAACTCTGTAGACTATAGTATATATATACAACTCTTAATTTCTCACGTCGATTAACTATAATTTTTTCAAGGTTTGATACGAATATATAAACTATAAATATGGACTATGGAGTTTTAAACTTTATATGGTCACCTTAGAACTTCGCATATGAGATAAAAATGTCCAAAGTACGTAAAACCAAATTGAAAATAGATTTAAAAGCCTAAACTAAAAACAAACTCAAAAGCCCAAGTTATAACGCATCAATATATTCAGAAGTCAGAAATATATTCAGAAGTCAGAACCATGATTTCAGGGTATGTACGACCTTAAACAAAATCAACTTGAGATCAACACGTCTCTTTAGCACAGAAACTTATACAGTTATACATATTGATATTCTACAGTAGAGAAACTAAAATAGAGGACATGATGATGTACGAGCTGGCAAGTAGGACTGTAGGGTCTACTGCAAGTGGTTCACCGTGCTTCATGGATTATCTATGTGCTGGAGCAGACACAACGCATTCTTATGTGCCGAACCTAGATATTTCCAGCTTCATTAAATATTTCTTGTTGTCATTTGTCGATTATTGGTTCTTTTTGTGTGTCTTTGATAGCTTTTGGGACATGAGTTTGTTATTGCATTTAATATGGTCTGTCATCAGGAAGAGGAAGTTATCATGGATTCTTCCCGAACTGCTTGATGAGTGACTCGTTATTGTTTAAGGGACTGTACATATTTGTACGAAGTTGAGTACTATGTAGATAGTCATCGTGTGTTTTATGCTTAATTCTTGTAACTGCATCAAATTCTGTAAATGGTTAGAGATTCAAGGCTTTCTAGACTCAAATACTAATTTTATGGGACTTATAAAAATCTGGGTTTTCTTGCCATTTAAAACGTTTACGGGTGGCCAATGGTACACGAATCAAGGGGGAACTCCAGCTGAAACACTTTTATCATTCTGTAAATGATACCAAGATGAAAATAATGAAATAAAAATTGACGGAGTAAGATTTAGGTAATAAGTTTTAAATAAAATATATTCATTCTATCTATTCACAATCAAAATTATAAAAGAATGTCTAGTAATATTATTCTCTGGATTTTTTTTGGAATAGTTGTGGAATTGGTGAAACCAATATTCTATTTTATTCAAGTTTTTTTTTGTATTCTATTCAAGTTAAACAACAATTTTTTATATAAAAAATGTAGATAAGTCATTCCACATCATTTTATTCTAAAAGTTAACAATCCAATAGCATTGCATTAGTTTCCAATTTTTATATATGTGATTTTTGTAGTATAGTGTACTTTTTAGCATCCAAAACTCCATATTTTGCGGTATAGTGCACTTGAGAGTTTTGTTTCCAAA
The DNA here is from genome assembly GCA_016432835.1 of Brassica nigra. Classification (NCBI taxonomy): domain Eukaryota; kingdom Viridiplantae; phylum Streptophyta; class Magnoliopsida; order Brassicales; family Brassicaceae; genus Brassica; species Brassica nigra. The sequence goes on from CM028243.1 coordinate 20,832,763, forward strand.
TTTTTCTTATTAACACATAAGCGATGAAGTAGATTATGCACAAGTTTTTTATTTTGTTGCATCAATTGTATAACGTTCCCTGGTATTAGAAAGTAACTAGACCGTAATAGAAAGTGCTTGTATAGTCCAGGACTATATCAATTAGTTGTACTAACAAATGTTGTAATATTATATTCTCTCTGTTCCAATATAGATGATGTTATGGAGACACTACAAGAAAACAATTATTTTACGAGGGCGAATTTCCTCGTTACTTCCTCGTTAAAAAGGACTTACGAGGAATTAACGAGGAAACCCGTTTGGTCGTAATACGTTTGTCGTTAAATATATTTCCTCGCCATTTCCTCGTTAATTAGCTAGTCAGATATTTCCTCGTAAAGACGAAGTAAAGTATTCCTCGTAAATACCACGTGATATTTCCACGTAAAGACGTCGCTGACTTTCCTCGTAAATACCACGTAAAATGTTTCATCGTAAATACCACGAAAATACCATGGAAAAAGATCCTCGTAAAGTTCACGTAAATACGAAGAAAAATATTCAATGTAAGATCCTCGTAAACTTCTCGAGAAGCTTTCCTCGTTAATTCCCGTTGACATTTCCTCGTTAATTCCTCGTTAGTTTTCCACGTAAAGAACTTCGTAAATTAGCTTGAATTTACGTCGTTTCTTATTTTATAGATTTTAAAATATAATTAATTAATAAAAATCAAATTATTTATTAAAATTATAAATTAAAAAAATTCTAAAATAATATATTTTATAAATAAATATGTTATATTTAGCATTCATAAAAAAAAAAGAACAATTAAAAAAAACTAAGAAGACTCGTGCATCGCCTGGTAGAATTCATCGCTCCTTCTCTCGACATCTTCGTTATGTGTGCGGATGGCTCGCCTGGAATAGGGTTTTGTTGTCGCATGTTCCTCAACAATGCCTCCCATTCCGATTTGTGGCGGCTATCACGTCCAAAAGCCCTCCACTCCACCCATACATGTGAAGGAAGTTTTGTCGAGGCCAACTCGGTTTTGTCGAGGCCAGCTCAGTTTTGTCGAGTCCAACTCGATGCGTAGCTGAGAGACCGTCCTCCGTCTCGACCATAAGGCGATGTCGCTCGGAACATCGTTGTGGAACCAATCCCATCGTCGCCTTTTTCTGGCAACCTAAAAAACAAAATATATATATATATATTTCCTCGTTAAAATTTTAAATTTAAAGTAATAATTTTAAAGTAATAATTTAAAATTTAATTTTTAAAAGTTACCTCCTCGTAAATCTGATCCACTTCAGTGCGGATAAAGCGTGAGCAATCGTCAGCGACTCTGCGTCGTGGGTCTCAGCTCCATGACCCGAGTTGCCACCTGGTTGTAGATTTGCTCGGACTTTCCATCTAGAAACTGGCCCGCCTTATTCCTGTGGATCGGTCGTAAAGTTCGAGAAGAGTGGGGAAGCGTCCCAACTCTTTGGCCTACAAACATTGAAGAAAATTAGTTAAATTTTTTATTATATATATATATATTAAAATAATAAATTAAAATATTTAATTACGTACCATTTCCAAGCGGATAGCGTGGGGTTTTGGCCCGTAGAGTGTAGCATTGCCTTATGGCCGTTCTCATCAACCGAGTTACGGAGTTAGAGCAAGCACATGCGACTTTGATGGAGTTCGGATCCTTCCAATAGGCGATGAGGCCATCCCGGACTTCGTGGTGAGCTCAGCGGGTTTGCCTTTCACATAACCCTTCACGATCCAGTCACCCTTCCAGTTGGAGACCGTGTCAAGCAACCGTGCTTTCACCTTCGTGAAACCCTTCCGCACCTTCTCCGTGACCCCAAAGACCAATTATATTTTTGCTGCCAAAAAAATAAATTAGAAAATAATTTATGATAATTTTAAAATTTTAAAATTCAAAATTAAATTAGTAAATAATTTAATAACTTACAGCGTAAATTTTGAACCCGTCATTCGGCGTGGATTGGAGATAGTTTCAGTTAGGATGTGGATCGCGAAGTAACCTTTCATCGTTATCGGTTCGTCCGTTGCAAGTCGTCGTCAAGCCCAAACCTGAAAAAACATTAAAAATATAAATATTAATTTTAACCTAAAATTATTTTTAAAAGTCAAATAAAATATAAAATATTTTAACTTACCACATAGTTCCGTCGGTCGGTGGGTCATGATCGGTAGGCCTTCTCTGCCTGGCATAGCGAGAATGTCCTCGACCGTGTACTGAAATAAGGGGCACTCGGCGGCACCGCAAATCAGCATGAACTTCATGATTTGCGGGCATCGGCGGCGGCACATGAGGAGCAGCTGGCATCGGTGGAGGAGCCATCGGAGGCGAGACTCATGTGAATACTGAGTCTCGGGACAGTCTCCTGCTGACTCGAAGAAGAACGGGACCTGGAACAGATGGCGGTCTAACCGAGTACCGGACCGAACATCTAATGCGTAATGAGTGATGCTTGCGAATACTCGAGAAAAATAAATTCAAAATTAAAATCAACACTTAAACTAAAATTTATAACTAATATATATAAATAAATATTCCATAAACCTATCTAAATTCTCTAAACTAACCACCTAATCTAACTTCTCTAAACTAACCACCTAATCTATCTATACAAAGAGAGGAAGAGGCACCATTATGGAGAGGTAGAGGAGAGGAAATGGAGAGAAATGAGGTGAGGTCATGACTGCATATATATAGGATTAGGGTTCTCGCTATTTCCTCGTAGGTTAACGAGGAAAGTCGGCCGTCTTTGTTCCTCGTAAAGCCCACGCTAACTCACGAGGAAAGCCGAGGCCGTCTTTTCTTGGCGAGAAAGCCCGAGGCCGTCTTTTTCTTGGCGAGGAAAGCCGAGGCCAATGTCCTAAACCCTAAAATCTCAAACCCCAAACCCTATAATCCCATCTTTCATATCTTCTACCTCATATAATCTCAAACCATCATTCCTATAACTTCAATCTCCTCTATTTCTAATTTTTTTCTTTTCAACATTTCATTTTCCAAATCGAAAATACTTTAGAGACTACTTTTAAATCTTTATTTAAAATTTGTAAATTTAATTTTAATTATATATTTTATAAAAATATAAACATTATAAAAATATAAACTTTATTTGGTTTAAGGAAGATGTATTTGGAATATATGGTTTAGGGTTAGGGTTTAGGGTTAGGGTTTCGGACTTTAGGGTTTAGGGTTAGGGTTAGAATTTGCAAAATTCCTCATTTCCTCGCCATTTCCTCGCCAATTGGCGTGGCTTTAACGAGGAAAATTAAAAAAATTAACGTTACAATTTAAAAATTAATGTAAATATTAACATTTGAATTTGCACAATTCCTCATTTCCTCGCCATTTCCTCGCCAAGTGGCGTGGCTTTAACGAGAAAATTAAAAAGTCAAACTTTCCTCGTTAATTCCACGTCACTTGGCGAGAAATGAAATGTGGTGGCGATGGAAATACGAGGATATGTTTTCTATATATACATGGATGTTTCCCTTTCTCATATCCCACCCAAATCACCCAAATCAAACACTATATATTCTTAAATTTGTGTTTCAAATTACAAGATTTGAGAAAAAAAGAAAAGAATCTTGGAGTTACATATAGTATAGCCTTACGCGGGTTAGATTTGCGTAGGTCTTGCCATATGTGATTCCAATATCTTTCTTCTCTTCTTTTTTTTAGTACACTTGAAATAGATAAAAATTAAGAGTTTAGGGGTTGATATTTAGGGATTTAGAATCAACGAGGAAATAAGGACGAATTTCCTCGTTAAAACCACGTAACAAGCTTTCATCGTAAGGGCCTCGTCCATCTACGTGGTTTTAAGGAGGAAATCTTAACTTTCCTCGTAAAATCCACGTAAATGAACTAGGATATTACGAGGAAATGTGGAAATCTCTAAAACCGGAATCTCCAAACCCCAAACACTTTCTTTCTTATCTTCTTCTTCATATCTCTTCTCTCCAATCCAAACCCTAAATTATAAAACCACAATTTCAATACTTATAATCTCAATCTTTTTTTTTATAGATTGAGTAGAATATAGATGTGTGCACTTGAGTAGATTGAGTAGAATCTCAATCAAAGGATCATCGCAATTGAGTAGAATATAGATGTGTGCACTATGAGCGTCTTCTTCACTCGACCACCAAACCACTTTTAATTTTCCACGAATTGACCTATCTGGCTAAAGATGCGGAACACCAGCAACTGCATATGTTGGCGCGACACCGCCATCATCGTATCTTCTTGGAGCTCTTTTTCGAGTACGTACTTTTGACGCAAAGTAATACGATGTGAAGTGAGAAGTTTCTTCCGTCAAACTTCCCGCAATTATAGAACCTTCAACTTTCGCAAGATTTTTTGCTTTTCCCTTCAAATATTTCATTGCTCGTTCATACTGATACATCCATCCGTAATGTACAGGTCCACAGTAATGCCTCATATGGGAGGTGGACAGCTAGGTGTTCCATGGCGTCAAAAAATCCAGGTGGAAATATCTTCTCAAATTGCACAATAAGATGGGAATGTTCTCCTGTAGTTGTTCGCGACTTCTTCTTTAAGAGTCGTGTGCTCAGATCACGAAAAATGCTCCAATGCCTTGTATATTCCAAATACAATGAAACACATTATTAGTCATATATAATAGCAAACTAAACCATTTTAAAATAAGCGTGTTAATATATATATATATATACCAAGTGCTTCATATGCGTTTGTTGGAAGTAGCTCATAAATGCAAATGGAAGCGTCGTTGCATAAAGACATGACAATCATGACTCTTCATCGGAGAACTTTTGACCTTTTCAACACATCTTGAGATTTGAAACATACCCATCGGAAACTTCACTTCGATGCAACCCGGTCGAACAACACCGACTTTTTTTGAAGACAATCGAAATATGGGAACGGAACTTGTCCATTGCTTTTATATGTAACTCACTTCTTGCAAATGTCTGCAAGTCCAACCTCGATTTTATGTTGTCTTTTGTCTTCCCAGGACATTCAATATTGTATTCATGATGTTCTCAAAGAAATTCTTCTCTATATGCATCACATCGAGGTTGTGGCGAAGAAGATCCTTCCAATCTGGCAACTCCCAAAATATACTCTTCTTGTGCGGTTGTGATGAACACCATAAGAATCAGGCATATTCGGGGACATGCCAATTACCACCCGAGCTGTTTCCAATGCTCCATAGTAATCGAGTTGCTTCAATTTGTTCTCGGTTAGATATGGAGGAGGTGTCTCTGACAACCCTTTTGTGCTTAAACAATTTCTTGTTTCTTGGTATGGGTGGCCAGGGGAAGAAATCGGCGGTGACAATCGAACCAACTTGTCTTCCTACCATTTTTAGTTGAAGCATCTGCGTTCCATTACAATATGGACAGGCTAATCTACCATGTGTTGTCCATCCGACAACATCCCATAGGCAGGAAAGTCACTTATGGTCCACAAAGCATCGCATCGTAAAATTCGTCTTCGTTGAGCAGTCATACGTCCTCACTCCCGTAAACCACAAATCCTTCAACTCTTTTATAAGTGGTTGCGGAAAACATCGAGACCTTTTGGATGGTTCGGACCAGGTATTAATATGGTCAAGAATATCAACTCCGTAAATTGCACATCTCGGTGGCAGGTTGTATGGCGTAAGAAAGACAATGAATATTGTCTCCGACATTCGAATGGACTAAATCCATCGTGCATAAACCGAGATACACATTCCGGCTATTGCTAGCGAATTCGGATATACTTTGTTAAAATGTTTCCAGGCTCTTGCATCGATGGATGAGTCATCTCACCATCCGTCGAGTATGCTCGGCATGCCATCTCATCTTCCTGCGATGCTCGATTGATACAATCTTTTCAATCATGCGTAATTGGTAGGTACCACATCCTTTGATGCGGTACCCTATACGTCCCGTCCTTGCGGCAGATCGTGGCTTCTTGCAGAATCGACATTCTTAACTTCTCATCAACTCCCGTAGATCATGCGGTTGTCGATGCAAATGTCTATCATCTCGAAGGCAACCCAAGACTATAGACCAGCGAATCTCATAGTAAGAATCAGCGGACTCATTGCCCCGGCAAATACTCTTTAAACAAGTCGCCCATTCATTCATGCAACTTTCGGTAGATTGTGATCAGTTTTATATTCATCATTCTAGCGATAGCGATAATTTAGAGACCTTCTCTACAACCAACGTAAAGTGGCTGATTTACCGCATTCAACATTTCATAAAACTTTTGGCATCTATGTTAGGTTCTTCATCTTCGTCATGAGCTCACGAATGCATCAGCTACCATATCATGAACCCTATCACAATCTACCACTACCATCGCTCTTCGATGGTTATGTTCATAAGCAAATGATGATCAACCAGTTCTTCACGAAAGTTGCTATTACTACTACTAGCTTCATTCGATCATAATTATAACCTTCTCCATGATGAAACCAGATATAGTAATTTGGCGTGAAACCTCTATTTATTAAATGCTTCCAAACATTTTCACGATTTGCCAATTTAAATTGTTGCATTTCCTACAAGGGAGAACATCTTACCACTTTCTTGGGCAAGTGTGGAATCGCTTGATGCATAAATGTCTCAGCCCATGAGATATTCTTTCGTCACTCTCCGTTAGCATCTCATGCATATACATCCACCTTGAACTCAAAATATTCGGACGTGGACATAATTTTTTTTTATAACTTTTTATTTGTTGGTGTGTCTAAAATGAGATTCAAGCGTCCATATTTATAGGAAATTTTCGAATCTGGTTGTTGAGATTAGCGAGGAATTAAGTACGAAAATATAATTAGGTGAAACAAAAAAAAAACGTGTTTCAATTATTTCGTGGTTAATTCCTCGTCCAACTTTAACCACGTAAATACGAAGCTATATTTACGTCGACTTTACGAGGAAATGTTTTTTCCTCGTAACGTCGACGTCATCCACGTAAAGCCGACGTCAATTTACGTGTTCCTTACGAGGAAAAGATATCCACGTTATTTAACGAGGAAATAACGTGGGCTTCTTTTTTCCTCGTGAGTTCATCGTAATATCCACGTTATTTAACGAGGAAATATTTTCCTCGTTAATCTTCCTCGTCAAAACCCAGCTTTCTTGTAGTGAGAACTTTTGATGTTTCATAATACATGATGTTTTGGTATTTTATACTAATTTTAATTTTACTAAAAATTGTGTGATCAGTTATGTTTTCATAGTTCTTTTAATCTGGGATTGATTGGATAGTTTTTAATTTATATTTTTAATGATATTTTTTTAAGTAAAAATGTATGTCTTAACTCTTGTGTATTTGAACTAAAACATCAACTATTTTAAAACAGAGGAAATACGTAGGACTAATGTGGTATTGGTTTTAAGGTAAACATACATTGAAGAGGAAATAATAATATACCAGATAATGTATCTCAGTCATTTATTCGCTTAAACTAGTGTTGTCTATATATACCACCATTCATCGTAATGATTTGAATATTTCATATTGTTAACAAGAAATATATAACAAATAAAAACAGAGATTCAACAGTAGTGATAGGAGTTCAAACCAACATTGCTAAAAGTCGTGACAGTCGATTTGACCTGTCCCCAAATCCTTATTTATAATGAGTAATGGGAAACAATTATGAATGGTGTTGCTGGCGTGCGATAAATTCTTGAACATCAAAGTTTCATGGAATGCCAAACCCATCAAGATCGAATCCGTTTGGAAACAAATCAAAGCGAGATAACAAAGTTGATCATGAATCTATTTTTAAATTACTCATTCTTAAATTTACAACTTTTAAACGAATATAGAGATACTTTTTAAAAAGAATTGAATTAGAATACAAAGAATCTCTAAAAGAATACATACAAATCAATGATCGATAACGATAATCTTTTAATATTTCATAATGGCTTCCGGCCAGAACAAACAGTTAACTAATTTGTGACATATTCAAGGTCCATGTATTTATTAGATTGACCCATTCAGAATGGGCCATTCTGTTTATATATTATTAAAAGCCATTAGAATTTATATATATAAGAGTACAGATGATAATATAGAGTTGGCTTTACAACGAAGCATGAAAAGAAAATGTAATGGTGCTCGATCACTATTACGTATAATTAAAGCGTGTGGTTCATTTACATTATATGTTTTGGTTGCATTACAAACCATAATATTCCATAGCCAACTGTATCCTCCTCCTTGTCGTCTTCTTCTCCTACATCTCCCACCGCCAATCTCGCTTTCTTTAATTCCTTTTCCAACATCTATTTATCTACTGATCATTTCTTTCACAATAATAAAGAGAGTTTTTGCATTGAATAATGATGAGAAAATGAATAAATAAGAAAATAACAAAGCAAGTTATTATCCAAAAGAGTGAATGTGGAAAAAATTGGACGCTTTTATCATTCTTATCTACTTGACATTAATATTTTAAAAATAAATAGTTATCTAAAAATACATTCAATAAAATAAAGCTCCAATTTTTTTAATCTCAATTTTTAACCTGATATTTTCAATACAAATTTTAACTGTCATTTTAATTTATCATCTAACTAAATTTGATTTAAGCTGAACAAAATATAGAATAAGAACGTGTGGAATGAATCGCCTAACTAAATTTGATCAAAAATTAGTTTAGAATAAATGGGAAGAAATCATTTTTGTTAAACATTGAGCAAACAATGTAGAAGAATGAGTAATATGAGTGGAATACTTACATTTTATTTTAATTTATTTATTATCCTAACTACTCCTACTCCATTCATTTTCATATTATTTATTTCCATTTTAGTTGCTCAAAAAAATTATTTATTTCCATTCATTTTTATTCAGCATATTTGTATTTTCTATAAACAAATGGTTTCCAGTTAGATACAATTTATCGTTTAACAAAAAAAAAAAAAAGATTGGACTTAGACGTAGGCCCAGCAAAAACGGTGCCGTAACAGCGACCTCTCTCCTTGACAAATGGTCGCACTGATACATAAGAGCGACGTGAGTCGCTTCTCCGAGTAGAGAGCGAATCCCCAAAATTGATTTATTCCTATTATTATTTTATTTTATTTTCCGTTAGACGGAGGCTTAACGGCGTAATGGCCGGAGTAAACGTCTCACCCGCCACTCTCCTCGAACTTATCGCGGAAATTGCCGAGATTCCAATCAACGCCGGCGTGTTCAAGAAGGATTGCACGGATCTCATCCGGCGAGTCTGTCTGTTAACGCATTTGGTAGAGGAGATCAGAGACTCCAAGCCGCCGATCGATTCCGCCGCTGCTTCTTCGTCGGAGAATGATTGGTGGTCTGATCTCGTGGTGGGGCTTCAAGCCGCGAAGCGTCTTCTCTCCTCCGCCACTCGGTTCCGAGCTCGCGACTCCTCTGTAAGCATTATCTAACGATTCATGGAATCAAGCTATTAATTCTCAGATTCAGATGTTCAAATCGTTCGTTCGATGTGGTTTAGTATCGGTTTAAATTAAATTTAAATAATTGGTTATTTCCGGTTTGGCTAATGTTGGTTCTATTCGGTTTAAAAGGATGGTGCTGTGAAGAGAATCTCTTTCCAGCTCCAATGCATTACATGGAAGCTGGAGAAAGCGTTAAGCAATCTGCCTTACGATCTTTACGACATCTCTGACGAAGTTGGGGAACAGGTGAATAAACGTTTCATCGAAAGAAATGATTTTTGCTAGTGTTTTCGAGTGCTTCATGGTTGTGTGTTTGTGTCTATGTATCAATCAGGTGGAGCTAGCGAGATCGCAGCTGAGAAGAGCTATGCAGAGATACGGTTCGTTGAATTCCAACAAGTTCTTGAGTGGCTTATCTGAGCCGATGGAGAGAGATGCGTTTAGCAATGTGAAGATCAAAGCCGAGGAAGAAAAGCTTGAGGGTATTTCAGAAACAGTTCATTTTGGTGAGGAGAAGAAGCAGCTGAGGAAAAGCTCTTCCATTTCTTTGGCGTTTTACTTGTCGAAGGATGCTGATACGGATAGGTTAGACAAAATGGTCACCAAGAACGCTGATGAATCGAAGAAATCTGATAAACTCACGATTCCGGTCGATTTCCTGTGTCCTGTGTCTCTGGAACTGATGAAGGATCCTGTTATTGTCGCCACAGGACAGGTCTGGTTTCATTATTTACTGCAAGTTTTGTACTTTACTTACTGTCGTTTCTTTGGTGTTGATTGTTTTCTCTCTTTAATGGCAGACTTACGAGAGGGCGTACATACAGAGATGGATAGACTGTGGGAATCTAACATGTCCAAAGACTCAGCAGAAACTCGAGAACTTCACGCTTACTCCAAACTACGTTCTCAAAAGCTTGATCTCTCGGTGGTGCACTGAACACAACATTGAGCAACCCGCAGGTTACATCAAGAAAAACGGAGGAGACATGTCAGTGATCAGGGCATTGGTTCACAAACTCTCGAGCCGGTCCATAGAGGAACGCAGGAACGCAGTTTCTGAAATCAGGTCTCTGTCCAAGAGAAGCACAGACAATCGCATTCTGATCGCAGAAGCAGGAGCAATCCCTGTTCTAGTGAACCTTTTGACCTCAGAGGACGTCGCCACGCAGGAGAACGCAATCACTTGCGTTCTCAACCTCTCTATATATGACAACAACAAAGAGCTGATAATGTTTGCTGGCGCAGTCACTTCAATAGTTCAAGTCCTTAGAGCTGGAACCATGGAAGCAAGAGAAAACGCAGCGGCCACACTCTTTAGCCTTTCGTTAGCCGATGAGAACAAGATCATAATAGGCGGATCCGGCGCCATACCTGCCTTGGTTGATCTGCTCGAGAACGGAACTCCTAGAGGGAAGAAAGACGCAGCGACCGCATTGTTCAATCTCTGCATTTATCAGGGAAACAAAGGCAGAGCGGTTAGAGCCGGTATAGTGCATGCATTGGTTAAGATGCTGAGTGACTCGAGCAGCCACAGAATGGTCGATGAAGCTTTGACTATACTCTCGGTCCTTGCGAGTAACCTAGATGCGAAAGCAGCGATAGTAAAAGCGAATACTTTGCCTGCATTGATAGGTATTCTCCAGACGGGTCAACCTAGAAACCGAGAGAACGCAGCAGCGATATTGCTTTCTCTGTGTAAGAGAGACAATGAGAAACTGGTCTCGATAGGTAGACTCGGTGCGGTTGTGCCGTTGATGGATCTGTCGAATAACGGAACAGAGAGAGGCAAGAGGAAAGCTACGTCATTGTTAGAGCTTCTTCGTAAAGCATGCCAATAATTATTTAGTGGTCTGACAAAATAAAATAAGGTTCGTCAAGCTCTCATTTTTTTATGAAAAGTTTGCTGGCTATTTATTCAATTATTATGTTAATATTTTGTTCAATTGATTTGATTTTTTTTTGGGATACTAATTCCATTTGTGGAATCGAATCTTGAGATGGTGAGCTAAAAGAGTTTTCGAGAATCGAACTCTTTTTTTTTGCTTGCTGTGTATTTATTTGGTTATATTTGTAATAAAATTGGGGATTAATAAAGCACTGAATTGATTGTTATTTGTGTTTTCATGAATTTCCATTTTTTTTGTTTGCTCTTCAAATTCAACGTGAATTGGTTGTTGCCCTTTTGGAGAAGGTTACTTGGAACAAAAGCAACAGTTGTAAATAAATGATTTGACTTAATTATTGGTTCAATGCCAAAGTTGGTGTTGCTTCGGTAGGCAAGTAGAGGACCACATGTGCATGTCCTAATAAACCGGCGTGCTTACTGGAAGCTCTGGAGGTATCAAAACTTTCAAACAACATTACCTCATAAATTTCTATATAACAAAATCGTTCATTATCAATGATTGTTGTGACCTAAAAAAAAAGATTGTTGCGACTTATTTGATTTGACTTATTTGGATTTCTTAAAACAAGAAAATTTAAAGTTTTCCCAAATGGACTGTCTTAAAACTGGACCCAACTCCAAAGATATGATCTCTACCCCTAAATTTAGTTGACTACATATAGGTCTGCAGGTTCGGTTAGTTCAGCTGGTTAGTTTAGAATCGGCTGATTCAGGTTCGGTTGAAATCTCACCAAAATAAACTGAAAAAATTTGGTTTAGTTTGGTTTTAATTAGTTCGGATTCAAAAATAATTTCCGAAATATTTGATTTTCGGTTAAACTTTCGGTTTAATTGATTAATCTATATATCTGAAGTACCTATAACCTCACCTCTGCAATCATAACACATACACAAGACATGAATTCCAACATACTCAACGAATCACGATGCAAGATACTGCATACTTGTCAAGATGTTTCAGCAGTTTCTAAAGGAGCTTCTTATTCACAAAGTAACAAAAGCGACACAGCCTTATATAAAAACACGTTTAATGACATGAACTTCTTCTATACGAAACCGGTTTACATACGACATTAAACCAAAGTAATGTCGGCCCGGTGATGCCCCAATAATACTTGTTCTGTTCTTCCCATCATAAACTTATTACATTGTCTAATCCGATAAGTCCACATTCCATAGGCCCATCCATTTTACTCAATAGCTAAACTTGTGGGACTTCTATTACAAGCCTAGCCTAATAATGCATTTGCACAACCCATAGCCGGTTAGTGCAAGTCTTACCTTCCGCCTTTGGAATCCAACTTTGTCATGTATAATGTATTCTGTGAACCGGCATCTAAATAATGTACCATTGTTGAATGATTGCTGATCTTTTTAATGAGACTTTTGGACTAATTGACTGAGATTCTCCTTTGCATGTTCCACGGCCACGAAAACAAGTTTTCTCCTGTAATATAATTTTATATATTTTGACAAAAGACTCTACGGTGTTAAATTTTCTGTCAAGAATTATTCTTCAATCATACGAAAGCATTTATCCAACCTTTCTCCTTCGCACGAAAATATTTTCTGATATCTTCTCTTTATGTAATTGAACAACTAAAGCTAAGTTTCACTGAAAAGCAACACTTACGCTTTAAGCAACTACACGCACTCGCATATTTCATATATGCTTCCTTTTAACGTTTATTCATTTCAATATTCGTTAAAAATACATTGATATTACAAACTTTTTCAAGATAACTAATTATGGATAACAAACGTATTAGGAAATTACATACATACATACTTTGAGCGTCTATCTCATACATGAATAGATTATTCGGTTGTTCCTTGTTTGAGACTTTTGAGTATTCGACGGTGGGATTTTTTAATCACTAATAATTTCCACAAACTGAAATTTCTTGAATACGAAGACTAAAAATTGTTGACGTGGACCCCACTCACAAGAAAAATCCAATTTCAAGTGGACCGACGAGTATGGCTTAACCAACCACACTAGAGTATTTTAAATTTACTTATAATTTCTTTAAAAAGGACGAGAAGCTTATAGAAATAGTGAGTATACACTATTTAACAAGTCTATGAGTCCCATGCACTTGGCTTACGTAACGAGAACGCATTCATCATCACCTCTCATTTTCACGTCTCCTTTTCGCTCTTTAATCTATAACTATCATTCAAACGTAATCTCCACAAACTCTTCTTTTTTTATTTCTCTTTGATCTAATCCCAAAAAACTCGTTGATCATAACATGCCGAGAGGTTATCACCGCCGGGGATGCGACGTGTCAGTCATCATCTTCACGGTGATGATCACGTTACTGACGTGTCCAGTAATCATCAACGCTTCATCACCATCATCATCATCGTCAGCCAACACGAGGAAGCTCGACGAGGTTGATCCCATAAAGTGCTCCCCAAGCTGCGTCCAAAACCCTCCTCCGCCGTCTCCTCCACCACCGTCTCCACCGCCTCCGGCATGTCCTCCTCCGCCGGCTCTCCCTCCACCGCCGAAGAAAGTTTCACCCAACTGTCCACCGCCTCCCCCGGCTAATTACTTGTACATAACGGGTCCGCCGGGAAATCTCTACCCCGTCGATGAGCAATTCGGAGCGGCCGCCGGAAAAAGCTTTACGGTGGTGAAGCTCTCCGGTCTAATCGGGTTTGGACTTATGGGGTTGTTGGTTCTTTGAAGCATGAACGGATTAAAGGATTTGATGGTATGTTGGAATACTTTTAACTAGTTTTTTAAACGTTATTGATCGTTGGTTAATAATAATCTTTCTAGCTAGGATTATATACGTTTCATCATATTTTCCTATATCCAAAATTTCTAATGGGTTTGTTAAACCAGATTAATAAGGTGCGAATATGTAAATTCTAGAATGCGAGCTCTTTATGTGATATGTTCCGCTCTTTGTCAACTTGCCGTTCGAATTGATTCTTGGAATTGGAAAATTGTACTTTATGCGGAATAATTTTTTTTTTGACTGAAAACAATATGCGGAATAATTTTTATGAAAAAGCAACTTATACGTATAAAAGTTAAGGGATGTAAAGTTAAATTTATCCATAAATGTAAACTGAAAAGGTTAAAAGGCGAAATTGGTGAAAATATTGTTGGTTCTTTTTGGTTTATTATTTTCAGTCTTCTTATTTATATTGACAAATAACTTTGATTGTATACTTTGTTTGTTACAAATCATGTAAACAATAAAATAGAAATGCTGTGCGCTATGTCACACCATTTTTCCTTAGTGCTATTCTCGACTGTTTTTTGTTGTTCTGATAAACTTTTGCACTAGTTTTTTGCCAGAAAATGTTACTGTTTCATGTGATACAAAACGGACCAGTCTGTATTAAGTAAAGTAAAGTAACTTTAAATGTTGACAAAAAGTATTCGAGATGAAGTTAAACACGTGTCAAAGAAATGTCTGCTCTGATGTGAGAAATGGAGATCAACTTGGGTTTCAACAAAACCGGGCCCAATACAGCCGCCCTCAGACATGACATGTGCAGCTGTTTCGCCTAACGCTATATTCTCTACCATATCCATATCACCTACGTTTTTACTTCTTCATACATACCAGAATATTTACGTAAATCGTATTAATACATTACTAAAGCATGTGTGGTATTTAAGTTTTAGATTCGAAAAGACTAAGACCGTGTATATTTAGAATAACATTAAAAAACTACCTATTTTGACCATTATATATTGTTTTAACTTTGATTTGTTTTCTGTATTTTAAATTTTTTTTTTTTTGGAAGAAAATC
This sequence comes from Brassica nigra, assembly GCA_016432835.1. Taxonomy (NCBI): domain Eukaryota; kingdom Viridiplantae; phylum Streptophyta; class Magnoliopsida; order Brassicales; family Brassicaceae; genus Brassica; species Brassica nigra. Next base: position 20,847,884 of record CM028243.1, read on the forward strand.
GTCTACTATGAGATTTATGTATTCTACTTGAAACCAAACAATCAATCTTTTTGTCATCTTCCTTGCTTTTTAGAGAAAATTAATAATGGAAGGTAAACTCAAAATTTTCCAAACTAGCAACGAAATAAGTCATGAAATCAATGAAAGGAGTTATCTGCTCAAAATTCCAGTTGTAGACCAATATCTATGGACTTAAGACCATGCGCATCGGGAGTCCGTAATCAATCCTTAACGCGTAAACATAGGTCAGTTTAATTATAATAATAGTATTTAACTTAATAAAGTGAAGGATTGGTCCGTAATGAAGAGGTTTACGGACTCAATCCTTGTGAGACGTGGCACGAAATGAGTGGACCGGTCCGCTTTTGTGTTTCGTATGGGTTGAAAAAAGGTCATTTCGACCGAAACAAAGAAAAAAAACTCTTCTCGACACTCGACGGCGATTCTTCGACTCTCCACTCGCGATTTGTCTCCGCCGATTGATCAAGGTAATTTCCGTCTTCTCTTATAGATTAATCGATATAGATTAGTTTGCATCATCTTTTCCTCTCTATCTACGGTTTGGTTTTGTTTATCAATCGATTTGAGATTGTATCGTTTCAAAATTAGGGTTTCAAAACGATTGGGGGTTCAAACGATTCGGGGATTTGGGGATTGTTTCTTTTATATCCATTTGATCTTACGGGTTGAAAACCCCTTTTGTTTCCGATCGATTTAGGGTTTTGAAATCCTCAATTTTTCTCCATCGTGGATCCTCCTCTTCCGTGGTCTTTAGAGGTAAATAGGCTTCTTCTCCGGTAGATTAACGTCTAGGTTAGCTTCGTTGTTGTTCTCTCTCCCTTTAAGCTTAGTATTTCCCTGTAATCGATTTGGGATATCTTCGATTTAGGGTTTCGAAAAGTTTCGGGTTTTCAATTTCGTTTTCAAATCGATTTCAATTGGGGTTTCAAAAAATTTTGGGGATAACTCGATTTCGGGATTCTTTGGGGGTTTAGATAGGTTTTCGAATGGTTTTTGGTTTGGATTGAAACCGTATCGGTTTCAATCGTTTTCGGTTTCAGTACCAACCCGACCCTAGATCGATGAAAACGTTTTCGTTTGTTAGGTTGTGGTTTATAACAAGAAAATGGAAGCGAGGCTCCGGGAGAGTTTATGGGGAACAGAGGATCAAGGGTTTGATGAAGCTGGCTTCTTCACAGGAGAGGAACCAGTTTCAGACTCTCCATTTTCATTCTTGGGTAGCCGTACGGATGTTTAGTCTAGGTTTGAATACAGACCAAGGAACGCACCCAAGAATGAATTGGAGAGTCCGAAACTGTTAGACCACGGATGTTTAGTATATTAGCTGATATGATTCTTTATAATAGTTATGAGTAGTTCATAGTTTACCTTGTTGAGGATTCATATCGAAGTTGATATAAACTCACCAACTTTGTTCCTGTTGTTCTCTCTTTCAGGATATAAACAATCGCCGATCAATCTCTTCACTCTCTTACCAACCCACATTTCTTTCAGTCTCTCCTTCCCGGCTTCCACACCCACCTCGTACTCTTTTCAACTTTTTTCTTGCCATTGAGTTAAAGTGTTTTCCTTTGCTTAACTTTTGTTGCATGTGACTTGCAGAGCGTTCCTATAGCTTTCTTCGTGAAGCATGTCCAAGGAAGTTACGACCACATCAAGACTGCTAAACTGAGAACAGATGCGTCCGATAAAACCTGGTTAGTGAAGGTAGACGGCTTGAAACTCACAGATGGGTGGAAAGACTTTGCAGCGGCGCATGACCTGCGGATTTGTGACATCATCATTTTCAGACATGAAGGAGATATGGTGTTCCATGTCACACCTTTCGGACCAAGTTGCTGTGACATTCAATATACTTCACCATCATCTCACAACATCAATGATGATAGTCATGATCAGACGACCAACAATACTGGTACACTTTTGTTATATGCAATGTACTATAATTTTGTAGATAAGTACGCGAGTTAGATATATTATAGCATAGCAAACTTGAGAGATGTTTTTAACGTGGAATCTTATATTTCAAAATCCTAAGGGGCAATGTCATTCGACTACTGTTTTTTGGCTGAGATCACTGCTTCAAACCTAAAAGAAGACAAACTTGTGAGTCAATTTAGTTACTCAAATTAATGGCTTAATTTATTATGTGTCTTTACGTTATTTGTTTGCAGTATCTTCCTGTGGGAGCTACGAGCTCAACTGCTTTGAACAAGCAATGCCAAGAGATGATACTGGACAACAAAGAGGGCAAATCATGGACTGTTAGTTTGCGCTTTAGCGAATCAGGCGGCAAGTATTACATCTCAAGAGGCTGGAGTAAGTGGTGTGTTGATAACAGATGCGACATAGGAGACTTATTTGGGTTCAATCTGGTTGGAGATGGGAAAACTCCTCCATTTTTGTGTGTATGTCCGGAAAGTAAAGAGTGTGCTGAACTGCTGAGCAAACACTTGGGCAGAAAGCGTGGTGAGTCTTCTCCATTGCTTGTTCTTTCTTTGCTTCGGGTTTAACTTGCTTGTTTTGTTTTGTTTTGTTCTGCAGGTCACATTGCTTCTTGCTCGGGGATGAATTAGGAGAATGGTGGTCAAGTAGTCTTGCGTCTCTTTATCTTTTATCCTCATATCTTTTATCCTCTCTTTTCATTTGCCTCAAAAACTTGTGTCTGAGGTTGTAATATTTCGGAGAGGTTGTTCCTCTACGCTTGTATCCCATACTACTATCATCTCAACTTCGTTCTGGTAATATGCTCTTTTTATGAACGTATTTGTGAACTTGTTTAATTTAGTGTTTGTGATCTTATTATGTATAGAGTAGAATATGATGAAGTTATAGTAGATTTTGATGAACTTGTAGTAGAATATGATGAACTTGTAGTAGAATATAGAGTAGAATATGATGAACTTGTGATTTGTAGTACTTGAACTTATAGAACTTGTAAGTATTTATAAAAAAAAACCAAACATCTTAAACATATTGAACTTATAATAATAAAAATATAAGAAATATTTATAATTAGAACTAATAATTTGAAGCAATATTTAAAATTTGAACTTGTAAATAAAACTCATGAACGTTTGAAGAAAGATTTGATCGAAAACATTTTGAATAAATTTAGTGATGATGAAAATTAATAATTAGTATCTTTATATTTTACTCTTGTATCTTTATTTTTAGTCATGCAATCAATAAAATTTCAATTTCAATTTTTTTAAAATTATTATTTAATTTCTAAGGACTCTATCTTCGGGATCACCATTGGACGAACAGTTTTGATTCGAATCCTTAACTATTCAAAAAAAAAAATAAAAAAAATAAATACTATAAAAATGGCTAAGGACTCATGGAGAGTATCACCATTGCACTTGCCCTAATAGGGCTGAAATAAATGAGCACCATGGTCCTTCACATAATATGTTCGTATACTTTTAAAAAGGAGGTTTACTCATAAGAAAATAAATCGGTGGGTTAGATAGAGATTAATATTATGCACATAAATTAAAATTTACTTAATTCTTTAAAAATCACAAATTATTTATTTAACTATTATTCAACCAATAATAAAAATAAAATATATAATGTTATTGGTTATATAATATTAATTGTTTGTAAAATTTATATAGAAAATTGAAAAATGTCAGTTAGTTTAATTTGAACCAAAAAATCTTCTAAAATGTCAAGTATTAAAAAAGAAGGAGTATAATTCTAGTGTAACTTTTGGAAGTATATTGTTTACATACAGTAAAAATTAACAACATACAAATAATAATTTTAAGAGTAAACCTCCTTTTTAAAAGTATACGAAAATATGTAATTGATTTATCAACTCGTATGAAAAATATAAATAGTACTTAAGTTAGATAATTAGTTTAGACTTTAGATACTTTGGATGTATATAAATTTAAGGCTGGACAAAAAATCCGAATCCGAAGAATCGAACAGAACCCAATCCGAAAAAGTAGCACCGAACCCGAAGCGAAATTGAATAAATATCACTGATTCAAAATTTTGGTATTTAAAAAACCGAAACTGAACCCGATCCGAACCGAAGTATTTTGGGTACCCAAATGTATCCGAAATAGATTTATATACTTAAATATATTAATTATTTTTAGTTATAATGTATATTATAAACATCTAAAATATATAAGATACTTTTAGGTTTTCCAAAATACTTGAAAAATATATACAAATAGTCAAAAGTAAATGTATAAAATAGTTAAAGTATACTCAAAACACCAAAAATACTTAAATGTCTATTGATTTTCTATCTAAATATTCAAACAAAATCAATTTATATGTTAGGTTTAGGTATTTTGAGATATGTTTTTCAAATTTATATGTAATATATTATTTTATTTATAGATTTTTAAAAAATAAAGTATATAATGAACTTCAAAATTTTAAAAATAATTTAAATAGATTATCCGAACCCGAATCGAACCCGAACCGAAATTTAAAAATATCCGAATGGGACTGAAATCTTTGACCCCAAAAATCCGAAACTCGAATAGACCCGAACCGAACCCGAATGGATACCCCAACGCCCACCCCTATATAAATCTGTAATCATGTAAATACAAGCAGAGTCGCATCCTAGTCACGAGGATTAGATAATATTGGAAGACATTAAGGTATTCTCATATCAAAATATATATAGTTAGTATTGATATGTATTTAAAAAAAAAGCTGCTCTCATATAAAAATCTAAATAGTTAGTATTGATATATATTTCAAACAAAATGTCTTTTTATCTATTGATTTCAAACCATTTGATCATTATATTTTAGGAACCACTGAAAACACAACTGTAGAGATTTTTTCGTTTTCTTCGCTACCATAGTATTATCATTCAACACTATTGTTTGAATTCACAATTGACAATCGAACACATACAAAATAACACTACTTATGCGGTATTCGTAGACCTTAAGATTGACACATAGAGATTTCACATTACAGAAGAATTGTTCTAAACTTTCCATTTTAGATGTAAGTATTATGTTATTGTAAAAAATTACTTACTGATAACCAACCTCGAAACTATATGTAACATAGCTAGATATGATGTACCTTTTCATACCTTCAAGCTCACTCAAAGCGTAACCTTTACAGATGTCTGGAAGTTTCCTTGGAACTGTTATTATAATTTAAGTAACATTTTCTTATAATTTGATTAAAATTTTGATTTGATAGTTAACTTATAATACACCTCCATCTACCACTTTAAGCATCAATGACGCATTGATTTCTTTAGAGGACATAGTTAATTAGGTCGTCGCAATGGTTGACGTGTCGAATATTCATGTAAAATTTGTCGTATAACGAAACGGTTTTATATTATGTCTCCTTTTTAATATAAACATGATGTTCTTCGAAACTTTTATGGGTCAATAATATACAAGTGATTACGTATATATATTTTTTTTTTTTGAAAACGATTACGTATAATTAATCAATCCAATATCGAAGAAAATTACATGTTACATAAAGTGTAAGGTTTTTCTACGTTATATATATATATATATATATATATATATATATATATATATATATATATATATATATATTTAAATGTCAGTAATATCTAAACTTAAATCAAGTATTTTACATGTATAACTATAATATTAATTAATAACGAAGTCAACACTAACAACAACAAAAACAGAATAAGTGCTCAATGCAGATCCAGAATAATAAAAAAATCCACTAACTATCGATGAGTAAGACTTACCGAAAGTGAAATCGAATATTGATATATTAACAAAATTATTAGACTCGCATTTAATGAGTGTTTTTACTTTCACAAAGGAATCAAGTAAAAACACCAATAAAACCTAAAAAGTGTTGTAAAAGAGGTGGAAAGTATATCTTTATTTATGAAACCGTCATAAATAAAGGAAATAGTACAATTCCTAAACCAACAAGAAATTGGAAAACTACTGCAATACATAAATGGAAAAGGATAAACACATAAATAGAAATATAACATCTAGATAAATATGGAATATGTCCAACTCTATCTCCATCTGGAATATGCCTCTGGTTCATCTGGTCCGGTCCGGGTTGGTCCGATTATATCCGTCCGGTTATGTCCGTCCATCAATCGGTTTATAACACTCCCCCTTGGACGTCATAACCGTTCAGAGTTCGTAGTGTGCTTCATGCTGCCTCGTTAAAACCTTACCAGGAAAACCCAGTGGGACAAAACCATGGTGAAAGAAAAAGAGTACAACACACACTACTCCCCCTGATGAATACATCACTGAAGATCTTTTTGGATGAGCTTCTGAATATTGCTTCAGTGAGTTTGGAGTGCTTGTGCTTCTTTCTCTTAGAATTTCGTATGAGAAGAACACTTGGACGGACTGTGTCTTTATTGCCGTCCATCTTATAATCTAGTCGATCATTATGATTCTCGACTAGAAACATACATACAGACATGAACACTCTTCACATGGATGTAGATCAATATCTATGGACTTAATAGGGCTGAAATAAATGAGCACCATGGTCCATACAGCTGTGCTTATACTTTTATTGCCTAACAAATGTAACACAACACAAACTATCCTTCACAGTCTCATGGAAGCTCAGTATGTATAACGCAAACGAGTCTTTTTTTTTACAACTATATTTTACTCTTTCTGCTTTTAATACATGATATTTTAGAATTTTTTATATTATAAACTAGATGATGTTTTCAATTTTATTATAATTTTTTTTTTGTTATGTTTTATAACTAATTCTATTCTGCAGTATATTTTGTTAATAGTTGAATTATGTTTAGATGGACAACTAGTGATTTTTTATCACTTCTGGCTTATTTTGGTATGAGAAAATTCGTGAGTTGTAGTGGTAGCTATAGGCTATAGCTAACCCACCGATTTTTTTTCTTATTTTTATAGACTAAAATCTCCCTTATGTTCTACTCTTTTCCTTCACATTACATTTTGATTTAGATTAATATTATGCACATAAATTAAAAATTACTTAATACTTTAAAAATCATAAATTATTTATTTAACTATTATTCAACCAATAATAAAAATAAATATATAATCTTATTGGTTATATAATATTAATCGTTTGTAAATTTTATATAGAAAATTGAAAAATGTCAGTTAGTTTAATTTGAACCAAAAAATCTTCTAAAATGTCAAGTATTAAAAACAGAAGGAGTATAATTCTAGTGTAACTTTTGGAAGTATATTGTTTACTTACAGAAAAAATTAATAACATACAAATAATAATTTTAAGAGTAAACCTCCTTTTTAAAAGTATATGAAAATATGTAATTGATTCATCAACTCGTATGAAAAATATAAATAGTACTTAAGTTAGATAATTAGTCTAGACTTTAGATACTTTAATTGGATGTATATAAATCTGTAATCATGTAAATACAAGCAGAGTCGCATCCTAGTCACGAGGATTAGATAATATTGGAAGACATTAAGGTATTCTCATATCAAAATATATATAGTTAGTATTGATATGTATTTCAAACAAAAAGCTGCTCTCATATAAAAATCCAAATAGTTAGTATCGATATATATTTCAAACAAAATGTCTTTTTATCTATTGATTTCAAACCATTTGATCATATATTGTAGGAACCATTGGAAACGCAACTGTAGAGAATTTTTCGTTTTCTTCGCTACCATAGTATTATCATTCAACACTATTGTTTGAATTCACAATTGACAATCGAACACATACAAAATAACACTACTTATGCGGTATTCGTAGACCTTAAGATTGACACATAGAGATTTCACATTACAGAAGAATTGTTCTAAACTTTCCATTTTAGATGTAAGTATTATGTTATTGTAAAAAATTACTTACTGATAACCAACCTCGAAACTATATGTAACATAGCTAGATATGATGTACCTTTTCATACCTTCAAGCTCACTCAAAGCGTAACCTTTACAGATGTCTGGAAATTTCCTCGGAACTGTTATTATAATTTAAGTAACATTTTCTTATAATTTGATTAAAATTTTGATTTGATAGTTAACTTATTATACACCTCCATCTACCACTTTAAGCATCAATGACGCATTGATTTCTTTAGAGGACATAGTTAATTAGGTCGTCGCAATGGTTGACGTGTCGAATATTCATGTAAAATTGTCGTATAACGAAACGGTTTTTATATTATGTCTCTTTTTTAATATAAACATGATGTTCTTCGAAACTTTTATGGGTCAATAATATACAAATGATTACGTATAATTAATCAATCCAATATCGACGAACATTACATGTTACATAAAGTGTAAGGTTTTTCTACGTTATATATATATATATATATATATATTTTAAGTCAGCAATGTCTAAACTTAAATCAAGTATTTTACATGTATAACTATAATATTAATAACGAAGTCAACAGTAACAACAACAAATACAGAATAAGTGCTCAATGCAGATCCAGAATAATAAAAAAATCCACTAACTATCGATGAGTAAGACTTACTGAAAGTGAAATCGAATATTGATATATTAAGGAAAAACACCAATAAAACCTACAAAGAAAGTGTAAGAAATGCAAGGGATTGGAGTAAAGCTAAATGGTGGAAAATAGGGGTTGTGGTGGTCGGAAAGGCCACTTACAGCTATTCTAGGAAGTTTTGAAGAGGCATCTCAGATCTTTTTTTTTCTTTATCTTTTATTTATTATACACCAAATTTAGCAAAACAAAAACAAAATGCTAACGTGATTAAGGAATAAGGAGGACGTATATGGCTAGCGACCATTGTCACAATAAGTCACATAACAAGTGTCATCTAACGTATATCACATGGCTAGCGACCATTGTCACATAACAAGTGTCATCTAACTAGACTCCAGACCTTACAGCTAAGTTTTTTCCCAAAACTTATCTTTACTTTCTCGCGGTTTCTCTTACCCGATAATGTGTTTACCATTTAAATTTTAAAAGAACCATTCGTTCATCAAGAAAGGTAAAGAAAAACATGAACACAAACGATCATGGCCTTCCCCTCTTGAGATTAGTCTTCATATTTTCTCTTCTTTACTTCCCTTACTTAGCCATATCTGAAACGCCGTGCCCGTACCCGTGTTATCCGCCGCCCATTGGCGGTGGCTCCTCCTCCACGACCCAACCACCACCATATCCTCCTCCAGCCTTTAACTACCCTTATCCAGCTGGAAATGTACCAAATTACCCTTCGCCACCGTACATCGATGGAGGTGGGAGCGGAGGCGGTAGTGGTAGCCTCTATGGTCCTCCACCGCCGGATGCTATCTTGCCTTACTTCCCCTACTACTATAGAAAACCTCCTCACCAGAGCGACCAAACGTCTTTGTCTCCAGTAGTTTCAGGAAAATTGACGGTGCGGATCGTAGCCATGGCAAATCTTGTTGTAGTTGGAGTTCTCTGTAAAATTTGGTAATCAAGTTAATTACTAGGTAACTATTGTGGAAATTTTTTTTCTCAAAAAAAAAACTATTGCGGAAATTTTTCATATGTTTATAAAAGTATATTGTAATATACTTCAGAGGGACTAAAACAGAAAAAAGTTTGCTTAAGAGGCTGCGCAGACTATTTGTTAGTATTTTCTTTTGTTATCACGGTAATACAAATATGCAATTTTAAAAGTTACATTATATCAAATATTAGTCGGGATCCTTGAATTAGGATAAGCACGAACACTGTCAACAACGTCACTTTTCGTTGGTGATTTCGTAGTGGACAACAATGGATGTTTACGAATGAAAAGGATTAATTAACAAAATTAGTTATTCTCTTTTATTTTGTGGAAACTAGTGCAAGCAGAAAGGGATAGAATTAAATCAAATCAAATCAAATCAAAATTTAACGTTATGGGAATGGGAAATGAATTGAATTTCGTATACATCTTGAAAAATATTTGTTTCACAAAGCTTGCCATTCACATTCGATAAAACAAATACTTCCTCCGGTTCTGCTTAGACAGATATTTCACAAAAACAATTATTTCACAAAATAATTATTTTTTGTGTTTTCTATGGAGAATTTGTAAATTTTATAAAAGTAGATAATTTTATTAAATTTCTATTAATTAGAAGTTATTGTAAATTGATAGTTACATAAAACAATATATTTATTATAATGATTTAATGTGTTTTCAAAATATATATGAAAACACTAAAAATCTATTTTTGTGGAAGACTCAAAAGTATAAGGTGTTAAAGTCTTTTTTTCTCTTCTTCTTGGAATTGTTTTAGTTGAAAGTCGCAATGTTTTGAAACACAACAAGAGACCAGAGAATTGATGAGTCTGATGGCTTCATCATCAATGTCACCAGACTCGAACACAGGGCTAAACTCCCAAACAGCAATAACTCATGCTAAAACACATATCTTGAATTTCTTCACCAAAATCAATGATGAAGAAAGAGAAATGAACATAACATTGCAACTGTACTCAAAATTAAAAGAGAGAAAAAAAACTTCAACCGTTATCATATTTTGGACCGACAAAACAAAAAATTTATAGTCAAACGTTATTGAGAGGTGGGCCTCCTTTAAGAGAGAGCGACGCAACGGCCTCAGAAACAGTCAAGAAGAGAAACTCAGGCCTCATGAACTCTTCTTCTTCGTCAGCTCTTTGTAGCTTCTCCATCACTTCACTTAATGGGTTCACAAACACAAGCTGCACAAATATCCGGTTTAGATCGAAAACTAATTACATTTCTTGGTTACAAGACGAAACCTGGTTTGCGAAACAACTTTACCTCGATGTTCTTCTTCACTGTGCTTTTCTTTAATTCCTTAAAGAATGAGACTCCGTTTGTGTCCACCCCACTCACAGCTTTAACAAAATATAAATATGAGAATCAAGTTTAAGTAAAAAAATTAGATATGATTATGTGGTTTAAAATAGATCGGTTTGATTTAGACTAGACTAACCTGACATTTCAAGAATCAAGAACCGAAGGCTGGAATGCTTCTCCTGAGCTTCCTCTTCTTCGCATTCTTCTATCCAACGAGATGTTCTACAATATTTTTACAAAATCCATATCAAGAGATGCAAATATCGTCACTCAACGTGACATAACAATCAACAAATGTGGTTTATGTAAACCATAGTAGTAGCTCAACATGTCATCTAAGAAATGCAAAACACGAGAGATGGTTAAGAGATCAAAGTCTAATGGATCCGAACTTTATAGAAAAAGCATAGTTTATATAACAAACCTTTCAGTGAGGTAATTAGAATTGGCAAAATTGACAGGAGATTCAATGCTTAGGACAAGGAACCCTGGAATCCTCTGTGCTTCTTTGTAATGATGAAGATTCCGATACACATCCGTCCCCGGAATATTCCCCATAATAACCGTCTTGGGCCTCGTCACTTGCATCAATAACTTGAACAACGATAGTCCCACCGCAATAGCTAAACCGTTCTGGACCGACAAGAAAACGACACCAAAGAAGGCGCATAACATCACCAAGAAATCAAACTTATCAATCCTCCATATATGACGGGCCGCGGGAAGGTCGATGAGACCGATGACCGCGGTCACAATGATGGCACCGAGAACCACATTGGGAGTGTATTCGAAAAGCGGCATTAGGAAGAGGAGGGTGACCATAACGGTGACCGACATCACGATGTTTGAAACCGCGGTTTTACATCCGGCGTTGTTGTTAACCGCTGATCTAGAGAAAGCTCCGGTTGTGACGTAGCAAGAAGTGGCGGAGCCGACTACGTTCATTAGACCTATGGCGATCATCTCTTTGTTACCGTCTACGTGGTAGTTCTTTACCGCTGCGAATGTTCTTCCTACTGCGATGCCTTCCTGTTAGATGACAAAGGCACAAAATTAACAAGACCGAGTTAAACAAAAACTAAGTAAGCAAGAATCAAGAATCAAGAACATGTTAGTTATAAACTGAGTTGAAAGAAACGTTACGGTGAGGGAGACGATTCCGGTGATGAGTCCTGTTTTGGCAACGAGTCCGAGATGACTTCCGTGAAACTGAAGCATGTTCCAAGACGGTGGATTCAAACCTTCTTGTAGTTTCCCAATCTGTACGTCAGGATTCTTACATCATGCCACAGAAAAAAAAAAAAACAGAGGATTGGTTATGTAGAAAAGGAAGAGATAAGCTTACGACGCTGATGCCATGACGATCGGCTCTGGAAACAAAGACGACAAGGGTAGAGACTATAACTGAGAGTAGGGGAGCTCCAGCTGAGACCCAAAACAGCTTTGGCTTCTTCATGCTCTGCATTCGATTTATCATCATGATTTTAGATTAGTTATATTTGGATGTTTCATTTATACATTTTTGATCTTTTTCTTTTCTTATCCTGATGTTTTGTTTGAATTCGATTCTATTTGTTTGTGATTTTGTAAGCAATTTTGGATGAAAAAGGATATCATTATGTGTTATAACCTTTATAATGATTGAAATTAATAAGTTACTATCATAATTTAATTTTTAATTAAATAATTACTTTTTATATTCAAAAATCTTTGGATCGTTATTAATGGCGCGAAGAAGGTTGAAAGAAACAATCGGTCCATTGTAAAACTGAGTGTAACAAATGTTCGACATGCATACTGAAGAATATTTAAAATGGGAATGTATAGTGAAAAATACGCAAACATACGATGTGACGTGTGGCGAGCAAGAACAGCAGGAAGCAGACTCCCATCACAATCGTTTGCCATGACCACTGCATAGTAGTACCATTGAATATCATATATTCTCTTATAACAATAAATTTTTATGTTAATTGTAAATACTCATAAGAGAGAAACCTCGTTGGTGTGTTGGAAAACAGAGGAGAGAACAGGGATTACACTCATTTGCTTAGTGAAATGAGTTATGCCAAGCAGAGCCTTTAGCTGTTGCAATGATACAATTATGGCTGCTCCCGCCATAAACCCTATTAGTGTTGCTTTTGATAGAAAGTCTATAATAAATCCCAGCCTGCACATTTGAAAATAAAATTAGTTAGTAATTCCAATCAACGACACCATATGTCGTAAAACTAGTAATTAACATGCATACAATATATAAACTTGCATATAAGTATCGACCGGCCACCTAATTCTGTTTATAAGATGTTTTAAGAATTTTTTTGTTTAATTTTACTTGATTTTTGTGTCTATTTGTATCTGAGAGTTTTTACAAGTTTGATTGTTTAAAGTTAAAGATAATGTAAAAAGATACAATATTGATCTTGATTAGTCATTCAATCTCCACGTACTAATCTTAACACATATGGAATAAAGGGAATATATTAGATACCCGACCAATTATAGAATAATCATCCAAATTTTTCAGCAAAAAAAAAAAATAGAATAATAATTAATGATATGAAATTGTGCACTAATTAAATATTACTTTAATATAATATATTTTTAGTATTTAATTTAAATGAGTGAATCTATATATATTTTATAATGGAATTTATGTTAAATATATTCTTAAGAAATAAAAAGTAGTTTAAAAGATGATGTGAGTGAAAATATAAGTGTAGATCAATTTCTTTTGTAACAAACACAATATATAAAACCCTACAGATTAATAGTAAACCCTAGCCCAGGCCCAGACAGTATATTGACTTCAGAAGTTTTCAACAGAACAAGTGGTTCATGCTATGCTACAAAACTTTCAGGAGAAAATAGATACGTATGTATACAACAATAATACATTACATGGTATAGATCTATAACCTGAGGATTCCAAGAGAGGCTTGAAAGAGACCAGCAAAGAAGGTCGAAGTGAAAGCGAGCTGTAAAAAGAGAAGAGGATTGTCTATGGGAGATACTTGTTGCCTTAGCATGGACCCTAAGATCAACGACGCTATAGAGACTGGTCCCACCGCTAGATCTCTTGAGCTTCCCAACACCGCATAAACCAACGGTGGCACAAAGCTTGAGTCTACATACACACGTGAGTATATTTACATTAATAATACTATAACTCATTATTTATTTATGTCAAAAGAATAATTCGATACAGTTTCACTTTAGATTCTTACATAGACCGACAATTGGAGGTAAATTCGCTAGCTTCGCGTAACTTATCCCCTGTTTAAGTTTGCAGAAAAAATCAAGAATTTGATTAAAGACTAGGATCGTGGTTGTTAGGAAACAGACATGGTTCATAGTCGGGTTATGCAAATTATCTCACCGGAGAAAGTGTTACGTACCTGAGGAATAGCTAAACTGGCGATGGTGAGACCTGAAACGACGTCGGATTTGAGGAGTCTGAAGCTGTACTCAGGACACCATTGGAGGATTGGGAAAATGTATTGAGCGGCTCGTATGAGTTTGGTACGGTTCGGTTGTCCTCTGAATTGTCTTAAAGGATCGTCAGGGAAGAAAGTCTCCTTCAGTCTTGTCTTCAACTTCGCCGCCGTACTCCTATGCGGTGGAGCAACCACCTTTTGCACCTCCATTAAGCTATATGTATGTGTGACTCTGCGTGTTATGTTTCTTTTCTTAGCTCTTTGTTGATAATGTAATCTCGTGTATTCTTGTTTTCGGTCGGTCCTGACCATTTTATAATGGTACGCTTGGCCACTCTTTTACTGGTTTTAAAAATAAATAATTATTTTGAAAACTTACACGTACTGTTGTTTTTGAAAAGGGCAATAATTTGTAATTTGTACCGATATTCTGTTTTGTTTGTCTTTTTAGCGTTTGCTCTGTGAATATTTAGTTGTTTGTGACATGCTTCAAATCTTCAACAATTCTACATGCGATAAATAACAAAAATAGTTAACATTAATCGCCAGCTTGAGAATGTATAATAATGCATATACAATACATAACTTTTTTTTTAGAATAATGCATATTCATTAAAAACATACCTAAAACTATGAATTGGTACAAAGCAACATATTATTTATCTATCTGCTCTATTGCCCGTTAAAATCGCTAACATACAGAGAGACCACCAAGTAGCCTACTAGGAATTGTTACATTAATCAGGACCATGAGAAAAGGTTGACGAGAGTTTAGACTTATCGTCTCTGGATCAATGAGTCGACCCCACACTACACTTAGAAATATATGAATATCTATAGAATATTTGTAGCTGCATCAGTAATTATCCAAGATTATTGATTAAAATCAAACTACGGTTCACAAAATTCCATAAACCCAACCAACTACATAGCTCGTAATTAGCCAATTGTCTAATACTTCGTCACGGAATTGAAAAACTAGGTTTGAATTATTAAACTGCAACTTTAATCATGGTCACAAGTCAAACGTTTTATGTAACAAAAATAAATTTTCCATATCACATATGCTTTGATTTCGATTCATGATCTTTTGGTTATCTATTAGAATTTACGCTTGACTAGACATAAAATTCTTCTGCTTTACATTTTAGACTATTTATATCCACAATTCAACTTGGCAAATATATCATGTAACAGTTTATCACTGAACTGTTTCTTTTATGCCATCAATCTCTTTGAAAATAATGTGCATGTGAAGAAAATAGTTCACAATTTCATTGCCAAAAAGGTAAAAATAGTTCAATTATCGTATTAGTTTAAATAATGTGATGATATGTCAATTAATAGTACGATACTCGAAGTTTTTCTTCTCGTGTGAATCAGATCGAGTTTATATTAGTTTAATCAATCAATCAATCTCGGACATTCCTTGTTTCCGGTGAAAGAAACGAAAGGGACCAAATGAAAAGAAAATTTGGAAATATCCACATAACATGAAGAATTTGACCTAACTGGTAAAAGAAATATAAAATTTTCCAACCAAACCTATCTACGTCGATAATATGGACGAAAAAAAGTCCACAACTTTAACCTACAAATATATATTTGGAGTCCAGATCTACTAAATGAATCTAAATGACACTTGAGACATAATTATTGCGATTTACACTATTTTATCAGTATTGAGTGAGGGCTAGGTAAATATAGTTTGGTTTCTGTTCGTAATACAAGTAAAAAAATGGTAAGATGAACTAATAAAATAAGTAATGCTATTTGTTCACAATTGGGTTCTTTCGTACAAATTGAGTCAATATACCGAACTGTTTTTGATAAGCTAGAACCCAAACTGGAGGATTGTAGACCAACTAATTATTCTTGGATCCATGTAAAAATGGTGGAATGAAATGTGAGGGTTGGTGTATATTCAACAGGTATCCTTTTTGTAGTATATATATGGTTTCTGGTTTTGTTTTTAACTAATTATGTTTATGGTTTATAGTTTTGTTTTTAAGTAATTATGTTCATGGGTTTTGTCCTTAGATTTAACGTTCTTTTAGTTAGCTGCGATATCAAAAATTCATTGGTAGAGAGAATGATCTATGAAAACATGTGCCACGTAACATGGATGGGCAATGAACACGAGATCAAATAATACAAGTATATACTATTATAATGGATATTGGTAGGCCAAATCGGATTAAAATAAAGAAAAAGAATATGAGAAGAAAGAAAGAAACAAAAGGGAAAAGTAACGGGACGTGAATGGAGTTACTCATGAAAAAGAATCTGATGCCCAACTCTTTTGGAGTGAAGGGCAATGTGAAAGCACTATGCACATTGCGCACTTGTGAATGTACGTGTTTGCGTGACTATTACTTGGTCCATCTATCCACAGTTTTAGTTTAAATTTCTTCTAGGTACATGAACTACAAATAGGCTATAAGTCATTTCTTTCTAGAACTATTTATTATATATAATGTTGACAAAAAAAATAATATAAATGACAAAAGGAATCACTACTTTCAAAAAAGGAAAATCATTAGACCATAATTAATCTGAAATTCTTAGAGTGAAATTCTTAGGGGAATATAAGAACTGGTTCTTAAATAAGATTCTTAAGAAACGGTTCTTAGCATTTTTAATTAAAATTTAAGAAAGAGTTTCTTATATTTCCCTAAAAACCCAATTCTAAGAATTCCGGATTAGTGATGCTCTTTTTTTTTAACAAGATTAATCATGCTCTTACTTATTTATGCTGAGAGGTTAAACAATAATTCATTTATCTTTATATCTTCTTTTTCATTTATCGCTATTTCTTTCTTAATTTGGCTATATATCATTAATAAAATCTTTGACAAAAAATAATCGTTGCACTTAACGACCCAATTTCAGACATGACACATGAAAATCTTGGATTCCTCCACTGAACAAACTAGTCGACTTCTTTAATCTTCAGGAATCTTTATAGTGTTCTCGATAGTTATTTATATTATCATAAAAACAATTGGCCACAGATTCACTCTAGATAAGACTTTACAAAGAAAAGTATTTATCATTCCAAAAGATCCATACTGACAACAGCAAAAAATCATGATTGTTTTCACAAAAATAAAAGTGTGTCTAAAAATATGTAGTTGCTTCGAAATCATAAAACTTGGTCTTGTTAGCGTTCTTTTTTTGTAACTTTCTTGTTAGCGTTCTTGTTCTTGTGAAACTGTGAATTAATATAACTGTCGATGAGTCTCTAACGATACAAATCGTTAACGCATAAGTACAATACCTTTAAATGAAAGTCGCGGAGGGTATTATTCAAAATTCCGTGGGAGGAAATTTTATCATGACTATAGTAAATTGATAGGTATTGAACTAAAGCGGGCCTCACTTCTATTTATGGAGAATTGCCACTATCATATTTCAGGCCGGGCATCATTACTCGTTACTCGCCTTAGACTCGCTATTCAATTAGTACCCGCCTTGAAAATTCAAATACTCGGTGTTGTCAAGGCAAGTAACAAGTCAATAATTTTCATTACTTGCAAGACCAAGTCAATTATCAAATATCATTATTATTTTTAGTACTCGACTCGTTACTTGCTTCGTTACTTACTATTTATTATATGATCCATTAAATACTTATTTATATTTATCTTTTCTTTTATTTGCATTTAGAATTGGACAAAATACTCATTATTCTTCTTATACTTGTTACTTGTTTCGTATCCGTCATCTGGTTAAGTATTAAATAGTAACAAATATTAAAAATTTAGCTATATGGTTTATTATTACCTGTTACTTGCTAAGAGAAGACATTTTTCATTTTTGTCATCGTGGAAATTACACAATGCTTATATATTGAACTATTAATATTTTTTTATTTGTTTTCTTTATAATATGAACAAAATATTTCGTTTGAAGTAATTCACATATTATTTAAATAAAAAATAAACAAAACAAACTTTTATGTTTATTTCTAGTAGAATATTATTTAGTAAGTAGTTCTTAAATATTTAAAAAATTTCGTAAATAATTCACAAATACTCGTAAGTAGTTGAAAAGTACTCGTAAATAGCAAATAATAGAACGAGTCAAGTAACTTGCAAGTAATTCATTTTTCATCAAGTACTCGAAATAGCAAGTACTCATTTTTTGCAAGTCAAGTAGCAAATATACGCAAAATAGCAAGTACTCGTGTTGTGACCAACCCTATATATTTGTATAGTCGTTATCTCTTTAATGGACTAGTGCATAGTTTTCGTTTACAGCATTATTATCACATGTTATATTTTAATTTATTACCAACAATGATATATAAACACGTCAACAACACATGCCTAGTTACACACATATGTGAATGCTTTTATTCAAAATACATAATTAAGAGAGATAATCAAGCTGAATCCAAAAAAAAAATGCTAGAAAATGAGACTGTGGCTGTAATGGTATTTAGAAAAAGGAATATATGGAATACAAGTAGAAATTATTAATGAAATTTAAAGGATTGGAATTAGCATTCCGCGTATTCTTTTTCATGTAGAATTATTTTTCAAAGAAGTGTCGTTTTATCACATTCATAGATAGAATGAAACAAAATTCTCATTCTACTTTTTTAAAAATTGGTTAATATTATGAGAAATGTGAAAGATTAAAATATTCATGAAGATTTTAGGGGGAATTCTACTGTTACTAATTTTGCATACCACTTTAAATTTACCTTCAAAATATATCCATTTTAACAAATAGCTTAAATTTATAATCAAAAATTTCATTCTAATTGCACCTTTTATAAAACTTGAAACTCACAACTACTCTACATCTTCTATATTAAAAATCTTAAATCACTAAAACCCATCAAGTAAAACAATACTTATGCACACCATTCCATTTAAGAAAATTAGTATTACTCTGCTGTGAGAAATTATCATAGAAACAAAAACATATGCTATTGACGAACTATATATTAATAGCAATTATAAAGGAAAATAAAAATGATGATTCATAGAATGTATTTTTCTTATTAAGAAAAAAGCATAAAAGGGTGGTGCTATGATAAACATTTTTGACAGGTAAAAAAGATAACCACCAGCTTGTTACTGCAATGTCATTTGCTCTCTATATCACAAACCTAAAATATAATTAATTAATAAATCATCAGTCATATTTTGGAATGAAAAAGAGGTCAACGTCCATCTTCTTGCAAGTTGCAACCATATAATCTGACCGATGACCCAATCGTCCAAAAGTAAAAATAATAATGCGACTTGAGACTGTGACAAGATCTGTCCATTGATATTTTTCCCCTTTTCAACCTTCTTTCAACCCCTATTCTGAACCAACTTGCTTGTACATCAAACTACTTATACGGATTTGTCTTTGATATGTTTTTTTCTCTTCATTACACTGATGTGATGTTTTGTTTGTAGCATATGTTCTTATCTCCATGAATATATACGTGAATGTGACTAGAAGGAGCTGTACAAGTTTTCTAGAAGTCTATCATAAGATGTTATAACAGTCGATGGAATTCTTGCAGAATGCAAAAGTCCTAACGATTTCTTTAAATATTTTACTTATTTGTCATCCGAGTATTCAACAAGAAGCAAAATAGCATCACAGTATATATATGAATTCATGGAACAGCATAACTTTTAATAAAAAGTCAACGTGCAATCCAGTGAATCAGCAGCATAACTTTTTTTTTTGACAAAAAATCAGCAGCATAACTTTGCATATGAACTATATCTATTATTATAAAGTAGGGATTAAATCCCTCCCATGAAGCCACATAGGATGACAGGTCACAAATGCAGTCTTTCTAAGTATGACACGTGTCCGAGACAAACAAAACACATCGTTTCATTAAATCTTCAATTTGATGGGCTTTGATTTATTCCCATGTGTTTACATGTTTGGGCTTTAAAATTAAATGTTTTCCGGTCCGAGTAGATGGAATCGTCCCTAACCCTAAATCTAATGTAACGAGGAGATGGAGATTGTCTCTCCCCTTCGTTAGGCGGAGGTGACGTCTGAACTTCTCCATGCTATTTAAAATGGTGCCATTTATGGTGGTGTACCCGGAAGTATAAAAAGGTTAGATATCCTCCTCTCACAATCATCTTTTAAATCTGATTTACGAAGTTCTTTCCTTACCTTATTCGTTTCAGCGACCTCGCCATGGCAACCCGCAACTTCTCGGCGTGAGTGGCGTTCATCTTTTCACCGCCGCGTGGAGGTCGCGATCAACAGCCATCTCAGCTCCCAAAGTCGTCGATCTCAACTCAAATTGCAGAGGATATGAAGCCGCAATTTATTCTTCATCAAGCAACGACCTAATCCCGTGTAAAGCTTAAGATCGGCTGATATAAAATATTAGTTTACATTTTTTTCTCTTTTGTTTTACATATATTTGCACTTTGGTCCTTTCTCTTTTGTTTTTGAGCTCAAGCTTCGCCTTCTTCTTCTTCGTCTTGGTGCTTCTTCGAGAGGCTCGACTTCATGATCGGTCCCGTTGCGGTGATGAAATCCACCGCCGCCGGAGGTTTGAAACATGCATTGAAGAATCCGACCGGATCTAAATCGAGTGGAAGCTCTTGGAGGATGATGATGAGGTGGGTGATAATGATTGTTCAATTGTGATGTGTTGGGTCTCTTAAAGTTTCCGACTTTCATTTTCCAATTGCATATATACTATGATAATAATCACAAATATGTTTTTCAAAGTTTATATCTTTTGCTATCATTGGTTTTTGATGGAGATTTTGTTCTTGATTATGCAGCAACGAAGGTGAAGATCCTTATGCATCTATACAGACGGGTCAGGATGACCTCTTTCAGGATTTTGGGTTATCGTCTGGTGTGAATCTGCAGCCACAGCAAGGACAAGTATGTAACAACAATATTGGAGCTCAGTTCGATTCCTTTAGTGGATACCTTCCTCAAGTATGTAGCTTTACTGGGGGGAACAACGGTTTACCATCTTTTGGTGGAGTTGTCTATAGTAGCAGCATTAGATCATCACAACTTGATTTGGGGCCACATCAAGTCTGTAGCTTTATAGGAAGAAACAACGATTTAGTGCCTTGTGGAGACAAGGAACAGGTCCAAGTATGCTGCGTTGTGGTGGAAATCAATTCTTCGTCATCTGTTGGAGGTGTTAAGGAAGAGTTGGAGGAAGAATGCTCAAGAAAGAGGTAAAAGAACCTTTAAGAATCTAAATCCTCGGAGAGTGGAGGATGTGGATCCGAATGGAGGTGAAGGGTCTTCGTGTAGGGAGCTGGCGAGAGCGATCTTGAAGTTGGGAGAGGTGTACGAGAGGATCCAAGGTGCGAAGCAGAGGATGATGATTGAGTTGGAGAAGCAGAGGATGGAAGCTGCAAAGGAGCTTGAGTTGCTTGAAAGATCCAAGCTTGGCAAACGTAGAGTTGCTGCTTCAGGTAAAAATATAAACTTTCTTTGTCTTTTTCAAGCAAATTGTGGATATATGGTAAAAGTTTTCATTTTTATGTGCTTTTATAGATTGAAACTTTAGCTTGCCATGTTTCATATTGTTGCTTTGGAACCATATTTTTGAGCATCTACTCAATTGAGTTACTGAAAAATTGAATTGTGTTTTGTTGTTATTGTATAGGTAAGAAGTTGTAAGGGTTAGATTGTGGAGAAGCTATACTGTGGTATACAATTGAGTTACTGAAAACTTTAGCTTGTCAGGTTTCATATTGTTGCTTTGGAACCATATTTTTGAGCATCTACTCAATTGAGTTACTGAAAACTTGAATTGTGTTTTGTTGTTATTGTATAGGTAAGAAGTTGTAAGGGTTAGATTGTGGAGAAGCTATACTGTGGTAGACAAGGAGCAGTTGTTGGACCTGAGAGCTCATTCGGAAAACAGAGCCTCTATTTGTATTATTTGGGAGAATTATTAACTTGAGTGGTCGCATATTAACACCAATGCTTTTTCTCTTCTGTTTATTTCTCTTTATAAGGTGTGCTTTTTCTCTTCTGTTTACGTCTCTTTATAATAAGGTATATTGGTAGCAAAACAGATTGATGAAAGAAACTCATATACACTAAAAACATCTAAATGATCATAAAAGATCTAAAAACAAATACTAAAATTCATTAAAATAATTATATCTCACATATATGTTCAAATTAACTTATACTAACAAGTTTATCAAAATTTGGAAGGATTTTTTTTTTTGAAAACAATAGAAAATGTTATGTTTCATCCTGAAATATATAGATAAAAGTAGTATTTTATATTTTTCTTTAAAAATCTATAAGCCTCATTGTAGAAATATACATTGGAACATACATTTATAATAGGATTTGTATAATATAATTTCTCTATTTTAAGCAGAAAATATGAAGATATATATTAATTCGTTCAAAAAATGTATACAAATACCGATACGGATGGCAATTAATATTATTATTTGCTTTTCTTTTCAGAAAAAAATAAATACATCGATCTTATCAATCAAATTTCGTGTAGCTACCAAATGGCCAAATACTAATCAAACTACAACATAACTACAACAATATATCAAACTCAAATACACGCCTCACTCAAACAAATGTAAAACTAATTAAACATGAGAACAACCAATGTTTACTTAACAATATTTCATAATATTATACATATAAATTATCTGTGAAAATTATTTTATAACTGACATCCCGCCCGTAGGGCGGGTCGGCCCTAGTTTTAGATAAAACATCGTTTAATGAGTTTATAAAAAACATCGTTTCATGAATTGAAGTCAATAGTATTATTTGAACTTCTTACATCCTTTGATGTTCAAAATAAAACTTACATCTGTGATCTGTTACCAAAGAAAATTAGTATCTACATATAGTGGTATATGGCCAGCTTTGATATTTAGGAACTAAAAGACGATTAGGCAAAAGCTTAAATAATTTTTTTTAAAAGCACAATTTAGAAGTCTATGTCTAAGAGTTTGGAGGTTCAAATCCAATGTTTAATATCGAAATATCCAGAACCAGTTCTAGATTGGTAACATGCAGTTAACGTGAATCAACAGTTCAGGCTTAACATTCAAGCGACTAAACGAAACACTTTACTTTTCGTTCGAATTAACAACCATGAGAGCAAATGACAATACGAAAAGAAGGATATGGCACTCGTGAAAATTTAAACACAAAAAAAATTCTACGAAAAATATGTGTGCCATTCATTTAGTAGGCTATCTTTCGATCTATTGTTTCCTAATCAAACATCAATATGAACACCAGTCCCTTATTCTTGCCTAATAAAACTTTATAACAACGTGGCACATCAAGAAAGAACGTCAAACCCAACCCACCAATGGTTGAAACTTGGCCCTTGTCTTATTAGGTTTCGTGATTCTTCTCCCAATCTTAAAAAAGGTCGGTGCACGATGCAAGGCTTGTAACGTTTTCTTTTTGTTTATGGTGGCTTTGGCCGGAACACAAGTAAGAGATGTTGATGAGACTCGATACGATGTTAGTGTCAAGATCCGCTTTTTTTTTCTTTAGACTCTAGGATGATGAGGTGAATCTATATGCTATAGTGCCTATCCAATTCTTCATCATTGCCATGAGAACTAAAACCCATACTTAATTATACTCTTGGGACCTCCTAAAAGACACATTGAGCTTTTGAAACGTGTTGCTTTGTTATCTTCTTTGTCCACTGTTGGGACATCCATGTGTCTGTTTTCCCTCTTTTCTTTCTCTCCTAATTTTTTAAACGTTGAATAGTTTGTTAAGGACATCCAATACAATTATTCTTTTCAATTTTTGGTTAAGCATTTGGTTGTGAAAATCTGAGAATAATTAAAGTTGAATCCAGTTTTGGAAAAGTTTAACGCGGTTTGGTTTTTCGCTAAATACTTAAATTTAATACTTGTAATTTAGTCTTTTTTTGTTATCATTTCATATAATTTTGCACGGATTTTTTAGACATTGCATGTGCAAAGTATGCTACATTCAAGATTGTTAGCTCAAAAAAAAAAGTGTCCGCTCGAACCATTATGCTTATTTATGCATAAGAACTAATTTTGTAAATGGATGAAACTAAACCCATGAGATTTTTTGCCGAGAGAATTGAACGTGAACACAGCAACAAGGCTATACAATAGAAAAAAGGCTATACAATGAAGACGACGTAAAAAGGTGCGACTCTAATGGGCCGGGGCTTTATAAAGCCCAAGTAACCGTAAAACCCCCGACACAAGCCTCAGCTTAAACCCTGGAGACTAAAATCTTGCGGAACTTGTTCCGATCTCCGTCGTCGTTGATTCAAAAGAGAAAAATGGCGAAGCGATTGATCCCGACGCTAAACCGTGTGTTGGTGGAGAAGATTCTTTAACAGTCGAAGACGTCTTCAGCATTCTCCTACCGGAAATTTCTTCTCAGGTAAAGAACCTCTCTTGATCTGATCCGCTCATTGAAAAACATTAATTTATTGGATGCAGTTGAATTCGGGGAAGGTGATAGCAGTTAGTCCTGGAGCGGAGAGACAGAACCGGGAATCTGATTCCGGTTTCGGTTAAGGAAGGAGACAATGTTCTTTTGCCTGAGCTCTGTGGTACTCAAGGGAAGCTTGGAGAGAAAGGGTATATGTTCTAAACCTGTTCCATGTTATTCTTCTGAGAGTTTAGTTTATTGATTTTCACTGTGTGTGTTCGTCTCTTTGCAGGTTCCTTTTGTATATGGATGAAGATATCGTGGTTTCTCTTCATGATTGATGTGTTGTGAGAGTGAGAGAGAGATTTTAGTTGATGGTTGATCTTTGTTTTGACTGTTGGATCAATTGTATGTATTGATGATTCAATGTTGGCAACATGATCTGTAACGACCCATTTCTCGGCCCAGTAATTTTGACCCAACATGATCTGTTTTGACTGTTGGATCAATTTTGACTCGACAAGTCAACTTGTTGACCGGTCAAGGCGGTTTGGTTTGTTAATTGATTCCGGTTTGATAATTTGATTTCGGTTTGGGCAGTTATTGGAATTGAATTTTGGTTAGGATTAAACCGGATTTTAATTGATTAGATTCTGGTCCAATTGAAATCAAATTCGGTTAAGGAAATACCGGCGGTTCAATTCGATCTCGATTTGGTCAAGAGTTGACCGGTTTGGGTCAGAATTGACTTTTGACCAGACTTCCGGTTATTCTTTTTAACCGTACGAAGGGCGTTTTGACTCGATTTTTTGCCCTGATTTCAGATTTGGAGTCTATTTGAGCAGTTGGAGTTCATAGCTACTACTTTTTCTCTTTGCTAAGGTGAGGGCTACTCCGTTTAAATCCGGAACTAGTTTAGTATTACTATTATGAAAAGTCTAGTTTTGAAACATGATCAGTCTCTGTGAATTGAGTCTATTTGAGAGTCTTGCTTGTTACATATTATTATTGATTATTAACCTGGAATAGGATAATAGAGGATTCAACAGTTGTGTGAACTGATTAATGTTAAAGACGGTTATATATATGTATGTATATACATAGTTATGAGTACGGATTATGTAGTGGGGCGTGAATTCGGAGATGTCCGAGCTTCGACCCTACAATACGGATGGGCGTGTGTTCAAAGACGTTTGAGCTTCGATGCTATTGAGTGGGGCGTGGTGCAGAGACGTTTGCATTCGATGCGACGATACGGTGGGCGGGGGTACTGAGACACACTGTTCTAGCGACCCTTCGAGTATATGTATATATCCTTATGAGGAAATGCGTGGTGCACAGAATAGCTATGTGCTATAAGCGCATTGATTGTTGTTCGATGGGGTGTACTAGACAACTTGTTTGTTTCATGTTAGAGCGATGCCTACATAGTCGTAGTGCTATGTACTGAGTCTGTGGTTTGCGGGTTAACATCACATACCTCTCTGAGTGACTCCCTTGTTGCTCACCCTCCTTTCTTTCTCTTTCAGGTGAGACTGTCGGACATGAGTGATTGCTATTGTATTTGTGCTTTTGGAAGTTTATTTCTTATTCCCAACTTTTTTCAGTTTTATGCTTTTATCGATATTATCAGATTTATCTTTTTATTATAGTTATGACAATTTATTGGTTTACTAGGTGATTTTCCGGTGCTCATGCACGGGTATAAATATTAACAAAACACATGTATATTATTAAAGTTAGTTAATATTTATTTTAATTTTAATTATTATGTAAATTTTATGTATGATTATTTATAAATAATAATATGTTATTTTAGTTAGACATGTGATTTTGGATATATAATATTTAATCAGGTTGATAATTATTTAGGTATATTAGAATGATATAATTTTCTAAATTCAACCATAACTTTTTTTATTTTTAACAGATCAAAATTTTGATTAATTTAGTTATTTGCATTTAGTTGATTGTTTTTTTTAGATTTCTAAATATAGTTTAATAAGTTTGTGTACATTCATATAAAAAAAAGCTTAATACATAAAGAAACTATTTTTATTAGTTTATATTTATATAATATGTCTCATATTTCTGCTTATGTAATAAATTGTATTTGCTTGTGTTGTATACAATTCTTTAACTCTATTTGTACTTCAGTATATTAATAAAACTTGTTTAAACAATACATATGTATATAAAATTATTTAAGATTATTTTAAAGTAAACATATAATTTTAATATTAACATTAGTTTTTGGGAACATTTTATTTGAAATTATATTGTGTATAATATATATTTTATTTGTAAAATTTATCATTGTTTATTCAATTAATATTTTATTTTCATCATATATGTTATTTAGAAATAATAAAGAAAGGAAATAAAAATTAAAACAAATAAAAAATTTGATGGTAACAGTTAAATATAATATTTTAATTTATTAAATTTACATATGTAATTAACCATCAAAAAAATTAAAATGATTGATACACGTAAAAAGTGAATTCTCTAATTATATAGGAAAAAATTTACTTTTACACTTTTTTGGTACCATTTTTTTTGGATACACTTTAAATTGATAAAGAAAATATTTCTAAAACTTAATATATATATATATTATTTTATTTAAGATTATATTTTAAAAGAAATAAATTATTTTAATCCAACATTATTTTTGGGAAATTTCCTTTTATGAATGTATAATATTAATTTCGTTTTTACATAATAATTGTTTCTTTGATAAATATTTTCTTTTATTATATATGATATTTGGAAATAATATGAAAAGGAAAAATTATTTTTTGGGAAATTTCTTTTATGATTGTATAATATTAATTTCATTTTTTAAATAATAATTGTTTCTTTGATAAATATTTTATTTTATTATATATGGTATTTGGAAATAATATGAAAAGGAAAAAAAAACAGAAAAGTTGATAATGACAATTATATTTTATATTTTTAATTAATTAAAGATAGCTATGTAATTAACCATCGTGAAAGTTAACATGAACGCGACACATAGAACACTGACTTCTCAAATAATATTATAGAGATGGGGTTGAATTTGACTTTTGAGAATAATACCATGTTCAAAAACGCGGCCGAGTTGACCGATTTCTCGCCGGAAAAACACAAATCGGTGGTGCTCCCCCGCGAGTTTGCCCTATTCGGTCAACAACTCGGATTTGAAAAAAAAAGGTACATATTATGCCGTTTTCATGTTCTAGATCGATATTTTAAACATCAATCTATCATATTTCGTTGCTAACTGTGAAGAATCGAAGCAAATCGTGTAAGAAAAGATGATTTATGTTAAAAAAATTGAAACGGCTGTAAATTAGGTTTGGAGAATACAGAGTCGACGGGAAGAATAAGAAAGGGAAATTACGATTCTGCCACTCATTACTGAAATAATTAAAAACACACACAAAATGATAATTTTGGACTTCGAACCGGGATAGTAAAGAGAGCGAAATTAATGTAGCCGCTGGACTACAGCTACATCTTTAGCATTTCTCTAGAATAGTTATAAATTAAAGTAAATAATAATATTTTTTTTTTCAAAACTAATCCTCGATTTTTTCCGATTTTCTCTTAACTCGCTAGGCCCAGGTCGAGCGTACGCGTAGCGCCTAGCGTGATTCCGAACATGAGAATAATATATGGAGAATTTTATGAGAATATTATTTATTGTTATATTTTGGAAGATACGGGTATTACATAATCATGCAATATCCATCTAGTTCTTATACAATAACACCAAATTTCAAATCTTTTGAAAGCTAGTTTTTAGAAACTTTTTTGATAAAATCCTGAAAGAGTTTTGAAAATTAAAAACCATTCTACAACTTCAACAATTTTGGCAATTAATGGTAAGAGAAACTGAACGCCCGAAGGGAAACAACGTGAATCATGCGCTTGATTAGATAATCATGGAACAATGTTGTAGAAAGAGTAGTTGAGTCATAAATGATGCGTTAATATTAAATGTATTACTAACTACTTCCACTTCCATTTCAAGGGGACAATTGTAACCACTCTGAAAGCGAAATAAACCTACTACTCTCATGTGTCTTCTTCTATAAAAATAGCTATACGGATTGTAAAGGCATTTACTCACGCCATTCAGAAGTGAGTTAGAGAAGCAAAGCATTCGTAGAAAATGGCAGAGGTAGAAACTAAGCAAGAGATAAAGGCTGCGACTGAGCCAGAGAAAAAGGCTGCGACTGAGACAAAGGCTGATAGTATGGTTGGAGAGATTTGGATAGATGTTGATATTAAAGCTTCTGCAGGGAAGTTCCACCATATGTTTGCTAAAAGGCCACACCACGTGTCCAATGCCACCCCTCGCCACATTGGGGGAGTTGAGCTGCACGAGGGAGAGTGGGACAAAGTTGGAAGCATAGTCTTGTGGAACTACATTCATGGTAATGACAAATTATTTTATATGTAAAGATAATTCTTTACGAAGATACAAACATTATTTTATTGTTTCACATCAAGCATATGGGTATGTCTATGACGATAAAAACATTTAACATTTCATATTTGAACGAGTTTTGGGTGCAGAAGGAAAGCCAAAAGTAGCAAAGGATAGGATCGAAGCGGTGGATCCGGAGAAGAATCTGATAAAGTTCAGGGTCTTAGAGGGAGATGTGTTGAAGGAGTACAGAACCTTCTTGATAACACTTCAAGTAATACTAGATAATTATATATTTTTGTAACTCCTTGATATATCGATCGAGTTTTTTTTTTTTTGGTTTTTCATCTGTGTCAATATTCTGAAATCTCTCGACAGGTAACACCAAAGCAAGGAGGACCCGGAAGTGTGGCGAGGTGGCACTTGGAGTATGAGAGGATTGATGATAAGGTAGCTCATCCTGAAACTCTACTTCCATTCTTGGAATCAATGTCGAAAGAGATCGATGAACACCTACTGTCCACAGAGTAGAACGAAGACTTTCTTCTGCTTGTTTAAAACCCTATATATGATGAGTCTGGTACATGCATCTATATATTTCTGTATTATATGGAGTAAGTTGCGTATGTGTTATGTTTCTATCAAGTTACAAGTTACGATCTTTCCATTACTGAACATGATTCAGCTCTCTTCAGCCAGGCAATTGTCTTTACTCGCTTCACTCTCTTGACCTCGGTTCCATCAGAGAGTTCTTGAAGACCCATTGCTTTGGGCCTCAAGAAACGGCCTGACGTCTATTTCCGCATCTCATCTTGTCATGGGAAAGTGAATGTATCTTTATCATAAACTTCCTGCACAAAAGAAACTATTCAGAAACTAACAAAGCATTTTTTTTGTAAAATAAAAGGGTTAAACCCGAGTCTATTAAATACACAGACCAAACTCCTGAGCGGGAGTTGCAGCTCATGAAAGGTCTTCTCTCGGTATTCATACGTGTCCACAGCCGTTGTATGAGTAGAATAATGTGACTTAATTTCCGCAACACGAAGATCAGATTGAATCTAGAATATGTTTGCATCTAAAGCCCGTTCAGTACCACCGGACCACAAATCCCGCTCAACAAAGCATATTTTAAACACGATGAAGAAGTAACTCACGAGATTCACAGGGTGATTATGATCATTGAATGCAAGCGTCAGTCAGTTCATCGTTCCACTCAGGGTTACAGTTCTTTCTATATTGCATAGTTCTTTAATTAGTCTCTTTGCCTTGTTAGAGAAAGTCTACCTACATGTGTAACCTGTCACATGATCGATTGAACCATCCTGAGCCTGAAAAACAAAGACCAAATGAACAATCTTCATTAAAAAAAATTACACGCAGTAGAAACTAATAGAAACCAGTATAAATTAATAAATTTTATTGGTTCCAAATTGGTCTGGTTCAAAATATACACAATTCCATAAAATAATAAGTTAATAATTTTCTTAAGAAAATCTTATATATATAAATATATAATCCTACTAAAATTATAGATTAATAATATATACACAAGTTATGCAAGTACATCCAAAACATTGTATGTTTGTTATATAAATTCACAATACATTTAGGCATTTAGCTTAACATTTTAATATATTTCGATTATATTTAGTAAAATTATATTTTAAATCACATTAAATTCTATGATACAAATCTTATATATACAAAATAATATAATAAAAATAAGAAAAAATTGATTGAAATACCATAAGTTGGATATCACTTCTAGAAATATTTTCAATAAAAAATATCATAACATTTTGGATTTAGAGTTTAATGATTATTATATATGGTTTAGTATTTAGGGGGTGGAGTTAATTTTATAAAATTATATAAATAATTTTAAACATTTATAAATAACTTTTGATTATTTGTAAATGCTTTTATAGAATTTTATAAACTCAACCCCCCTCCATAAATAATAAACCAAAATTTTAAATGTTAGAATATGTTTGATTAAATGTAAAGAAGTATTCAGCTAATTGTATTTTAATCAATTTCTCCTTTTTTATCAATTTATCACTGGTTAGTGACTTATTGTTACTTCTTCTCTGTGACATCACTGACTTATTGTTACTTTAGTGCCTTTTTTGTTAAAACGTCGCTATAATGATTTTTACCCACGTGAATCATGCGCTTGATTAGATAATAATTGAAGATTGATGTAGGAATACTTGAATCATCAATAATGCAGTAAGAGCATCTC
Source organism: Brassica nigra (assembly GCA_016432835.1). Lineage (NCBI taxonomy): Eukaryota > Viridiplantae > Streptophyta > Magnoliopsida > Brassicales > Brassicaceae > Brassica > Brassica nigra. The sequence goes on from CM028243.1 coordinate 20,879,192, forward strand.
CAATCACACTTTATCCTTTTATTTTTTAAAGAGTTTTGCATTCCAATCACTCTTTATCCCTTTATTTTTTAAAATAGTGAATAGTACACCTTCAAATATAAAGAGTCATTGTTGAGACCCTTTAAACACTATTCATTTTTCATTTTAGTCCTTCTATTTATATAAGTTCAATGATTATGTACTCTTTTTTTTTTTTGAAACACAATGATTATGTACATAACACTCTTTTTGTTTTACTATTGTTATATTAACATCGAACTATTATAATATTTGGTTTTATAAAGTTAATTTCACACATTAATAAAATAATTTGAATTATTAAACACAAATGAAAATTATACCAATAAAAATATAACATAAACAAAAATTAAACATCTTTAGATTGATGTATTTTTATTTTGTATTTATTATATATCTTTGTTATTTGGATTGTATATTTTATTAGTATCTATAATTTTATGTTTTATTATTATTATTATAAATAACTTTAGCTATTGTTTATTTCTGAGAATATATTTATTGATTATCTATTTAAATTTTATGTTTATTGTTTTTTATAGAAGTTTAGTGATTATAGTTAATTATTATTAATATTAAGGACTAAAATGTAATATGTAAACAAAAATTTTAAAGAGTACCATTGGAAAACCACCTCTTTATCCCTTTATTTTTGGTGGATCCCTCCTTTAAAATAAAGAGGCTGGTTGGAGATGCTCTAACGGGTGTTGAATCTTGGTTTCAACTGTTGAATATTCAGAGGGTGTTCGAAAATTTATAACATACCTATGTGGTATCGAAAAAATTCAACAGTTAAAAAAAATTGTGGCCTAGCTTAGTCACGTGGCGCGACTTCATTGGTTGTGCAGAGTTTTTTTATTTTTTTATTTATTTCCATTCAATAATTTGAACTCATTTATTGTATAATAATTTTTTAAGAACATAGCAATTGTATCAAAATTCATAAATAAAGACTACACACATTTCATTTGGATACAAAAACATCATTTTCATTATAATCATTTATTTTTGTGTTTTAAATCTTTTTGTTAAATAGATCTCAATAATAATCATTTTAATACCTAAAAATAATGTTGATATGTAGTTACTGTACTGTAAGAAAATAGAAGTATGAATTAAAATGGTGGAGTATAATGTTAAATTTTATTAAACATACTATTTTAGAAATTAAAAATAAAGTGGGTATTGACTAATTAGATGGAAAAAGAGAAGATAGTGTGAAATGTTGAAAAAAGAAAAAGTACTGAAACTATTGTAGATGAGACAAAGTATATTAACTAACTACATACTAAGTTTTAAGGGGACAATAAAGTAATCACTCCGAAAGCAAAATACAACTACTATCACGTGTCTTTTTCTATCACAGTACTTGCTCACTTTTTCCTCTCTATAAAGAGAAGCTATACCGATTGTAATGCATTAACTCACTCTTCATTCATACCATCTAGAGAACGACTTAGAAAAACAAATACTTCATAGAAAAATGGCAGAGGTAGAAACCAAGAAAGAGACAAAGGCTGCGACTGAGCCAGAGACACAGGCTGATAGTATGGTTGGAGAGCTTTGGGTGGATGTTGATATCATAGCTCCTGCGGAGAAGTTCCACCATATGTTCGCTAAAAGACCACACAACTTGTCCAATGTCACCCCTCGCCACATTGGGGGAGTTGAGCTGCACGAGGGAGAGTGGGACAAAGTTGGAAGCATAGTCTTGTGGAACTACATTCATGGTAATGACAGCATGTTTTATATGCAAAGATATTTCTTCATAAAGATACAAAATTACAAATATCAGTCTTAACGTCAGCGATGAATGCACGAAAACACTCTTTTACTATTGCAAAAGAAGCAATGGGTACGGCTTTGATGAATAAAAAAAACATAAAACATTTAATTTGGGTGCAGATGGAAAGTTAAAGGTAGCAAAGGATAGGATCGAAGCAGTGGATCCGGAGAAGAATCTGATAAAGTTCAGGGTCTTAGAGGGAGATGTGATGAAGGAGTACAAGACCTTCTTGTTAACACTCCAAGTAATACTAGAATAATATATTTTTTGAGTCCTTGATATTCTGAGTCGAGATTTTGAAATCTCTCAACAGGTAACACCAACGCAAGGAGGAACCGGAAGTGTGGTGAGGTGGCACATCGAGTATGAGAGGATTGATGAGAAGGTAGCTCATCCTGAGACTCTACTTCCATTCTTCGAATCAATGTCCAAAGAGATCGATGACCACCTACTGTCCACGGAGTAGAACGTTTCTTCTGCTTATCTAAAACCCTATATATGATGCGTCCGGTGCATGCATGTATGTATACGTGCATGCATATATTTATGTATTATGTGGAGTTATTGTTACGTATATGTTTAGTTTTAATCAAGTTGGTAACGTGTATGTGCGTATGAGCTTTCCCTTTCATGTAAGTTGTGTTATAAAAATAAAAATAAAAATCATAACTATTATACAGTTATGCGTGAAACCATAACTATTATCAATTTTTGGTTAATGTTATATAAATATGACTCTATATATTTGGCGTATACTATAGGCTGTGTTTGCATGCTGGGGATATATCAATCGTCGCGGTCCATCAATCGGTTGCAAAACCTAACCACTAAATCATCAAATGTATTTGACTAGTCTATACATAGCCACAAGATCTCCGCTGCAATCACTACAAGAAAAAAGCTTTTTTCTGACGGACTTTCTGTCCGATATTTTTTTTGGTCAGAAATTTGTGACGATTTTCTAACGAATTTTTAAATTGGTCAGAAATTTCTGACGGAATAAAATGATTAGAAAATGGTCAGAAATTTCTGACGGATTTCTGACGGTCGTTAAAAATCGGTCGGAAATTTCCTAAGAAATTTGAAATGGTTAGAAAACGGTCAGAAATTTCTGACAAATTTTTTGGTCAGAAAACTATCAGAAATTTCTAACAGATTTCTGACCGAATTTTAAATATATAATTATCACAAATAATACTATACATAATTATTATCCTTTTTGATTAAAAATTAGCTATCCTTGTAGTGCTTTTCTATTGGCTGAAACAATTGAGTTGAGGATTGCTATTTGGACCATTGATTAAATCTAATCAATGGTTCAGATTAGTTGGCTTGTGCTTCTTTCTCTCTTTCTCACATATCATCTCTTTTGTTCGTTACTTTTTTCTTTTTGTTTCTGGTAATCCAATTCTTTTTCTAATACTCAAAGCTTCTCTTGCTTCTCTGATAATGAGTGGAGCAAGATGACCTAGCAATAAGATGACCTAGCACGACACGGCCCAGCGACGATCAAGCTCCTCCTCACGACTTGTGCGACGGTAGAAGCGGGAACCGACGGTGGAGAAGATGACGCCGGAGGAAGCACTCGTCAATGCTCGCCGTCCCACCAGCAGCACCACCACCACCACGGTTCGGCCTCTCTCTCTCTGTCTCTTTCTCTCCTTCTCTCTGTCTCTTTCTCTCTGTTTTGAACTGATTTTTGTTTGTTTTAGGGTTGGAGGCAAGGCAAGGCAGACATGGTGGCTGGAGAAGGCAAGGCGAGGTCTCAGCCGTAGTCGCAGATCTGGTGGTGCGGCGGAGAAGGAACGGCGAGGAGGGTGATTTTTTTTGATGTGGTTTTTAGGTTTGGTTTACTGTGGTTTAATTTGTTTTAGTTAGGTTTGGTTTAATTTGTACACCAATTAATTTGTTAACCAAATGTTTATTAATAAACTAAATTTAACGAATTCCACTTATAATGCAAAAGAGCAATTCTTGTATCCACCCCTAGGGTGAATCTATAGGTTCACCTAGCCAATGGGTAATTGACACATCATATCTAGTTTTTGGAAGGAAAAAAAAAGATAAAAATCAAAAAACAATTATCGACAAAACAAAAAAAGTAAACAATAATTAAAATAAAAAACTAAGTTAACGCCGTCTTCTTCTTCGTCGACGAAGTAGAAGGGCACGAAGCTTTCAATTGAAACCATGTTCATCCTTTTCTTCTTCTGTTCGAAAATTATGGAATAAGTGTTGGATGTGAGAAGAATCTTTTTATATAGATATATTTCTTTTCTTATAAACACTAAAACAGTATTACTCGAGATGGTTGGATGACTACTCATTCATTCTTCCTTAGGCTCGTTATATTCACCATCTTTCATTTAGTAAGTGTCGATGTTTGAGTATTATTTTGGTTTGATCCTCACCAATTCAGAAAACCATGCGCATGATGTTTTTTTTCTGAACTAAGATCTTAAATTATAAACAGAGAAGCTAAGCCTGGGTTATTGTCAATAGAGAGACTGAACTTGTTGATCAAAAGGTTGATCAGTGATTCAGGACCTTGAGAAGCAGAACTTTGTTACAGAAGTTGAGTACCAAAAAGTTCCAACGACTAAAAACAGAGATTGAGGTCAAGGGAACTGAAAATCAGAAGTTGGTGATCAAAGAAGACACCAAACAGAAAAGAAGAAGCACGCCTGAGAGGGAGCAACAGCTGTAAACGTTGTAAATTCATATGAGGCTGCTTCAGAGTGTGTGCCAGTTAACATCATCAAGAGCTTGCCAAATGCCAACACTGCCAAATTACAGCCACAAAGAACCAAAGTGAGAACTCCATAACTGAAATAAATACGTATGCATGTGAGTAGAGAGATTAAAGATGGACCTTAGAAAGCCAATAAGCGCAACACATCCATGACCCTACGTTGGAACTTCAAACCCATCTCCACCTCCACTAGAAATCCTGTTTGGTATATATGGGAGAGAGCTACAAAAAAATAGAAATAAAGCATATGATACTCTGATTCAACTACAAGAGCACACGTTTGTATACAGCTAATTATAAGAACTTGAACTATAATTTGGAGGCTCTAACATACTTGACAACTAAGTAACTATCAAAACACTTTCGTTTGATCATTATCTCTAGGTTGCTTTAAAGCTCGGCAATCCTTTTGCAAAAAGGTTGGTATTTGCTAGAGTATTCAATACACTGGTCAAAAATGTAAGCTTCTCTGTAATAAAAATTCAAAGAATATGCAGAGAGTTGAAAAATGACCACATGTATACATTCGTCAAAAACGTTATACCCCATGGCCAGCTTGTCCGAAACATCTTTTATTCAGAAATACAAAAAATGAATAAAAACACTCGAGCTTATGAATCATCGCCAAAATTCCGATCAAAGTTCTTCGATGAACCATCGCCGTAGTTCTTGTCGAAGTCCTACAAAACAAAACAAAAAATCTACCTTTTAAAAAATGAAATATAACTTAATTATAAATAACATATAGAATGAATATTTACCTGGAGTAATTGCGAGAAAAATGACCCACTATGTAATATCGGATTAGCGGCATCAACAATAGATAACTGGGTACCGGGAGTAAAAGCTGGTTCCTGAATCATTTATTATTTTTTAAATATTGACATATAGCTAAATTAAAAATACTAGACATAATGAAATTTTACCTGGAGTACTTGAGAGAAAAATGGCTCGTTATGTAAGAACGGACCGGTGGTAGGAAAAGATAGCTGGGTCTCGTGAGTAGGAGTTGCTTCCTGAAGAATTTATCAATTTATTCAATGATTAGTATATATATTGACCAAGTCACATTTCGATGAAAAATTGACATAAACCAAAAAGTAATAATATATATCAAATACCTGAAATGATAATTTTTTCTTTGCTGTAGCCTTACTTGACGATTTTGATGTACCACGAGTTTTTTTTTCGAGAACACCTTTAAATCGACCATGGAGTCCATCTTTTTGGTTCTTTGGTCGCCCAATAGGATTTTTTCTTTTTATTCCACGTGCATTTGGAACGTCCTCTTCTTCTTCCACAAGTTTATCTTCTGAACTATGGGGCATCCATTTATTAGCTCTCACAAGTTCTTTTTTCTTTTCCTCCAGTTTTTTAAGCAACTCAACCGCAGCTTCATCAGCACACATTGTCAGTTCTATATGTTCAGCAGCAACAGATGCAATCTCACGGAAAGTACGACAAATATGACTATATCGCTTCCCAATCAATTGTTTCACTTCTTCATTAGGTATCTCTGAATGATAATAAGATATGGTTCGTGCTTTTGCCTCTTTACTCCATCGGTTCAGAATGTAAGTAGGTGGAATTCTTCTAACATTCTTTTTGTCCAACACTTTCAATGCATGACGGCATAAGATCCCAGCAAATGAAAACTTCATGCAACTACATTGTATCGTTTGGTTTGCAGCATCATACTTAACCAAATGCTCTCGTGCAGCCCCACGATAAGATACATTGTATTCGTACACCATCTCAGACTTACTGGCCTTTTTTGCAACATAATCACCGATGACTGTGTATTCCTTTTGGAACAAGGTAAACACTTCTGGTGTATACACTTCTTCTGCATGCTGCAACATCTCTACAGAAGCAAGTAATACCGGCGAAGTATGCATCATACCGAAGTCAGCAACTAATTCCTTATATCGCCTATCATCCAACACTCTCTCATAGTGTTTAAAAAAGGTCAACAAGTCAAAACTGCACTTCAAGTATCCTTTCAAAATACTATTCATACTTTCACTACGTTGCGTGCTCACCATATCAGCTGTAAAAGTATGACGGCCATATACCATTGCCCATTTTTCTTTCACCTCAAACAAATTCTTCAACCATTTATTCTCTGTTAATTTATGCTTGTTGAGCATATCACTCCACGCCAATAACCAGTCTTCTTCTTCCTCATGGTCATATACACACTTTCCAAAATCCATGGCAAACTGGTCTGGTCCGTGAAACACACGACTCAAATTCTTTGCAGCATTTTGGTAAATGTGCCAGACACATAACCTATGCTTTGTTTCTGGAAACACCTTCACTATTGCATTCGCCATTGCTGCAGACTGGTCTGTAAGAATTGTTTTTGGTTGTTTTCCAGACATTGTTCCAAGAAAAGTCTCAAAAAGCCACTTAAAAGACTCAGTGGTTTCATCATATAAGAGAGCAGCTCCGAACACAACAGTCTGCTTATGATGATTGACCCCGACAAATGGAGCAAACGGTCTATCAAATTCATTGGTCTTATAAGTTGTGTCAAAGCAAACAACATCTCCAAAGAGATTGTAATCGCTTATAGACCGATCATCTGCCCAGAAGATATTAGTGATCAAATCGTCCTCATCAAGTTGCATCGAATAAAAAAATGATGAATTTTCTTCTTTCTTTTTCTGAAAATATTCCAAAACTGCTCCAGCATCTCCCTTCACCATGGTTGACATCCGCTTACGGTATATGTAATTGCGATAGTCTTTCTCCAAAAAACCCAAATTTTCTCTCCCCCCAACTTCCATGGTCATCATTTCAACAGTTGCTTTTGCTGAAATTCCTGACATCTCGGCATCATCAGCATGTTGTTTTTGAGAGACAGTGACTGCTCGATTTCCCTTCAGCAAATGCTTCATAGGTGTCCTAACTAAGTCATGGTTATGATTCCGCTCGAAAGACACAATCTTATATCTTCCGCTACTCTGAAGGTAGCAAGCCATATGAGCTTTACAACCACACCTTGTGATTGGTCGGGTGAAAGATCTCTTGACCTTAGATTCTTTCCTAACCCCCTCTTTTGAGCATACATAAAGAATCCTTGCTGCCTTGTTATCTTCTTTTTTCTTTTTCGTCCTCCTTTGTTTTCTTACGTTGAAACCATGATTGCCTGCGTACTTACAATAAGCTATATGCGCAGTCTCATCAGAACTAAACTCCATCCCAATACAAAGTTCATCTTTCTTCTCATTCTCATTGTCTTCATCTAAAACATCAACACCTTCAGTTTCAACTTGATCCTCTTTGTTGGCCATTTCATATTCTTCTTCAGATTCACTGAGGGAAGTGTCGTCTTCTTCGACTGAAAACTCATCCAATTTTTGATTTGTCAAACTAGAATCATCTGAAAAAAGAGAAGACAATAGATTAAAAAAAGTTTGTCGACATGCAGAACAAAACTCATAAGATCACACGTTTAATTTGTTACCCACAACTACTAATATAAATTAATTAAAGAAGAACCAACTTGCTACGTAGCAATAAAACCTCATGTCCTTGACACCTTCAGTTATCATTAATTTTGTGCACTAGAAGTCACTTTCTCGATCTCCACAAACACACACGCCAAACCCTATTGAACAGGTAAACCTAATGGCTAATTCTACTCTTTTAATTCTGTATTTTCTTATTATATAATTTGGAATATGCAGAGTTAGAAACTTCAACCAATTTTTGATTTGTCAAAAATAGAATCACCTGGGACAACTTGTACAGTAGATCCATACTGATCACCAAGAACAATCTCCTGACTACTTAATTGATTATTTTCCATTCCTTTTCAAATTTTCTGTAAAACCAAAAGGCAGGAACAATCTTGTTAGGGTTAGTTGACAAAAAAAAAGGATTATTAGGGTTACAAGTACATCGGACAGAGGTGAGTTCGAGATTGGATTTGAAAGCAAGGAATTAGAGACTCAGAAAATCACAAGCACAGCTTCGTCTCTTCTCTGTGATCTAGTTTTAGTATTTTTTTTCTCACCAGTCGATAAAGAAGAAAATTGTCTTCCACGGCGTTAAACTGCTTAGACGTCTTTTTCTGTTTTCCTTTTTTTTTATTGTTTTTTGTTTTGTCGATAATTGTTTTTTGATTTTTACCTTTTTTTTTCCTTCCAAAAACTAGATATGATGTGTCAATTACCCATTGGCTAGGTGAACCTATAGGTTCACCCTAGGGGGTGGATACAAGAATTGCTCCTTATAATGCATGGATGTATATATATATATATACACGTATAGTTATGTTTTTTGTAGCGTGAATTATAAAAATATTTGTATTAAAAGTTTAAAATTGTTTTTTTTAATTATATATATATAATTTTCTGACGGATATTTCAGTCAGAAATTTTTGACATACTATTTGGTCGGAACTTTCTGACAGATTTTTCGGTCAGAACTTTTTGACAGATTGGTATCGGTTGAAAATCGGTCAGAAATTTCTAACCAATTTCTGACCGTTAAAAATTTCTGACCATATAGAACTGACGGTCGGATCCGTCAGAAATCGGTTAGAAAAAACCTTTTCTGACCGATTTCTGACCGATTTGACCGTCAAAAACACCTTATTTTCTTGTAGTGAATCCATGGCTGGTCAAGTCATGAACAATGTTTAGTCTGAAAATGTTACTCCAATAAAAGAAGAAAAGTCAAGTCTACACGAATGAAGGCTTTGAATGGGTAATGCAGATCAAAAAATGCAGATCAAACAAAAATGCCGATCAAACAAAAATGCAGATCAAGCAGAACAAATGCAGATCATGCAGATCAAGCAGAACAAATGCAGATCAAACTAAATTAATAAACTATTGCATCAAAATAAATGTTGAAATTATTTTAATGAAAATTTAATAATTAAACAAAACACAACTTATTATATATATATAAGTAATAAATATCATGTTAACAAAATAACAATAATTATCATCATTTAATAAATATAATGAAAATTAAAATTATATGAAATTTTTGCAAATCCATATCTGGATCCGGATTTCGGATCAGTGGTAGCTTTGATTCTGATTTACGGCTTTGGATATCCGTCAGATATTGGTATCTTGATCCGTACGATGTTTAAAAATAATTAAATACTAAATTCTAAAGATAAAACATAAATTAAATATTTATACAAGATTTACAAATATATACATATCTATATAATAATAAAAGATTAAAATATAAGATTATAAAACAAAATTTATGTATAAATATTAATATATCAAATATAATTATTAATACAATTAAAATTTTAATATATTTTAAAATATTATCAGAATAAAATCAAGATATTTGGATCGGATTCGGTTTTGTGAATCCGAGATTTTACTATCCGGATCAAGGTTCCCGTATATTCTATCCTGACATTGATATCCATATGAGGAGTCTGGATCCGTACTAAAATTCGGATCCATCAAAGCAGGATCTTATCCGAATATCTTGATTTTAGTCTAATATTTAGATCCGTATTTTCAACCAAATGTAAAACATATATAAAACTAATATTTTATATATATATATATATATATATATTAAATTTACATGTGTTATAATATATGTTTGAAAAAAATTAAAAATAAAAATGCATATATGTGTCATAAGATATTTGCTGAGAATAGTAAAATTTATATGAATCAATTAAAAATATAAAGGAACTAATTAAACATAAGATAAAAATTCTGCTTTTATTAAAATATAAAGTTAAATAAATAAATGTTGATAAAATTAATTAAAAATATGAAATATATGTATATTTAATAATATATTTTAGAGAACGAGTGTATATTAATATATAAAACTATATATTATTTAAAAATACATATGTATATTATTATAAAAACAGAAATGAAATAAAATACTGAACTATGCTTTTAAAAGAATTGGTGTTTAGTTTAGATGAGAATGAAATAAGTTAATAGTAAAAAATTCTAGAAGTAATTAATAGAGAGAAAAAAAAATCAAATCTGCATGCATTGTGATTGGCCCTCAGCTTGATTTCAGCATCTTTTCTATTTTCTCTGCAGATCAAAATATTTGTACTAGCATTGATCTGCATGCAGGAGTTTTTTTAGTTTATAATATTTTTTTGTTCTACATTTAGTTTTGTGAATGGCAAAAAAAATGCAGTTCAAACTGCTTTTATATAATCTGCTTTTGTACTGCATATGTCCTGCAACTCATTCATAGCCGAAGAAGGGCGAAACAATGGAGAAATCATAGCATCATCATTGATAAGTGGTGAAGTAATGAAGTTATCTCATTTGCACTTAGACTGAAACCATGGTGCATGAACTTTGCGCCAATATTTGCAACATATCATATCTTTTTATCTTGTTTGTGCATTAAATTTTGATGCACCAATAAACTGCCACATTCGTTGCTGTATAAATATTAGTTTACGAAATTGTAAATTATTCATTCACACAATTTATACAAATTTAAAACGGCATTTGCCTCAGTCAAGTTTCACTTTTTTAGTTTTCTTACTTTCTTCAAATTTGCTTCGTTTGTTCACAACCTTTCGGGTTACACGTGCAATGAAAAATGTGATGACCAATAGTTTGTACCTTCGTAAAGCTGTTTTATTTCGTGGTTAGAAGATTTCTATAGCTAGCAATCTTTTTTTCCTACTTAAATTTCAAGGGACCCTCTATAAAAGGAGCTAACAACTATATAGGGATCTCCTACCACTTCTATTTAGTCCACCTAAAAATATAAAACGCTTAGAGAAACAATGGGAGATGCAGAGAATCAGGCATGTCATATCTGGTTGGGCGACTTGAAATTGATGTTGGATGTAAACCTTGGAGAATGACGGAGAGTTGGTAATATAATCTTCTGGGTTTACGTCAATGGTGCAACCCAAAAGGTCCTATCTACAAGAATATAGAAGATTTTGATTGGTAACACCGCTATAATTTTGGTGTAGATGGGCAGGCAAAAATTAATTTGGCAAAGAAGAGAATCGAAGCAGTGGATCCGGAGAGCAATCTGATAACGTTCAAGATAATAGAAGGAGATGTGATGGAAAGAGTTTAAGAGCTTCTTGATGATAACTAAACATGTAACGCAGAAGCAGGAAGATTGATGAGAATGTTGGCTCGCCCTGAAATTCTGAATGTCCAAAGACACCAAACGAACGCCTAATGTCAGAGGAGTAAATAGATTTGCACTCATTCTGTGTGCGTACAATTCAGTTCACAATAGTTGTTTTTTCATGTCTTATTTCAAATATCCCTAGACCCTATGGAACACTGATCCACTCGATTTGAATCTCAACCGCGCCGCTTTGGACATTTCTGAGCTTGAGAATCATGTCTTGGACGATCTTTCCATTACTGAACGTGATCCTGCTCTCTTCAGCCAAACAATTGTCTTTACTCGGCTTCACTCTCTTGACCTCGGTTCCATCAGGGAGTTCTTGGAGACCCATTGCTTGAATCTCAAGAAACGGCCTGACGTCTATTTCCGCATCTCCCATCTTGTCATGGGAAGTGAATGTATCTTTATCATAAACTTCCTGTGAGGGGAATACAAAAGAAACCATTCAGAAACTAACAAAACATATTTCAAACCTGATGAAGTAACTCACGAGAATCACAGGTTGATTATGATCATTGAATGCAAGAGTCAGTTCGTCGTTCCACTCAGGGTTACAGTTATTTTCCACACGACCAGTCTTCAATGTCTGAGCCAGATTCACAAAGAAAACAAAGATGTAACATCAGGAGAGGCATCCATTCACACATGACCGGATCTGGGATTTTATGGGATCATAAAATATTTTTTGGGTTAATCTTTGATAAAAAATATTAATTTTGACAATTTGGGAACTATATAACCTATATATAATAGTTCTATAAAATTTAGGGTTAAGTCTAATGTTTCATCCGGTAGTAATCGACTTTACATTCACACACTTTTACAGAGTGCCTGACTATGTAAAATAGAAACAAAGAGAAAGAGTGTGTGTGCCTGTGGACCCATAGTTATGACGACGAAAGGGTCGCTGCTCTGAGAGTCTCGACTAACAAGATTAGTCCCTCTTTTCACTCGGATTCTAAGAAGTCCCACAAGATCCTCCATGTCTCCTCTGACAGAGCGTTCTCTTCCTCTGATCTGTTTTTTTAAAGAGCACGAGTTGCGGAAGAACAGTTAGGAGCAAGTTATGTTTGTGGCCTCTAGAGTCTGTGACTTTTTCTTTAACCTCTGTCTTCGCAAGCATCTTATGGAGGATCTTTTTATCCTACGGATCTTGTCTTTATAGTAGTCGAATAGGTTTCCTTTTTGCCGTAACATTTTAGTTAAAGTATTTTGTATGCAGATAGAAAGGAATCTTATTTATATAAAATCTAAAAGATATCAACTTCTCTTTTGCATCTTCATGGTCCCAGGCCAACACTTTCTTAGGTAAAAGACATGTGCTAGTTTAGTCGATTTTGTGGTATTCATGCTAACTTCGTGGATCATAAAATAGTACAAGAGATAAAGCACCAAAATATATAGAATTAATGTAATAGCTTCAGAGCCCCACAAGAATTTCATCAAAACAGATTCTGACTGAGAATAATTACTGGTACATAAATAATGGTTGTGCGATTACAAAGATCCAAATCATTCTAGTTGATTCACCCACCCTATTATGTGAGGTTAAACTAACATATAAGAACAGATTACCTTAAGTTATACGGAAACTTATTCAAGACTAGACTAGTGTGAATTGTGATACTACTAGACCAGTCAACTAATGAATATACCTGCTTTCAAAAAATTAAAAAAAACTAATGAATAAACTTATCATTTTGCTTCTATTTTATCAATTTAGTTATATCATCCAATAATTATTTAAAGATTGTCTGATCGATGGTTTCAAATTTCTAATTAAAAAAAAATATATATATATGGGTTTTCTATATATATAACCTCATCCGAAAATTTGTCAACTGTCACGTATGTATATTACGCGTCTGCATGCAAAAATATGCACAGGAGATGCTTATCTAGGTTTTGTCTTAAAATATACATGAACACGCGTTTAAGAAAAAACTAATGACTCCAGATAAAAAAACGAAGCGACAACAGAACATAACAGTTATCTCTTAACATTAATCTCTTAATTTATATACGTACCTCTCCTCCTCTCACCAAGATTCACAAATTCGATTTTCTTTTTTTTTTTCATCGTCTTCTTCCTCCTCGGCTCCTCTTCTCAGATTCCTGCTTCTCAACGCTACCGACAAAATATCTCTTATTCGCTGCTTCTGTTTCCATCTCCCTCTTTTTTCTACGTTAAATATTTTTTCCTTCGGTGAAGCTTTTGTGAATGGTGGAAGCTAATCCGATCTGCGATAACTCTAGGCTCTCCCTTACAATCCAAAGGGCTAGCATCTTCGTCCCTCTGTCTTCAGACTCTGTTTACGCGTTCGGTTCTTGCAAAGAAGGCTGGTACTACCGTTGCCTTGGCATCGACCCGTGAAAATTCTCCTTCCCGTTTCACATCTATTTTTCTAGCGATTTTTTTAATTACTTCTGAAAGATGTTGTACAAGCTGAAGAAAAGAGAGGTGGTTAAGGGAAACCGAATCTTGATCAGCGTTACGTTTCTTGGTAGCCCCGGTCCGATCCGGTTTGTTGCTAACGAAGGAGATCTGGTTGCTGCGGTGATCGACACTGCTCTTAAATGTTACGCTCGAGAGGGTCGGCTTCCCATTCTCGGATCCGACTTCAACGATTTTATTTTTTATTGTCCCATGGTTGGAAGGTGAGATCAGTCTCATCCATTTATATACCCAATTGTTTTCTTGTGATAATGTTGAGTTTTTTTAAATGGTTGTGCAGCTCTGAGTCCATGGGAAACAATTGGGTCGTTGGGAGCGAGGAACTTCATGCTGTGTGAGAAGTCAGAGGAGGAGAAGAAGAAGGGGGAGGAAGACAATGGAAGATCGAATTTTCCCATTAATGGAGCTAGAAAAGGAAGCTTTAGGGCTTGGATTAACAAATCTTTCAGTACTCTTAAAGTCACTACTCATTAGACTTTATCGTCTAATGAAACCTTGAATGCCTTGTATGCTCAAGATTATTGGTTTCGGTGTTTTTGTTCTTTGATTTCTCGTTTTGAAAGAATGATTTGTTTCTTTGTGTTCAGTTTGAAACATTTGTCTTTTGAATTCTGCTTTTGAACTTTTGATCTGTTTCTTTGTTTTTTTTGGAGTTATGTTCTTGAACCGAAGCTCAACATTGTATTCATTACAGTGATGCTACATGGCAAAAACGTTGTACCACCATTATGTTACAGATGAGCTTCTCCTCATTTCCAGAAACGAAAGAAGCACGGTTTTGGAACTGAACAAGATAGTCTCAGAGGGATAGTTCCAGAGTCGACGCAAGCCCTTGCTTTCACATAGAGGGATGGGGCCGCTGGTGAAGCTTCTAGAAGAAAGGAACGAGCGGGTGTGTTGAGGCGAGTTTTTGAGTATTGGATAACCTGAGCGCATGGTCAGTGAGAACAACAGAGCAATAAGAGACAGGAACTGTTCCAGTGTTAAGACCGATCGTTATGTCTCGAAGCCTAGGGGTGGGACGGATCGGGTATCCGGAAAATTTCGAGGTATCCGGATCTTTATCCGACGGATCCATGTTTTACTATCTTTATCCAGATCGGAGTTATTCGAATATCCGGGTGTCGGATATCTTTCTAAAAATTATAATATCCGGCGGATATCCGGATCCGGATTTGGAACCTTAAAATAAAATAAAAAATAATATTAAAATATATAAAATATTAACAATAATTTAAAAATAAAAAATATATAATGTTTTTAATTATTTTATGTATGCTATTACAAATTTTATATAAAAGTTATATATACTATTATAAAATGAAAATATAATAAATAAACTTAATTTTTATATATAGATATTACTATTTTAAAAATAATTATTAATAAAAATTACGGATCAGGATATCCGGACTAAAAATTTTAGATATCTGGTTCCGGATCCGGTTTGGAAGGATCCAACATTTTATTATCCGGATCCGGATTCTGCTCCTCTGGATATCCGGATTTTCGGAGCGGATCCGGATCGGATCTCGGATCGAATCCGGATCTCGGATCGAATCCGGATCTCGGATAATAAGTCCTAGGCCTATCAAAGACCACGGTGGGATAAAGTTCTAAAAAAAATTCACCAATATTTAATCATTGTAGTTTTTCGGAAACACGTTGAAACATTGTCTTAATGACAACTGTCTATTTAAGTATCAAACTGGTTCTAAAATGTTAATAGTTGTTTAGAGCACCTCCAACAATAAGAACTCAAAAAAAATTCTAAAACAGAGAAAATATTAATATTTTAGTAAATTATAGTTAGAGAATTAAAAGTTACTTGTAAAATAAAAATCCAACCAATGTATATGTTACAAGTGTTATGTGGAGATATAGTGGGATTCTAAAAATCTTGATATAAAAACTCTTCTTTATTTTCTCTCTTAATTTTTTTTCCATTTTTTTAAATGTTTATAACCCCTCCTTCTAAAATCATTGTTGGAACTGCTCTTAGAACTTATGTGTTATTTCTCTCTCCTAATTAATTAGTTCTCATTTATTTTTTTTTTGTTTACAACCTTTTTCCATCCTCACTTTGGAAGGTGGGACCCGAAATTCACTAGAACCAAGAGAAAAAAGGTTTTCAAAGTCGCCAAAGTGGAGACGCATGCGGAGGGTTTTCAATTGCGGACCCCATCGACACCCGATTGGTTCCTTTTATTTTATTTTTTGTAAAATCAGACAATTTTTTTAAAAAAAAAAAAAAAAATATTTAAAAACCCATTGGTGAGTTTCTGCGTTGCAGATGCTCTTACCTCCATAGGAGATTCTATCCATTGGGGTTCTAAAATTGTATATGTGTGTATGTATGTATTATATATGTATATGTAGGTGTGGGGTCCATAAAATAGTGTAGAACCTTTATCTAAAGGTTCTAAAAATTATGTTTTTAGAACTTTTGGATAGGGGTTCTACACTATTTTGTGGATCCCACACCTACATACACATATATAACATATATATACACACATATACAACTTTAGAATCCCAATGGGTGAACCTCCCATTGGAGGTGCTCTTAACATGTTTATCTGTGGTTTCTAGTATGGGTTTTAGGAAAATATAAGAAATCTGTTTCTTAAAAAACTGTTTTTTAAAGTTAAAAGTTAATAAACAGTTTCTTATATTTTCCTAAGAATCCCACCCTAAAAGACTACGAATAAACATGGTCTTAGGCTAATCGAGACTTACCGGTTTGAGAGCAGGTGCGGTCTTGAATCGAAGTGGTCTCGGTTCCTACTTCAAAACTTCTCGTGAAGATAATGCGAATAATAATTTTTATTCATACTGTATCATACATGCAAGTTAGAAGACTAAATACAAGTATGATTTGTAGAGAATCTAAAACAAAAGTTTCTAGAAAAAAACGTAGAGAGAGAGCGACAACACAAACAGTGTAACCCTAGCTCTGACTCGCCTATCCGGCGGCGGCGGAGGCGTTCTTTCCCTTCCCTCTTTGTCTTTTGCTTTCCTCTTCCCGCTCGATCCCGAATCGATATGTTTTCCTCTCTGGCGTGGTGGTGGTCTGTTCCTCAGATCGATGAAGATCTGTCGGAGTTGTCCATTGATTTCGTTTGGAGAGGCGATGAGACTATGGAGAGGTCTAGGAGAGGAGAGTCGTCGTTTAGGACCGAAGGTAAACCAAGATCAATTTTTCCCCTTTTCAGATCTAGGGTTATACTTTCACGGTGGTGGCGCGTGAACCGGGTCAGACGACTCCATTACCTCGGCTGCTTCCTTCTGCTGAGGCGGTGCTAACAGGAAGAGAAGAGGTGTGACTGGAGGTTGATAGAAGGTCCTGATGTGAGCTTTGAAAGAAGCTTGAAAGAGATCCTTTCGCGTCTCTCACCGCCAAGGTCCGACTTTCATTCCGGAGACACGTCCGGCTTGGTCTATGAAACGAGGTATCAATTGACAGCAACATGAATTAAACCTGGGACGCGCCCTAGGTAATTATGTTGTTGGTTCACGGATTCAACGCTCACCAATTGGAACCAATACACGAAACATATATAGAATACATGTTGCATTTATGGTGTGCTTGTTCAGTTTCTGCCTCGGTTTATATGGCTTTTAGGTGTTAGTTTCAGTCGGACTACTGTCCGTAGGTGGCTTAGGACTGGAGCAATAAACGCCAAGGGAGACAAACCGTCATCGGTAATGCGCCGGTGGTGTTGATGCTATTGGGACATGAGCGGAAATCTTATCTTTCGGGACCATAGCTGCGTAAAGAAATGAAATACCGGATGTTTGAAATGTATCCTTTGTGTTAGTAATTGTTTTCCAGTCAAGTGGTCGAATGTAGGGGTTAAAGAGATGATTCATTCCGGGTTGTGTGGTGGATTCATTCTCGGTGTGGTAAAAAAATACATTGTTAGCTTTGGTCAAGTAGCGTTAAGTCCAATCAAGTGACTTAGGGCAATACTAGATAGCTTCAATGTATTTGGTTTTAAGTCTATAGAGGTGATAACCTTGTGTATCTTGTTTTGGTGAATTTAAAGTTGATGATGAGTTAAAAAAAAAAAAAATACAAGTATGATTTGTCACGTAGGTCGCCAAGTACACAAAAGAGAGACAAAATAATTGTATTTCTACATTAAAAATGACGTAAGGAATATTCTGCGGATCCACGCACGATGACGAGGAGCCACACGTGTCGCGGTCTCGGTTGAAGCTTAAGCAAACTTTTTTTTTTTTTTTAAGCTTAAGCAAACTTCTTTGCGTCGATCACACACTCTCAATATATATCATCATCATCACTCTCCTCTCCTGTCTACCTCTCCAGAAACTAATCCAAATCTGTTCTTTTTCTTCTTCACCTCAAAGAAGGATATGGTTTTCAAGGTCTCTCTCGTCTCAACCTCCCCTATCGATGGCCAGAAACCTGGTACCTCTGGTCTCCGTAAGAAGGTTCGTGACTCAACATCTTCTCTATTGAATCGAATCGAAACGAACGAAATCGATCTGGATCTGATCTGCTTACAGGAGATTTTCATCCTCGTTGGGTCTGATCTATGCATTCATATGACTATTCAGACAGCTGAATGTTGCTAATCTTCTCATCGGATGAGTATATTGAGCATGTATTTGGATATGATTTCAGTTACATACCCGATAGATCTTGGCATTTCGTGTTTGAATTGATGAGGCTGTGTATTCATTCGTTCAGATCTTTAATTATCATTCATGTTCGTGTATCAAATGATCTTTGCATGGATAAGCAAATCATATATGAGTGTCAATGAAATTTGGATTGTTAATCACTATTCAGTCATGATCTCTATGCAGTCATCATCAAGCTTAGCATCTGTCTTGTGTAACTGTGTAGGTGAAAGTTTTCAAGCAACCCAATTACCTACAGAACTTTGTCCAATCAACTTTTAATGCTCTCACTCCTGAGAAAGTCAAAGGTGACTTTTTTTTTTAAATTTATTTCTTCTAGTCTTTGGGTTTCAATTCACCTGGATGCTTGTAACATAACTGTTCTTAGCCAGTTATCTGCTTATTCCAATGAGTATCTGATCGTCTGTGCAGGTGCCACTCTTGTGGTCTCTGGTGATGGCCGTTATTACTCAAATGATGCTGTTCAGGTATAAACAATTTCATTACTTTTCTTCCAAATTCGGTTCAATGTAGTCGGTGGCTTATATCTGTGTATTTCTGCTCCTTTATTTATAATACTTTGTAAGGAATTCACGTGTTATGTCGCTACTCGCCATTGGATATTGAGGCTTAAGTTATCAAATTATCAACAAATTTGCATTAGAGCGTAGATGTAAAGGTTCTGTTTGTCTTTGAAGATGATCTCTGAAACTTGCTTCGAGTTTTTTTTTTCTTTTAGCTCAGTTTTGTTTAACCTGCTCATGTTCAAATCCGGTTCCTGCTATTCCAGATGATTCATACAATTTGATTTCCTATCTCAACAGATCATAATTAAGATGGCAGCAGCTAACGGTGTGCGACGTGTGTGGGTTGGCAAAAACACTCTCTTATCAACTCCTGCTGTATCGGCTGTGATTCGTGAAAGATCAGGAGCTGATGTGAGATATCTTTCTCTCATCTCATGTTTGTAGTTGATCCTTGGATTTGTTTTTTTTTATTCTCAAAGTTTGTGCCTGAGCGAGAATGCAATGATGGTGATGAGAGACTAACCTCAGTCCCCGGTTACAGGGTTCGAAAGCAACGGGAGGATTTATTTTGACAGCAAGCCACAATCCTGGTGGCCCTACTGAGGTTCGTTCTGTTCTTGTTCTGTATCTTTTGTCCTCTGCCCCTTTCAGTTGAACAGCTCGTTTTGTACCCCTATATTAGTTCATTTTAGTAAATTATATATGCAACTTGATAAGACTAAGAGTGGATTACGTATACAGGATTTTGGAATCAAATACAATATGGAAAACGGGGGACCTGCTCCCGAATCAATCACTGACAAGATTTACGAGAACACTAAGACAATCAAGGAATACCCTATTGCAGAAGATCTACCCATTGTAACTAACATTCTGAAGAATCCGCTTACTTGACAACTTTTATTCCATCAACTGTTTTTCATTGAATCTTTTATCTGTGATTAATTGCAACAGGTTGATATATCTGCCATTGGTGTAACCAGTTTTGAGGGACCTGAAGGAAAGTTTGATGTTGAAGTTTTTGATTCTGCAGATGACTACGTTAAATTAATGAAGTGAGTGCTCCCTAAAATTTTAGAGCACGATTCTCAAGTCTGCCCCTTCTATGGTATATGTACAATCTCTATGATCTTTCTAAAAATATTTTATCATTTCTTCAAGGTCAATCTTCGACTTTGAATCCATCAGGAAGTTGCTTTCATCTCCAAAGTTTTCATTCTGGTATGTAGCTTGAACTGGTTCCCTAACCTTCTCCATTTGAGTTAAGTTTTGTAATATATATTCCGTCGCTCTGTTTTACCGTTCTATGAAGCTATGATGCAATGCATGGAGTTGCTGGAGCCTATGCACATCGTATCTTTGTCGAAGAACTCGGTGCGCAAGAAAATTCTTTATTGAACTGCGTACCCAAGGTTTTATTTTTGTCCAACCAATAGATACTATTCCTGAAATGATCACAAATACACCTCCAGCCTCATATTTTACCACTCTACAACATTTTGTAGGAGGACTTTGGAGGAGGCCATCCCGATCCCAATTTGACCTATGCTAAGGAGCTTGTGGCACGGATGGGATTAGGTAAATCCGACACCGGAGTTGAGCCTCCGGAGTTTGGTGCCGCTGCTGATGGTGATGCAGACCGTAACATGATACTTGGTAAAAGGTAGCATACTAATGCACTTTTAGTTTAGATAAACACATAGAACGGGTATACCAAGTACTGCTGAACTTAAAGTATCTCTTCTTTTGCAGGTTCTTTGTAACTCCTTCTGATTCAGTTGCTATAATTGCTGCAAATGCTATTGGGGCCATACCGTACTTCAGCTCTGGTTTGAAAGGTGTTGCAAGGTATAACACTCGGAAACTCGATTTTAACTCTGTGTCTAAGGCTCTTTTATTATTTACTTTTGGCTGAATTTTTAACCTTCACTTCTTATTTTAGGAGCATGCCGACCTCAGCTGCTCTCGATGTCGTAGCAAAAAGCTTGAATTTGAAGTTCTTTGAGGTACATGTCACCGTGCAACTTCTATCCAGATTATTTTCCTCCCAACTCCATCAATCAATTCACACCTCTATTAAAATCACATTTCAGGTTCCAACAGGCTGGAAGTTTTTTGGTAATCTGATGGATGCTGGAATGTGTTCTGTTTGTGGAGAAGAAAGCTTTGGAACTGGTTAGTTTCTCTTTCCACACTCACGCATCTGGTATCAACTTTAAAAAAGAAACGATAATGTTCTGAAAGATAGATCTTTTGCAGGCTCTGATCATATCCGTGAGAAAGATGGGATTTGGGCAGTTCTTGCGTGGATGTCCATACTTGCTCACAAGAACAAGGAAAATCTTCAGGGTGACGCTAAATTGGTGACGGTTGAAGACATTGTTCGCAAACACTGGGCTACCTATGGCCGTCACTACTATACTCGTTACGACTATGAGGTAAAAAGTTGCTAAGTTTGGTGATTGTATCATATACCATATCATGCGGAACACAAAGAACCCTTTTATGATATCTTAAATTTTTTGTCTCCAAAAGAATGTAGACGCAGGTAAAGCTAAGGAACTGATGGAGCATTTGGTCAAATTGCAATCTTCAATCCCTGAAGTCAACAAGTACACACGCACTTCCACTTGTCTGAAATCCCTTTCACTCAACAGCTTGGTACTCTGTTTTTATAACCTCTTCTTCTCTCTCTCGATTTTATTCAGGATGGTGAAAGGAATTCGTTCGGACGTGGCTAATGTATCCAGTGCCGATGAATTCGAGTATAAAGATCCAGTTGATGGCTCCATCTCTAAGCACCAGGGAATCCGTTACTTGTTTGAAGATGGATCTCGACTTGTAAGTCCATTTTTCTATGTTTTTTCTGAGCCTTTAGGCATATCAGCTTAGAGCAAAGGGATAGATATACATCAAAACATGTGGATATTGTATCAAACATGAAAATCAAAAGTAAGTAAATCCTCTCTTCTATATAGGTTTTCCGTCTGTCTGGAACTGGCTCGGAAGGAGCAACCATCCGACTCTACATTGAACAGTACGAGAAGGATGCTTCTAAAACCGGACGAGAGTCCCAGGAAGCTCTGTCTCCTCTGGTCAGATGTTTAAGAAAACTCTTCAAAACTAATACCAAAAGGGTATGGTCTCATCAAATGCTGAATTTTTGTTTGATGTGTGTGATTCACAGGTGGACATAGCTCTGAAGCTGTCCAAGATGGAGGAGTTCACCGGCCGATCAGCTCCCACCGTCATAACATAAGAAGACGGGTCAAATGCAACCATCTATAAATCATACACTTTTCCTTGTCTGCGTCTTTTGGATGCTTTCTTTCTTCTCATTTTAATGAAACTATGAATAATTAGTCTCGTGGAGGCTTTCATATTTCATTGAGTTATCGTGAGGCTTATACTTGGATTTGTCTTTCTCGGTTTTGTTATTTTACATGTATTACGTACATGATTAAGATTTTTTATTGCAGTTCAATGATTTTGCAAGTTCCGTCTCGTAAAATCTAATAACTTTTTTGATACCTCAACATGTTAATATTGGTTTTGCCTTGAGCTTCTTCAACATGCGATCCACTGACCCAATATCATAGTTTTATTTGATAGAATTAAAATATTATTGTAACCAAGAAGAATAGATACATACAACACAATCTAAAATCGTTCAATTGGTTATCTAGAACGGGGGGCGACCACTGTCTCTGCATGCTTTTATTAGTTATACCTAGGGGTGGGCATTTTATCCGTTAAATTTGATTTGATTCGATTCGTTTCGATTCGATTCGTTTCGATTCGATCCGAAAAATCCGAATATCCGTAAATCTTCGAAGCAAAGCAAATATTAAAATTCAATATCCGTTAAAAACGAAGCAAATCACAAATACTAAAATTTTTAAAAGCGAATATCTGATCCGCTCCGGTTGTTATACAAATAAATGAATATCTACAATTAAATATGTATAAATTTTTACTTTAACATATATTTGTGTTATTTATAAAAATATATAATGTATTAAATTAAGGAACGAATATAAAATCTTTCTAAAAACTACAATTTTATAAAATTATGTGTTTTATCAAAAAAGATTATTTTATTTTTAAAAAGTATGGAACATATAATTCCACTAATTTTCACTTTTGGTTTAATATTATGTAAGAATATTTAAAAAAAACATGTATAATTTTGTTAGATTTATGTGTATAAAACATATGTATGAAATATCAGTAAATATTCGTAAATATTCGCAAATATTCGCAAATATTTAAAAAAGTTCTGAATATCCGGAAAACCGAATATCCGTATTTCTCCGAAGCAAAGCAAATCGGAAAATCAGATATTCGTAAGATACGAAGCAAATCGCAAATACCAAAAAATATGATACTATCCGATCCGTGCCCACCCTATACCAGAGTCTATGGACAACCCCATTTGTACTTTCAAATAAGAAAAAAAAAAAGAGTAAGGAGAGACGTCGATCTTGAAGTCGAAAGGGAGTAAAGGATCTGAAAGAGAAGATGAATCATTCACAGAATATATTTTTAGTTGCTTTTGTAATGAATATAGAAAAATTGAATAAGGAAACCTGAAGATTGGTAGAGTCGTACAAAACCCGAATTCTCCTACCGGACCTTCCAGATTTAGAATGCAGTTCCTATCCCCTTTCGTCTCCACTTAAGGACACCGTCCTTTATTTCGTTTTGAGTATATCTTTTTTTTTTTTTGAGTATTTCTTTCTTACGATCCATTTTCTCTGAAGTTAGTTTTCTATGTGTCGTATTCACGTTGATTTTCACAGTGGTTGATTACGATGATACCCTTAATGAATTAAAATGTTAAATTTAAACACTATTATTGATTTTTTTTATTTAAATTACTTTTACTATTTTCCAAATAACATATATAATAAAAAGGAAATATTATAAAGTTTATAAAGCGAATTTTAAAACGAAAATATATGTATAAATAATATGATTTCATAAAAAAAAGAAAGTTCACAAAATAGTAATAATTTTAATCAGTACAACAATATATATTTTCACAGTAACAAAAATATTTTTAATATATTTATCTATTTTTAGATAATTCCATAAAATAAACTGATATATGTTTTATTGACTAAAATATTTTATAACTAGTATTATTGAAATGTTATTTCTATTTTCTTAATATATCGACCATAATATCTTTCAATTACAACAAAAAAAATATCTATAAAATTTTTAACTTATATAATAAGATTTCTCAAATACAATCACAAATTTTTACTGCTTATTTGTAAGAGATATTAAAAAATTAAAAATAAATTTCAACAATAAACATCTTTTGATTAAATAACAAAATATTTTAAAATCACACTATACACTTTAATGAGGTAGATATATTATATTTTGTATCATTAAAATTATATATTTTCTTAATATTAAATTTTGCGTTTAAATTTTATGTTTTAATGATTGTGGGACTTAATATAACCATAACCAAAAGGCATAAAATTATTTATAATTTATAAAAATATTTTAGTTATTGTAAATATTGATATGTGTTCATGAGCTTCCAAAACGTATCAATTACTTATTATGTAACTTCTATAGATCATCGTTTATTTTCTAATTTATTTTTTAAATCAACATTTAATTTGATATATATATATAATGAAAATACATGCACATTTAAACGATAAATAAAATTAATTTTACTTGACTTAATTATAATAAAAATAATTATACCTCAGTTTGAATTTGAAAGAATATATGTAACTTAAGATACTCACCACATGAGTGACTCGACTAATCCAATTTATATCTAAAATCATAGATTTAACTATAATAAGAAAATATAATTTTATAATAATAATAATTTATTTTATAAATATAAATTATAAGATGACTCAAAACACCTTAACAAATGAAAATAAAATATTAAGCAACTGTTTTAATTTAGTTCTTTGTAAAATTTATATATATGCATGAGATTGCAGAATATTATTGTTGTATTAATTTACGTAATTTGGAACCAAACACTTTAGTTTATTTTATTTCATTCTAAGCACAATATATCTTAAGTTATAAATAATCTTCCTAAAATATATTTATATATCTAAGAAAAACCAACCTAATGCAAATAAGAAAATTAATCAAAATTTTAATATATTTTGAATAAATTTTTTATAATTGAATTCAGAGATATAGATGCAACCTAATATATCCAAATAATAACTGAACAAAGATTGTAAAAACAACAAAACCGACTAGATATAACATATCTAAAATTATATGTCTAATTAAAGTAATATAAATTATTAATATAAATTATGCATAAAACTATAAATTAATTTAAAATTAAAAATAAATAGCAATAAATTATTATAATATATATTTACTTTATAAATATTTATACCCGTATATAAGCACGGGAAAATCACCTAGTATAGATTAACTAAACTATCGAATATTTCAGAATTCAGATCCAAGTTACTCAAAAAATTCTCAGATACGACGTGAATAATTGAGTGGTCGTGCATACACATGACTACCATGATAAAACAAAACTGGAGTACAGTCTCATAAATTTGTTATATGATCCACATGAAAATTAAACATAGTGACCATATACAACAAGTATATAGTGTTTGCTCTCTACGAAGATTTAATAGTATTTTTCACGATAAAAAGCAATATGCATATGAGAAAAGTTAGCTAGTGAGAGAGTTAACATATTTTGTTGATAACTTGATAAGTCCAAAAGAAAACACCAAACTCATCTAACGAACTACCACTACCACCACCCGCATTAGTGTCTATCGCAGTCATTACATATGATAAGCAACACACAAAGCCTTTTGTCTTAAAGCCGCTTCTTATCAGTAATCATATAACAAGTAACTTTCGTCGGTTTCTACGTAACAAACCCATTCGAGCTGATTGAAGACAAACCCCCACTCCCAATAGTACCTTCCTGATCTATCATCTCTATATTTCAAAACTGGTAGTCCTAGCTTGTTCTCTTAATCATAAATTTAGCTGCTTCTATATACGTTCATCATGTCGGTAAATATAGTTTCGGTATATATATGATCTATTTTCTCTTAACACAGCAACTTTTATAGTTTTTTTTTCCGGTTCATAGACAAGACTTTCGTAATATCTATGTAAAAATGTAGCTCATTCACTTTCATTTTCGACAGTCTTCTTCGTATTTATAATCGATTTGGATATCTTTGAATTGTTAGATTTTTAGAGTCTCTAGTTGTGTGTGTGATGAACAAGTCATTTTGGGCGAAATAAGTCTTGAACTGATGAAAGAGAGAAACAGAGAGACAAATGTAGACTTAGATCAGAAACAAGAGATTATGAGAGATTAAAAGTATAAGAAATGGAGAGATTAAGAGATTATGATCTAAGAACACACTTTGTATTATTGAAGGAAAAGCGGAAATCCCCCTCACTCTCTTATCTTTACACTTGTGACTACAAACAAATATATAGATAATCTAACTTACAAGAGAAGCCAAACATATTTGGTTTACTAGAGAAACTAATAATAAAATATCTAGTCTTTGGCTTATAAGAGAAGCTTTGACTAGTCTGTTTTCACTGTTCATCCGCGGATACTGTTCATGTTGGCAGACCTTGCTTGTTTCTCTTTGGCAAACCTTGTTATCTTTCACTTTGGTAGACCTTGCTGGATGACAGTCTCTTTATTTATTTTAATATTCCCTCTCAAGCTTGACCATAGGAGATCCGAAGGTCAAGTTTGGAACCTTGAAGAACTCCCTCATTAAAAACCTTACAAGAAAAACCCTTTGGGACAAAATCTTGTAAGGGAAAAAGAATAGAGTCAACAAAGCCTAGGGATTGGCCAGTGGGTCTTTGTGTCTTAGGATCAACATGATGGACACAAAGACCCTGGATCACGGCCTTCTTGGGATGCAAGAGAGATCTTCACTTTCTTGCACATCACCAACACTTCTTGGACCTCCTCTTAGGACCGGTTTGTGTCTTCCCTTCTCTTGTGACTTCTTACCACCTTGATATTCGTGTATACGCACACCAATTAACCTAATGTGCACACTACCACAATCGAATGGTATGTCGATGTAGCACTTTAGGATCGAATCCACAGAGACCAACAGTTACACTTTATTTCTATGGGATCAATATCTAGCTAAAACAATGATGGAGTTTTGATTTGGTTGTAACGTGCAAAGCAACAAATAAAGTAAATGTAAATTCAATTTAAAGAGAAGCCAGTCTAGGGTTACTTCATCGGGTATTAATACTTGTGAGCTGAACAGTTATTCAAGCGCTAATAAAAACAGGTCCGAACTCGGATCACTCAGTAGAACATCCCACTGTCGTGGTATGCTGCCCTATGCTGATCGTTCTTGATACCTAAACTCGTTTGGATCAAGACGAGCAAGCAATAGAGATCAAGTCCGATAAGTTCACCAAACACCTTAATATCTACTTTCGCTGATTAGGGATGCTAGGCTCATTCATAACATGTCTAGCAACCTAAGCACTTTGATGATCAGATTAAACCTAAGTTCATACATTAAATGGCCAGATTAATGCAAGCAATAAGGATGGATATGAATGAAGACAATATAATGATTCACTTATCTATGTTTAGCTCACGAAATCAACACCTGGAACCCTAGACAAGCTAGCCGACTACTCAGCCATGAACAGAGAAAACACAGAGTTCATAGATGAATAATCTGCATAAAATAACAGAAACAAAGAGAGGGTTCAGGATAATCTTCTCTGGACGAGATAGATGGAGCCGTCTCCCTTTACAAAGTATCAAAATCACAATATGAAAACTCTAGAGTCTGGTTTCTCTCGTAAAATAGCGTAGTATGATGTAGAAAAATAGAAAAGAAGTTATATCAAAGCCACAGGCGGCCAGAGAGAAAAACAAGGTAATTAGGGCAAATCCCGAGATGTTGTATTTTCCTTATTCGTCGGGAACAACCTCGGGATCACTCCGTCTGCTTGTTCCGCTTGATCGGGAACAGTCATCAGACTGTTCTACGTGAAAATCACCAAACTGCACTGATTTCTACCTCTTTTGCTCCAACAGGTCCATCTCCCATCCAGTGCAACTCCAGACCTGTAATGACTCGAAAAGGACTAGAAAGACTCGATAAAGACTTGAAAACCAATTAGAAAATATATATACAATGATGTATAAAACACCATATATCACACCTCCATTGGGGTTAGAACACACGACCACCAGCTCCTTCTTACTGAGTATCCAAGTACTTGCTGAGCCTTGGCTGATTCTTCTTTGAGTCACCAGCTTGATAGAAGATTGTGAGGATTCATTCTTTTCTTCCTTCATCAACTCTTCCCAAACTGGTTGGCTTCTCTTCTTCAATCACCACTAAAGCCTCTTTCTCTTTCTTCTCACAAGCTCATTCACACTCCCTCTCAAGCTTGAACCGAGTATAGGGGAGGTCCAAGCTTGATGATGAGCGCTTTCTTGCTTCATGATCAGCATGGTGGGGAGTGCCAATCTTTCTTCAGTCTTGACACTTGAACCCCTCTCTTTGAAATCGACATTGCAGCCTCTTCTTGAAGCTTCATCAATCAGGTACAAGCACACATGCTATGGGCTGATTCATAGCTTCTCAACTGAAGGTAACTGTTCTAACTTCATGTAGAAGCTGATCCATAGCTTTCCAACCAGAAGGTAACTGTTCTAACTCCATGTCTTGGGCTGATCCATAGCTTCCCCTCTGAAGGTAACTCTACTCTTTTTCCCTTACAAGGTTTTGTCTCAAAGGGTTTTTCTCGTAAGGTTTTTAACGAGGGAGTTCTTCAAGGTTCCAAGCTTGACCTTCGGATCTCCTATGGTCAAGCTTGAGGGGGAGTATCAAAATAAATAAAGAGACTATCATCCAGCAAGGTCTGCCAAAGTGAAAGACAGCAAGGCCTGCCAAAGAGAAACAAGCAAGGCCTGCCAACATGAACAGTATCCGCGGATGAACAGTGAAAACAGACTAGTCAAAGCTAGATGGGTTTCCAACCTAAAACCAATTGGTGATAAGTGGAGTGGCCCATCTATCTTATATATTACTAAGAATCCCTTCCAATACCCGATGTGGGACCTTTGTCCCTAATACGCCCCCTCGAGATGATGGCTCTTTGAACGTCAATCTCGGAATGCTTGGGCAAAGATCGATTGACCGACTTTGGGCTGGATCGATAATGGATCGGGTTGGATTGTTTTGGATCGGGCTCTGATACCATGTTAGATTTTTAGAGTCTCTGGTTGTGTGTGTGATGAACAAGACCTTTAGGGCGAAATGAGTCTTGAACTGATGAAAGAGAGAAGCAGAGAGACAAGTGTAGACTCAGATCAAAAACAAGAGATTATGAGAGATTAAGAGTATAAGAAAGGGAGAGATTAAGAGATTCTAATCTAAGAACACACTTTGTATTATTGAAGGAGAAGGGGAAATCCCCCTCACTCTCTTATCTTTACACTTGTGGCTACAAACAAATATATAGATAATCTAGCTTACAAGAGAAGCCAAACATATTTAGCTTACAAGAGAAGCCAAACATATTTAGCTTACTAGAGAAGCTAATAATAAAATATCTAATTTTTGGCTTATAAGAGAAGCTTTGACTAGTCTGTTTTCACTGTTTATCCGTGGATATTGTTCATGTTGGCAGATCTTGCTTGTTTCTTTTTGACAAATCTTACTGTCTTTCACTTTGGTAGACCTTGCTGGATGATAGTCTCTTTATTTATTTTAATATGAATAAACCACCCAATCTTTGACAAGTTACGTAAATAAACTCTTAGTACAAAAAATATGATGGACGACCAAACAACAAGTTCTACCGCCATCTATCACTATTGTATTTTAATAAGCGACAAAGAGTATTTCCATTAGTGTGTCGTTTTTCTTTTCTTGTGTACGTATGACCATTCTTAGATATGAAATGTGACATAATCATAGGATTATAATTGTTTTCGATTGACACTAAATGTGCGTAAGCTGTATACCTAATGTAGAATCATCAACTATCACCACGCGTATGTAATATGATTTTGAATTTCTAAATGCTTAAAGCTGTGTAAAGGCATTAACATCGACTTTATTTTATTTTTTTTTGCTTAAAAATTTGTTCGCATCAACTTTAGTTGTTTTCAGTACCAAAATGTATGTTATATTCTTTTTATTATCCAGTGACAAAAAAAAACTTTTTACAATCAACAATGTATGTTAGAATTTATGAACTTGTTGTATATATGACTTCCATATATTTTTAAAAAAGTTAAAAACTTAAAACGCATGATTTATTTTTATGATCTAGCTACGTGACAGAAAATTATAGATCAAAATGTCATTTTTCTATACCTAAACACATTAACTAAAGGATAAAGTAAGAAAACTTGTAACAACGAGGAAACAAATGATTTCCACAAAAGACGGATTGAATCAAACTTTCGAATACTTTAATTTGGTCAAGCTCACACGAAACTCATGTGAGTGATCAAAGTCTGGAAGCCTTGAACCTCTGATTTTGATATGTACTTAAAACACTTTCTGAGAAACACCCTAACGCTTGGTTGGTGGATTTCACATCAGAACAAATTTTAGATTTTTGTTGGTCATATGTGGTTTTTGTGGTTGGAGAAGCAGAGTTCCAATAACTTTATTTCATCATTGTTCACACAAAAGTTTATTGTACCAGTATAAGCATTCTTTTAGAGAAATACAAAAATATAATTCAGTATGCAATTTAATGGTCTAGCGAACACAAGGAAAATTAGATTTTTCAGAAGTTACAGAAAACATATTATATACAATAGTCGAAACTTTGCTAATCATATAGTTTCACATCATTTACTAATTTTTGTATACTTTATTGCGCTAAAACTATTAGGATTTTTCTTTAGGTTTCATCTCATTTTTAATATAGAATTTCTAAACCGTTTTTTTTTTAATTTTCATCATTTTCCCAACCATTCATTTTTACAATTATATTTGATTAGCTTATTCCGATAGATATAATACTATTTTAAATTTTTCTTATAAGTTACCATTTTAAGTTACTCTTTCAACTTTTATTTACTTCGTTTGTTCCTTTCTGTATATTAAATTTATTTAATAATAATCGAGTTTCTATCACATTTGGAGTCTCAGGCTTTGTTACATTTGGCACTACAGAAAAGGTCCATGTTTTCAAACTTCTTACACATGTGGCATACCATCAGCCTCATGCACTTGTAAAATCAAAAAGTTAGTTTCTTTACCTGGTTTGATACTTGTGCTTCCTTTCCTACGTACGTAGTTGTTTGTATTAAGTTTTAACCAATGGCCCTAGCTAACTTGGATTCTTCAGATATTATCTTCTTATTTCATACATCTGTCTAACATTGTTGTTTCATCTTATAAGCTATTAACTAACCACGTAAAAATGTTTGTAAATTCTATTATAACAAAATAAACATACAAATTGAAGTTACAAGTTTTTCTCAAAATTCAATCATACATCACACTCTCTTACGTGATTGCATACGTGTATATGCATTAATGAGAGCTAAAGAGTATCCATTCATTTGCATATACTTGCATACGTTTATATATAACTCTGACTCTTCCTTATGAAACCACAATATACACAATTCCTAATCCAATAATTCTCTATAGATACTTTTCAAATCCCCAAATGGATCACAAACCTCCCAGATGGTTATACACCAAATATATTATACCAATGATTTACTTCCTATCAATCTCTCATACCAACGCCTATTTCATAACTTCATGCAAACAAACTCCATACCCTAACGTCTGCGCCCACCACATGTCTAATTCACCTCTCAAAACTTTAGACGACCAAACTGATGGGTTCACTTTCCACGACCTTGTGGTTAGCTCCACCATGGACCAGGCCGTGCACCTACACCGCCTCGTCTCTAAGGTGAAACGGCGTCGATCTATCCACAGACATGCCAAGTCAGCTTTGCTCGACTGCTTGGAGCTCTACGAAGACACCATAGACCAACTCAACCACTCTCGGAGTTCATATGGTCTAGACTCTTCAGCGCATGATAGACAAACCTCGTTAAGCGCTGCCATAGCTAATCAAGACACTTGCAAAAACGGTTTTAAAGATTTTAATCTAACCTCTTCCTATTCAAAATATTTCCCTATACACGTTCACAGGAATCTCACTAAATCAATAAGCAACTCTCTGGCGGTTTCAAAGGCCGCCGCTGAGGCGGTTGCCGAGAAACATCGAGCGACGGCGTTCACAAAATTCAACAAACAAGGAAGTAGCGGCGGAGGTGGTCGGAGATTGATGTCTTCAGACGACCAGTTTCCTTCGTGGATCCCTCTTTCGGACCGTAAGCTTCTGGAGGACTCTACAACTACGGCTAAACCCGATCTTGTGGTAGCTAAAGACGGTTCGGGTCACTACACAAGTATTCAACAGGCGATAAACGCAGCAGCCAAACTTCCGAGGAGAAACAAGAGACTTGTGATATACGTTAAAGCCGGCGTTTACCGAGAAAACGTAGAGATCAAGAAATCGATCAAGAACGTGATGGTTGTCGGAGACGGCATCAACTCTACCGTCGTCACCGGTAGTAGGAACGTTAAAGATGGCACGACGACGTTTCGGTCCGCAACTTTTGGTACGTCGTCCGTGCTAAATATCAAAAATACCTTTTTAAAGTAGTCTTTATTGTTAACTACATCGATTGTTCACACATATACTGATATACATAGTATTTTCTTTTATAAAAAATACTACTATAAACTTTTACTACTAAATAAAATTACTTCTAATAATGAATTATTTGCTATTTACTATTACTTTATATTATTTCTGTCAAAAAATATATTTTTAATATGTAAAAAAATAGTTTGCTCTCTTTTTAACGTCAAAAGTCAAAACACATAATTTACTCTTTAAATGCGACACTTGAATAGAACCAAATACTATATATTTATATCTCTTTAACTATTATTTAGCAACATATATATATATAAACTTATATACTTTTTGGTAAAAACAAATGATATATTTTTATTTCCTTTGACCGGCCAACAGCTGTTTCCGGCAGCGGTTTTATGGCACGAGACATAACGTTCGAGAACACTGCGGGACCGGAGAAACACCAAGCTGTGGCTCTCCGGTCAGGCTCAGATTTCGCCGTCTTCTACGGCTGTTCTTTCAAAGGCTACCAAGACACTCTCTACCTTCACTCCCGCCGTCAGTTCTTGAGAAACTGCAACGTCTACGGAACCGTCGACTTCGTCTTCGGAGACGCAACCGCGATCCTACAAAACTGCAACATCTACGCTCGCAAACCGATGAGCGGCCAGAAAAACACTGTGACTGCTCAGTCCCGCAAAGACCCTAACGAGAACACAGGTTTCGTCATCCAGAGCTCGACCGTGTCTACGGCGGCGGAGACGTACTTAGGAAGGCCGTGGAAGCAGTATTCGAGGACGGTTTTCATGAAATGCAGTCTCGGAGAGATGGTGAAACCTGCGGGATGGTTGCCTTGGAGCGGTGACTTTGCTCTGAGGACTCTTTA
Source organism: Brassica nigra (assembly GCA_016432835.1). Taxonomy (NCBI): domain Eukaryota; kingdom Viridiplantae; phylum Streptophyta; class Magnoliopsida; order Brassicales; family Brassicaceae; genus Brassica; species Brassica nigra. The sequence continues at coordinate 20,913,101 of CM028243.1, forward strand.
TTACGGCGAGTATGGTAACACTGGCGCAGGAGCTAGTGTCTCCGGTAGAGTTAAGTGGCCAGGTTATCATGTTTTGAAGACGGCGACGGAGGCGGGGAAGTTCACGGTGGAGAATTTCTTGGACGGGAACTATTGGATTACGGCGGCGGGAGTACCGGTCAATGCGGGGCTTTGACTTTGTGTTTCATTGGTGTTGACTTTGCATGTTGGAGTCTTTGGTTTTTGTTGGCGTGTTGATGTTTATATGATATAGTTTTGTTGTCCATATAATGGATTGGATATGGATCGTTTTGAATATAAAATAAGAAAATCAGTATAATTTGGGTTTGGTTGGAGGAATTGATATACTATACATTTATGTTATATAAGCTTTGAAAGTTGAAATTGCAAGTGTCATTAATTAGATCATGGTTAACTTTAGTATGTTAAATTAGTCTCATTGTGATTTTAGATGGACCTATGGTGCCTAAATGCTTAATTATTTAGACTTTGTAACAGTTAAATTAAGTTTGAAAAGGTCTATATATATATATATATATATATATATATATGGATACTATTCTCTAGGTAATGAGATAGCACTCCTGATTTTCTTTTTAGTGTTTACTTTGTTTAAAAAAAACTTTATGGAAGATATTTGAATACCTAAAACAAGGTCTAAAGAATATACATATATTATACTGTAAAAAACAATATATGTAAACTTAGAAAACTACAATATATTTACATTTGCTTGATAATCAACATCGCAGGTTATTCTAGTGTGTTTCGTTGTCCAGTGTCCATAGAAAATTAAAAAGAATTGGAATTATATTATCGATGGCTACTTCGACTCGATTTATACTCTGGGCTTTTGAAGCATTTATATGATCCATTCATAGTCTATCTATAGTCTAAGCCCTTTCACGAAGTATGTGACAAAGAAGATCCGACTACGGTAGTGGTGAACCCTTAAGAAGTTAGGAACGTAGAGCTAATGCACTTCACTTATTGAACAAAATTTATGGTCGATCCACGAATCCTAGATACCAAAGACGTCCTAAGAATATATAAAACTAACAATGATAGATTTGCATGAAAGTAGTCTACTATTTTTATTGAACACATATGTATAAAGAAGTTTGTGCATAAATTTTTTAAAAAGACAATTATAACTTTAGGACTGATGAATAAACAACATAATGTTTTTCATACATTCTATATTTTTCTGAAAAAGATATATCTTTCGTAAGTACTATCTTACAATCCCTGCTTCAGATATTCTTCTCGACCTCTTCTCCTGCGTGAAGTGCGTTTCTTTGGCATTGAGCTTTCTGGTTTGTTAGGATCCACATGCACTTTTAATGTCGGTTTTTGAGATAGGTGATTCTAGGAGGAAGCTCTTCGTAGCTAATGGCCGGGGCGGGAGTAGTCAATCTTCTCCGCCTATTGTACTCAAGGTAACCTTATGTTTTCTCCAACGCCTTATGTTTTTAATCCTTTGCAAGTCATTGCTCTAAACTCTTAAGGCCTACCATTAAATTGTTGTTAGAGACTCTTGTTTGTGTATTAGCTTAAGCTTGGGTTTTTATGAGCTTCTAGACCTAAGTTTTAGTTTTAAAGTCTTTTTTATTTTTTTTATAGGCACTTAGCCACTTATTAGCTTTTAAGCAAAATGAAATCAAGCTCACCACTTGTATTATATCAAACGTTTCATTATTTACTTAATGATACTTACATTTTTAGCAAATAAAAAACAAAAAAATGCTATCTTAAAAAACATGGAAACACATAAAATTTACATTTTCTTTTAACGTTTGCATCATAAATTAATGGATTAGACACATTGTGGCTGACGACTGAATTTAAAATTTGTAAGAGTTCCTCGACTATCAGCAATGAGGCTCTTGAATAATTTATTCAACTGATTAAACCATTGTGAGGAGGGTGTTGAATGAAAGGGGAGTATACGTGGATTCACAGCGATTGAATAATTTCAACTAGTTGAAAGAACAAAAAATGGGTTCCACTCTGCCATATCTCCTATTGTGATTGGTTATTCATATTTGTATGATATTTAATTCATCTCAATATCTCAAACTTAATTATTTTATATTTATATAAATTTGTACAAAATAAAAATTATATCAAAATTCATCATTTTTAATGATCTATAAATAAAAACTAGTTTCATTTCATTTGAATATATAGTAAAAATGTCATTTTTATTGTAACTTCTATATTTTTACCAATATTAACTTTTAGAAACACAATTATATCATGATATATTTGTTTTAATAATATTAATTTTAGTTTTTATAAAAAGTAGTAAAGAATAAAAATAAAATAAACTTAAAATTAAAATTATTAAAACTATGTCATTTTATTATTTAATTTAGTTACAGTCACTTTTTTATTATGTAGCTATCAAAATTGTAGAAATAATAATAATATGAATTAAAATTTGTGGGGTAGAATGTTGAATTTTATTAAAAAAAACCATTGTAGCAATAAAATTTGTATATGTGTTAAATTAATAGGTGGAAGTAAGAGAAGATGATGTGGATTGTAAAAATGTGTAAATTAGGGTGTTGAATTCATACAACCATTGTATATGGTCTTAGAAAAGAAACTACAAACATGTTCACAAGATGAACACGTGTCAATCTAGCAATAAATTACTGGTACATCCAACAGAGATAGATAGGCCCTTGGGATTGCGACAAGAAACCAAAAGGACTGTTGTCTCAGTGCGTCTCGTGAATAATTTCTTCCCTAATTCCGATACCTATTTGCTCTTGTGGTTTTCTTATTTTTCTCAACTTTTTCTCCCTCCTTGGTAAATACTAGGGCTGGGCATTTTATTCATTAAATTTGATTCGATTCATTATTCGTTTCGATTTGATCCGAAAATTCCGAATATCCGTAAAACTTTGAAGCAAAGCAAATACTAAAACTCAATATCCGTTAAAATCGAAGCAAATCACAAATACTAAAATTTTGGAAAGCGAATATCCGATCCGATCCGGCAAAATATAAATACATGTATATCTTGATTATATTTAAAGTTTTAAATGTATAAAATTTTATAATTATTATTCTAACATATGATTTGACAAATTATATTCACATTATTACTTATATAAAAGTATTTTATGATAATTATATTTTTCCTTAAGTTTTGTGTTATTATAATTGTTAATTAAGTTTAAAAAATTTACAAAATATGTAGATTCGCTATTTTTTTTTTAATTTTTATCTTTTATATCATGCAAAAAATATTTTACAAAACAAATTTGTATCAAATTTTTAAGATTATTTGTATTAATCCAAAGAGATAAGATATCTGTAAGTATTCGTAAATATCCGCAAATATCTTTTTTTTTTGAATATCCGTTTTTCCGAATATCCGTATTTTACCGAAGCAAAGCAAATCGAAAAATTAGATATCCGTGACATACGAAGCAAATCACAAATACCTTCAAAAACCTGGATATCCGATTCGTGCCCAGACCTAGTAAATACTACGAAACTTTGACTTTTTCTAAATAAATAAAAAAACCATTCAAAAATTATTTCATGCTTTTGGATCTACAGTAATCTTATGTTTTCTTATAAACCTATAATCTCATATCTCATATCTAGAGTAATCTTATGTTTTCTTAAAAGGTAAAAAAAAATTATAAGAAATATATATTTGGTTTTATGGTTATCTACTACTTATATCACTGGGAATCTTTGAAAAATTGTAATACCAATTAAAATTGCTATTTTCAACATTACCAATTACTCCATCTGTTTCAGAAAGATGTATGTTTTAGGAAAAAAAATTGTTTCAAAAAGATGTATTTTTCATGTTTTCAAAGCATATTTTGTCAACTAATAATGAAAAATTGTGTGTTTCAAAAACATTAATTGCATTTCTAAAAATTCTATTGGTTTAAAAATATAAGAAATATAAAATTTCAAAAAACTATGCATTAATAACTAAGTTTTAATATAATTTCTTAATAAGTGTGAAAATCTTAGAATATGCATCTTTAAAAAATAGAGGGAGTAAAATTGTATTCATGATATTTTAAGGGAATTTGATGGCATGTTCTACCAAACGAAACATTATTTTCAGTTAGCTTATATAGAACTGCTTAATTAGATATGAATGCTCTACAATAGACGTGACTTATGTGGTTCTATAATATTAATCATTATCTTATAAACTGGAAAAGCATGAGACCTAAGTCGGCCAAGTGTGACAGAGTTTCTATTGTGTCCTGTGTGCTATAGCCAGTGCCGGTCCGGATCCAAACGGCGCCTAAAGCGAGCAAAATAAATATGCCCCCATTATAATTTTTTTTCATATTCAGTATGGAATCAAAATCATGCAAAATATCATTCTTATTCAGTTCATAATCTTTTGATATCACTAATAACTCACTTTGCTGTGTATGATACATACTTTATACTTGGAACATAGTTATTTTTATGAGGTTCGCAAGCAGTAACTAAAGTTGGAACTACTATATACCATGGGATATATCTATTATATATATATTTGGAAAACAATCATTTATTCAACATGAAAAATTTCATTGATTTGTTTAGAAAAAAAATTCAGAAAGCTGAACCTAATTCATAATAATTTAACGTTTGTTTAGATCTTAAGAATATTTTTTTCAAAAACAACTTATAACAACACACAAAATTAGAGAAGATAAAATTTACAAGGTAGAACAACAATCATTCAATAAAAGATGAAGGAACAAATATTTTATAAATAAATAATGTTGTATTAATAAAAAGAAACAACAAAAGCTAAAAAGGAATAAACTAAGATCCTTTGAACAAAATGATCGTATATTGGATGAAAAGAATAATACTATTATATTGTTATCATCATCAAAAGACAAGGAAGAAAAGGAAAGAAGTCAAAACACAGAAGTGACTCTCGAACTTACCACCTGTAGGCAAAAAGACAGGACAACAGACCACTATACTAATGAAAACTTGCATCATTTGGCGCCCATAAAATTTATTTAATCACTGGCGCCTAAAGCCCTTGCTTTACGGGCTTTAGGTCAAGGCCGGCCCTGGCTATAGCGACAAAGAAATGAGATTGTGGTCAATTTCGAATGGGTCACGGGTTCTTGTTTCTTTAGCACATACTTCCAACTAAATATAAATGTATGTATAACTCTGGTTTTCTATAATGAATTTCCTTTTTAAAAATGGACCATTCGTTTTGGAATCATATACCATACGGCCGCGTTAACAAGTTAACTAAAAGAGCGCAGCGAAATGAACAAAAATGAATGCAAAAAACCAATTAATCAAAGAGTAATGGTTCACTTTCTATTTTTCTTGAAGTTCAAAAAAAAAAAAAAACTTTCTATTTTTCTTGTTTAGACATAACCGTGTTGGATGCATAGTCATCTAATTAACGAGTGCATGAACAGCTAAACGATCGGTTTATAAGATTCCTTGCTTTACTAACTAAATTCGCAGCCGTAGGTTAGGTGCTACTAGTCTCCAATGAAACTTAGATCATTATATAATTAAGCCATGAACCAAAACTTATCATATATTGCTTTTGAGTTTGAATCTCATAAACTTTGATACTACTATATATGTTAATTAAGATATTCTCTTATACATGAACGTACGGTAGTGACACAAACTTATATAAAATATATTCTCACAATCATATATATGTACTAGTGAGCAAAAAAAAGATATTCTCACAATCATATATATGTACTATTGATAATATGTATAAGCAATTACGGTTGGTGTATAGAAGTTATGAATAATTATTTTTTAACCAAAATTATGAATAATCATGTGTACACGAATCTACGTTTGGTGAACCAAACACTATATTTTATCATTTATATTCTCGCACTTGATTGGAAATATATACATGGACGTACGGTAGTGAGTGACACAAACATATATAAAATATATTCGAAATGGGAGAAAGAGGTAAGCATATGCATGTGTAACGCATATACATGTTGCAAACCATTGCAATAGCTCTATTCATTGTCGGCCATTGACATAACGTCCGTGTAGTGGTGGTGGAGTTACAGCGCATGCATACATTAGCCATTGTATATACTTCTTTTTGTATCATTAGCCATTATATTAGATATCAAAATATACATCCAAAATATATAGCGTGTGATCTAGGTTTTACTGGTAACTACTGACTTGCGTTTGAAATTGAAACCAATCAATTGTGTGTTTTAAGTCATTTTAATTTATTTATTCTCCTAGCATTACTGAAAATCACTTTTGCGCAGATTCTTCTAAATTCTTGTTTTTCAATATTTTGTTATCATCATTTAAATCGCACAGTGAATACTTATGTTGTCTACCACTAAATTTAAATTTGAGATAATGTCAATTTATTTTTCAGCTCATACAATTTTGTACCTTCGAAGTTCTAAAAAGATTTATATGTCCTAAAAGGACAAATAGATATAATAAATTAATCAAATTTTGTAAAATAAAATAATAGACTACTAATAATTTCTTCCGTAATTTCCACCAACGAAAAGCGTTAATTAACAAAAACTTCTATTCAGCCAATAACAAACAGAATGATCTTATTATACATCTCTATCATGCACGCGTGAGAAACAAAAACAAACCAATATTTTTTTTTAAAGTGAAAAAGAAGAAGAATATTTGATTAATGATAATCAATGTATCGCATTATCAACACATCGATTAACTAGGGCCAACGCATTACTAGTCAACTTCTTGACGTCATCGACCCGAGCGCACACCTCATCTTTCCTCGGCTCATCTTGAACGTCTTTAAACCCGTCTGTACAAGTCTCCTCATCGGTTAAAGCCGCACTAAGCCAAGTCTGCACGTTACTCATCTGAAACCTGAAAGACTCGAGCGAGCCAGTGGTGACCAAATCCCTCATCTGTTTCATCGAGCCTCTCATTTCATCGACTGCGTCTTTGAGGTTCTCGAAGCAGTCGTGAAAAACGGCGGCCGCGGTTGGGTGGTGGCCACCATCTTCGTGGATTTCCAGGAGAGTAGAGACGTTGGAGAGGTATTTGCCTAACTCGAGAGCCTTGGAGAGAGTGACGGAGATTGCGGCTCGAGCCAAGAGTGCTGGGTCGTTGTGGACGTAGGTTGAGAAGTTTGAGAGAGAGGAGACGCAGACGTCAGGGTATAACGTGGTGTTGCAGCTCGTCTGGATGAAATCTGAGTCGTCTGATGGGGATGGTGATGGTGATGGTGAGGGTTGAGAATGGACAGTCAGGATTAATAGGAGAAGGGTTGCTAAGAAGAAGATGAGAATTGGTTGATGAAGAGAAGGTTTCTTCATGATTTCTTCTGTTATATGTGTTTTTGTTTTCTGTGATATGGAAGTGCGTCTCTTTTGGGTTATGGATTGTTTGGAATTTGTGACCTCAAGTTGATATTTATATAGAGGGTAACACAAATAGCTATCCCTTTTGTGCCGTAAAGCGAAATAATGATTTGACGTTAATACCTTATGAAAATTTTTATGGGTTTGAAAAAAGTTGACATGTGAGGCTTTGTCCATATGCATAATGGGCCGAGCTGGAATGGTGCTTTTGTTTGTGAAATGAAAATGCAGACTCTCACATCACATCTAGTGAATGAGATGAAAGTTAAGAGTAGGATCTAACATATTTGTTAAACAGATCCGGAGCAAAGATAAATACAAACAAGAAAACGACAATGTGTGGATACCAACTGTTCTAGCTAACGGAAATTTATTGGTAATATTCCGGAGAATTCAATCGATATTTTATTTCTGTAAAGTAATGGTTCCAACTTAGAATGCATTTTTTAACATTTACACCAAAAAAAAAACTTAGAATGCAGTGATGATAGATGCTACCGTTACGAGTTTTCATTCGCTGCTTGATATCGCTTGATCTTGCATCCGATGGGCGTATAGCCGAATAAGCATATGTTACTATTTTATTTCATATATCTACCATGTGTTTGTCATATATATATATATATATACTTTTATATCTCATGTTTTTTTTTCTGAATCAGACTTTATAGCTTTCTCAAGTATCACTAAAAATTATACTCAGAAGATCTGGCGATCAATTTTCCTAATCAAAATATGCTGATTCTCTAGCACTCAGTTTCATAATGTAAATATATAATATTATAAAAGTTATAAATCATAATACACTAAAACTCATCATGTCTAAAACATGGTGAAGAGCTAAAGGGACGCAGAGACGTTTCTTATTTTTTTCGGTTGAGCCAATCAATCACTCTCGTGTGTTATGAGTTCGAAGTTAGATATGCTTCTATAAAAAAAATTTCATTGTTACCAAGTGGACATGAGATTTTGATGCTTTTAGCATTTTGCTGGCAAGGCCCGGCCTTAAGATTTTGAAAACGGTGAACGGTTTAACAAATATTTCAATAAAAATATTTTTTTTCTTACAGATTTAAGAATATATATATATATATATGCAAATTTCTTCCAAAAATGTGAGAGTTATAAGTAAACGTTTCATTTGGTTTTGCACAGGACCGATCATGTTTGTTGGATCTTATATTCTAAATAATTCCCGGTGACGATCGTTTCACTCCTTTGGTCGTCTCTCTATCTCCTGGTTCTGAAGATTTGAGGTTTGAAGGTCTAATTTATTGTCTTGAAAGACCAAATGTTAAGAGACACATAGCTGATGGAACGTTAACTACCTCCGATGATGGAAACTTTAACTACTTAAAAAAAAAGAAACTTTAACTACTTCCACTGAATTAAACCCAAATTAAATTAAACCAGAGTTTAGCAATTTCTTCTTTTCAAACGAATGAAAGGGAGAAAACAAAGCGTGATTTTGTCAAAAAGTTTAGCAATTGGTTATACTTTGCTTGCATGAGAAATATTCTCTTTATGTTTTCGAATATTGTAATCTGTTTCCGTACATTGTTGATTTCCCTTAGTTCTAGTTTCTTGACCAACATGTATGAATTAGGAAGCACTTAACTTCAACATATTGCACTAAAAGAAATACACAATTTGACTTTTTATATTCACATCAAAAATTAACAAACTGTAATCATGGATGTAGGTGTAAAAACAAATGCTGCATCGAATCTAAACTTGCATAAGGTCTATAAACTTTACGTTTGCTCTCTACTAATAAAACAAACTTCCCATCTATCTCATGTTTCAAGGCTTCTATTCTGCCTATGGCCTGCATGTTTGGGACTAGGTCTGGTACGAATCGAATATCATGGTTTTTGAAGGTATTTGTGATTTGCTTCGAATGCCACGAATATCTAATTTTTCGATTTGATTTGCTTCGGAAAAATACATATATTCGGAAAAATGGATATTCAGAAAATAAATAAATATTTGCGAATATTTACGAATACAAACGGATATCTAATCTGTTTTGATTAATACAAACAATCTTAAAAATTCGATACAAGTTTGTTTTATAAAATATTTTTTGCATGATATATAAAATAAAAATTAAAAGAAATAGTGAATCTACATATTTTTAAAAAAAATTAAACTTAATTAACAATTATAATAACACAAAACTTAAGAAAAAAATAGAATTATCATAATTTTTTTCTCTTTCTTTTATGTAATATTTTTATATAAGTAATAATATGAATATAATTAGTCAAATCATATGTTAGAATAATAATTATATACTTTTATACATTTAAAATTTTAAAATATAATCAAGATATACATCTATTTATGTATAGCCGGATCAGATCGGATATTCGCTTTCCAAAATTTTAATATTTGTGATTTGCTTCGATTTTAACGGATATTGATTTTTAGTATTTGCTTTGCTTCGAAAGTTTACGGATATTCAGAATTTTCGGATCGAATCGAACCGAATAACGAATCGAATCAAATTTAACGGATAAAATGTCCGGACTTAGTTGGGACCAGCTTTAATTCATATTCATAAGTCACTCATTCCGTTGGAGGTCTAATATATTTAAAGAGCAACAAGATTTATGTTTTTTTCCGGAATATCATCCAAAAAAGCAGGACTTATGTTCTTCTACTTCTATTAAAGACTGCCGTAGAATCTTTAGATCACAAATGAGAAAATTGATCCATAAAAAAAAAAGAGCATCTTCAGTTAGTCCCCTCCGTTTCGATTACTCTGTCCTGTATTCACATACTATTTTATTTATTTTTGGATCAAAACACATACTATTTCTATGTGTTAAATCTACTAGACAAAATCTTCTATTAGTCCCCTTTTCTCATATACTGTTAATTGATGTACTCCCAATAATTTTGGCTTTTTATTTCTTTCGAAAAATGAAATAATCAATGTGAAAAAAGATTGAATGGCGCATTGAGCAAGGAAGATTAGATGCGTCGGCTTTGTGCATGTTGCAACTTGAAACATCCCTCGCGTTCCAAGTCAACCTCGTATTCCACGCAAATCGTATCTTAATCATATGGCTATACCTATATCATACTCCAGTTTATTAACTATAGTATATGTCAAATTGTCAACGTTTCTTCTCTTCTGTCTCAAATTTATAACATTCCATCTTTTAACAATTACTAGTTCATTATAACGGCATTTGTAAAGAATATAGTCATGCGAATATGAACGAATTTGAAGTTCAGTTAAGACTTTTTTTGGTTGGATTTTAAAAGTGAACGAAGTCGCCGATACAGATTTGTTTGGACTAATATCATTTCGATAATTCGATCTAAAGCCATGTTTGACCATATATTTTTTTTTTTTTGAAACTATGTTTGACCATATATTACGGAATAACATTTAGAAGTTAAACATTAAGTTCGGTTTAGATAGATATGGTTGAGTTCGAATTAGTTTTCTGATTGTTTAAGCAATAGATGATGATTGGTTACCGGAGTTGAATCCGGCACATTACTCATTTACTCCAAATATATGAATACATGCATTATATAACATTTTATCAAATACTATAGCGTATGTTTGAGTTAAATGATATATATATATGACCAACATAAGTTCTTGAAAATTGCTATAAACAACTAAGATATCGAGACGTAACTCTTGGATTAACTTGTCAATGGATAGGGCCATACGGAAAAATCTTTACGTATGTCTTAAAAAGCCTAAATTATTGGGAATCGCTCGTCAATCACGGGTCATATAACCCGACCCGATCAACCGTACGTATCTACCCAACATGGTCCACCTTCGTCCAATCAATTAAATCCACGTAGGAACTATCCATTCTCACTTGTCTCATAGAATCCCAAAGTACTCTTTCTATTTTCGAGTATAAAAGAGCCCACAACGCACGAAGAGTCTTTCACATCTCTCCCGCTACATCTCACAAATACAAAAATAAAAAGAACAGAACCAAACTCAAGAGTTATAAAAATGGCGGGAAAACCTTTAACTTTGTCGGGACTCGCTCCGGCGGCGGCGGCGATTATTCTCGTTATGCTTCTCCTCTCACCGGAGATCTACGCCGGACACGACTACCGCGACGCTCTCAAGAAGAGCATCCTCTTCTTCGAAGGCCAACGCTCCGGCAAGCTGCCACCGGATCAACGCCTCAAATGGCGCGGCGACTCCGCCTTACGCGACGGTTCCTCCGCCGGCGTGGATTTGACCGGAGGCTACTACGACGCCGGAGACAACGTGAAGTTCGGTTTCCCGATGGCGTTCACCACGACGATGATGTCGTGGAGCGTCATCGACTTCGGTAAAACGATGGGACCGGAGCTAGGAAACGCCGTGAAAGCGATCAAGTGGGGAACGGACTATCTCCTCAAAGCGACCGCGATTCCCCGCGTCGTGTTCGTACAAGTCGGAGACGCTTACTCCGACCACAACTGCTGGGAACGTCCCGAGGACATGGACACGTTGCGAACGGTTTACAAAGTCGACATGGACCATCCTGGTTCGGAAGTGGCGGGCGAGACTGCAGCCGCTTTGGCCGCAGCGTCGATCGTGTTTGCGAAACGCGATCCAGCGTACTCCAAACGCCTGCTGGACCGTGCAGCAAGGGTGCGTACTACTTTCAATTTTACTTTAACGTTCTTATTTTTCTTCTTTTTTAAACAAAAATTGCATGCTTTGTCCGAAAGTTTAACAGATGATTATGCTTTGCTTGCGTGATTAATGTTCTCTCTAATGTTTTTTAATCCGTACACTTTTGATTTCTTGTTCTAACAATTTTTGACAAACATGCAATTTACGCTACTTATTAACTATAAAGCACCACTTTAAAATAAATAAAATAAAAGCCACAAAATCTGACTTTGTTTTTATTTATTTGTTTGTTTTGGTCAACATGTCGATTTCTTTACTGACATTCAAAATATTAAATTCATTAAATCATGGATGTAGGTGTTTGCATTTGCCAATAAGTACAGAGGAGCGTACAGTGATAGTCTTCGCCAAGCAGTCTGTCCTTTTTACTGCAATTTCAACGGTTACGAGGTAAACTAAAGGTGTAAATACCACAATTAGATCTCATAGTTAAAAGAGGTTAAACGTTAACTAGATGAGTGTCGCGTGCAGGATGAGTTGCTTTGGGGAGCGGCATGGCTACACAAAGCTTCTAAGAGACGTATTTACAGAGAGTTTATTGTGAAGAACAAAGAGATTCTACGAGCTGGAGAGACGATTCACGAGTTTGGTTGGGATAATAAACATGCTGGGATTAATGTCTTAATCTCCAAAATGGTCTTAATGGGAAAAGCAGATTATTTTCAGAGCTTTAAGCAAAACGCTGATGAGTTTATCTGTTCTTTATTGCCTGGGATTTCTCACCCTCAAGTCGAATACTCACTAGGTAAAAAACAATTTACAAAGAGTTTTTTTTTTTTGTAACAATTTACAAAGAGTTTTAATTAACTAATATATAGTTTTTTTTTTGCTAAAAACTAATATATAGTTTCTCTAGTGTACTCATCATGTGGGGCTTTTATTGGGTGATTTAACACAAACACAGGTGGATTACTAGTGAAGAGTGGAGGGAGTAACATGCAGCATGTAACATCTCTGTCGTTTCTGTTAATAGCATATTCTAATTACCTAAGTCACGCTAAGAAGGTGGTGCCTTGTGGCCAATTCACAGCTTCTCCAGCTCTTCTCCGTCAAGTAGCTAAGCGACAGGTAACTAGTTAACATTCTTACATTCCCCTGTTTCAGCACCGAGATGCAGGAGTGAACATAATAGTTTTTCTTTTCTGTTGCTTGTGGCGTACGTTAATGCAGGTGGACTACATACTAGGAGATAATCCGATGAAAATGTCGTACATGGTTGGATACGGTTCGAAGTTTCCACAGAGGATTCACCATCGTGGAAGCTCGGTTCCTTCGGTCGTGGACCATCCTGATCGCATTGGGTGCAAAGAAGGATCTCGCTATTACCTCAGCCCTAGTCCTAACCCTAACTTGTTAATTGGCGCGGTTGTTGGTGGGCCCAATGTCACTGACGATTTTCCAGACTCGAGGCCTTACTTTCAGCTGACTGAGCCCACGACTTACATCAACGCACCTCTACTGGGCCTTCTTGGTTACTTTGCGGCCCATGCTTGATATTCCTAAAGCATAACGATGAAGTATGCTGTTAAGATTTTGTCTAGAGGTGTGCTGATAACTCGTCACCACCCTACAACTACCAGATGTTGAATGTTTATTAGTTCTCTACACCACAAGGACTCCGCCAATAGGGGAATTACTCACAAAACATTGTTTTTACTATACATGTCTTTATGTGTTTCAAAAAAAAAAAAAACTATACATGTCTTTGTAACACACGAACGACCAATCTTAGTTAATTTGGTATCAGTTAAAATGCCTTATGAATGATGGCAAATTTTCTTGCTTCATGGTTTCTTAAATAGCATTTTTTTTAAAACTGCAAGGATGAAAAATTACTAGTTTATGAGTCATAATAGAATTCAAGAGAATAGTTTTGGGAGACAATAGCTCATTTGAGATCTTTACTATTGTGCACCACAAATATATATTAACTTTAACTTTGGTCTAAAGATGTTTCTCATAGATATGAATACACATAATTTATATATGAGCCTTTTATTAGAAAAAATGAATGCACATAATTTAAACGATCTTTTTTTTTGGTCAAATTTAAACGATCTTTAGTAGTGTGTTGTTAGCCGTTAGAGAAATTTATTTTATTCAAGAGAAGAATAGTTTGAGAAAAAATAGTTCATTTGAGATTTTTACTATTATATATCAATCTTTGGTCTAAAAGTGCTTTCCATATATTTGAAAGCCACATAATCAAGTAATTAATTAATAGTGTGTTGGTTCGTAGAAAAATTCAATTTGTGTCTTTCCACAGAAGATGCAATCTTCACAAAATTTGAAATTTGAAACTTCGCTGCCATCTAAAGAAAATGTTCCTTGACCGGTAACTCTATTACTTTTTTTTTTGGTTTATAAAAATTTGAGAAACCTATCCAATAATTTGTTGAAAATTTTGGAATATCTATCTTATTAAAACAGAAGTCATAAGATGTATGATTTTTATATTTGGAACACCTCTTAAAAAGTTGTTTCATTTAATTTTTATATAAATATTTAAATTATTTGAATTACTCTAAAACAAACAAATCAATTCGATGTTCCTATATTTACTCTGAAATTATATCTGATAAAATCTTTTCAGTATCTTTTTATTTATAATATAAATATATACTTCATTTTTCATAAAAGCCTTTAAATATTGAAGTAATTTTGTATATATTTAAAATAAATGTATATTTCATTTTCAGTTACAAAACTTTTAAATATTTACTTAATATCATATTTATTTTAAATTAAATATATATTTCATTTTAACTAAAAAAAAACCTTTTAAATATCTAATGAATTTTTTAATTATAACTAGATTCATGTACAATTTTGTATCGATTTGCGATAATAATTTAATATAATACTTTTACATAAATTCTTGATCCTTAAACAATAAGATTTTTCAATTTAGAATTTTGTATCACATGATTTAAAATATGCTATCACTGAAAATTTAAAATAAATAAATAAAATTATTGCATGGGAACTATAAAATTGTTGTGTTTTAAAATGTTATATTAAACAATTAGTAATAAGGTAAATATTACAATTAACTATTTAAAACAAATAATTATGTATGCAAAAATAAAATAATCACCCACACGATTGTGCGGGTCAAGAGATAGTCTATCTTATTAAAATAGAAGTACTTTTTGATTTTGTTTGGCAATATGAATAGCAAACTTTAAAAATAGGTTTGTTTGAAAATTTGGATAACAGTTTTTTTAAAAGAGTTTTTGGAAACTTAGCTAACAATTTTTTTAAAAAGTTGTTTGGAAACATAAATAGTAGTATATTAAAAAAAAAAGTAATGGGCTTATGTTATTAAGAAAATTTGGAAGGCTATTACCTAAAACTATTTTTTTTTATAAAAATAATCATAAAACAAAATTTAAACTTTATATACATATTTCAAATCAAAATAATAATTTAAAGATTGATATAAAAATGATTCAAAACTATACATATATTCAAAAATTGAATTTTACTAAAATATTTTCCAATAACCATTATTAAAAAAAAATGTTTTCAATATATATAAGAAAAATACAATACAAAGCCCAATTTCATATACCAACTTAAATGATGGTTTTTATATTTCACATTAAGTTTTTTAAACATAATATATGTGATTATTTATATGATGGTACGTATAAAATATTATTAATTATATGATTACTTATATGATGGTATGCATAAAATATGATTAATTATATGATGATACATATATGATATATAATAGTGCCTAGGGTTTGGACGTTCGGGTACCCATTCGGGTTCGATTCAGGTGTGTTTGGATTTCGAGTTTCCGGGGTCAAAGATTTCAGCCCTATTCAGATATTTCTAAATTTTGTTTTGGGTTCGATTCGGATCTTTACGGGTTCGGTTCGGATTCGAATAACCCATTTAAATTATTTTTAAAATTTTAAATTAATTATATACTTTAATTTTCTCAAAATCTATAAACAAAATAATATATTCCATAAAATTTTGAATAACATATGTCAGAATACCTAAACTTATTATATAAATGGGTTTGGTTTAAATATTTGGATAGATAATAAGTAATTATTTTAAGTATTTTTGGTGTTTTGTGTATACTTTAACTATTTTAGATATTTACTTTTGACTATTTGTATATATTTTCAAGTAGTTAAACCAGCTTAAAAATATCATATATATTAAGTATATAAATCTATTTTTGGATACATTCGGGTATCCTAAATACTTCGGTTTGGATTAGATTTGGTTTTGGTTTTGGTTCTCTAAATACCAAAATTTTGAATAATTCGGATATTTTAATCAATTTCGATTCGGATTTATTACTATTTTTTGGATCGGGATCAGTTTGGTTCTTCGTATGCGGGTTTTTTTGCCTAGCCTTAATATTGATATGAAAAAATAAATAGCAACATATATATTGAAAAAATACATCCCGCACGCACAGATTAAAATCTAGTTTAAAGTTAAATTTTGTAACTTTGATGATACATGTTTAGTATTCTATTATTATTTAATAAATAGTTAGAATAGAAATGCCAGAAGGTTAGGTCCGACAAAATCTAAGAGAAGTATTATTAGAAGACCAAAGACCAAGGTGTAAAATTATGAACTTGTCTTTGGTCGGCTGCTTTCCGTTAACACGAAGAACGCTAATTTGTCTCCTCTCTCTCTTTTCCCCAAAAAAAAAAATCAATCCTTTCTTCTTCTTCCCTTTCTATCGGAAAGTAATCTAATATACCCCATTTGGAAAATTTTCATTCTCACTATCCCATCTTATTTCTCACTACCCCACCCTTTTCCCCCTTCCCTTCTTGCCCTTTCATTTTCTATTATATATTTTATTTTATTTCAAATGCTGCGGGACCCACATAACCTTTTTTCTTTTAATTTAGTTTTTATATTTTCCGGGTGGGTCCCACATTACCAACCAATATTTGTTTCCAATTTTTGTTTTAAATTTGTAAAAGGAATCTTTTGTTTTTTTTAAGAGTTATTAATGATTAATATAGCTAAAAATATGGAAACAAAACAAAATTTCTGTTTATCGTAAATAATTTTTTATAAATATTAAAATAACAGAATAAAATATTTTAACAATATTTCAATAAATAATTAATTTTAAAATTAAATTTCATAAAATACTTATATAAATTAAATTTTCCTAAACTAAAATTTTATCTCTTTCTAAAAATATATATATAAATTCTTTCAAAAATATTTTAAAATAAATTTAATAAAATATGTATTTCAGTAATATGTTAATAAAAATAAATTTTACAAAATATTTTAATAATTTGATAATAGAAAAATATTTCAAAATATTTTATTAAAATATGTTTTCAAAAATATCCTAATCAAAAATTAATTGAAAAATAAATTTTATGAATATTTAATAAATTAATGAAAATAATTATTTCAATAATATTTTAATAAAATTTAATTTACAAATAAATTTATTAAAATATTTATATAAATTTTGGTTACAATAAAAATATTTCAAAGTAAAATTTAATAAAATATGTATTTCTGTAATATTTTAATCAACAATTAATTTTTAAAAATTAATACAATTATTATATATTTGGTTTTCATAAATTAAAGTTATTATCTGTTTTATATAAAAGCCTTCAAGTTTAAAATAAGATATTTCATATACTTATAATGGAATTACCAATATATGTAACTGATAAATAATGTTCTCTTTGTGGCATATTAAAATGTAATTTTGACACTTTTTCTTGTTATGTAAATAGTACTTAAGAAATCCAGTTCAGTTATATCTTAAAAACTTTTGATTAAATAGATGTAATTATTAAGAATATGAATGCATTTAAATCATTTTTAATCTTTGTAAAAATATCAAAATTATCTTCTCGAGAAGGATATATATTATTTTATATAATTTTGAAAATTTAATATTATATTTTTATATATATATACAAATGTGTATTGTGGACTACTAGAACTACTAGGACTACCTTGGACTACCTTAGATTACCTTGTACTACTATGTATTATGCATATTTATAAGAACTTTATATTTTCGGTTTATTATATATTTTTAGTAGATATAACTTATATATTTCGAAATTATATGTCCATATATCTGTTTAGATATCAAATTAGTCATGAAATCTTTAATATTTCTTCAGTTATTAGAAAACTATCATTTCCACAAGAACATTCTTATAGTTCCATGCATAATGTCTTGATAGTGATATCATAACAAGGTGAATCACTAAAATTACATATTTTCACAATTTTATTTCTACGAAAATGTTATATACAATCTAAAATTATCTAAATACATTGGTTTTACTAGAAATATTTTATTATTCACGTGGTATTACTAATAATTGTTGAAATTTGCAAAAGTATTACTATGAACAAGATAATATTACTACTACCTTGGGTACTACTAAGTGTAAATATAATAATAGTGTTTTTTTTGAATATATGACATATAGACATTTTAAATAAGTAAGTTTTTATTTATATTTTAATAACATGTGTTAAATATGCTATACACGTTTTAGACATATTTGAACTTTTTTTTTATTTAGCTTAGTAATACCTAGTAAAACTAGTATTTCAATAAGTTTCTTGCACTTTTAGTGTTTTATATTTATTTTTACTTCACTAAGTTGTAAATATAATACTATTGTATGATATACATGTTTTAAATGTGTGATTAAATAATTTTTAAAAGATTGTAAATAGATGTTAAATGAAAATTATTGAAGAAAGAGATTCCTGATCTAGACGACCAACAAAAGCAATTTTTGTTGCTATCTTATTTAAACCATAGTAAATGGTAAAGTCGATTAGCTTTTTGTTTTGTTCGAAAATTTGGTAGGTGTTACACTTGTGTTCAGGTTGGGTCTAGAACCTGATGGAAAATAATATTTTGTTCGAAAATTAGGACTTTTGAAGATGACAAAAAATTGGGATTTATTTTAGGGTTTTATTAAACTTATATATAAAATGTAGTTATCTATATATGCATATATATCACTCGTGGTCTGGTGGTATATCCCCTGTTTCTTATCAAGACAGCTCCAGGTTCAATACTTCGTCTTGTTGGCCTTCATTGGTAGAGTTGATGATAAAGTATTAGCCGTATACTATAAAAGTAATATACTACAAAAGTTGTATGTTCTCATTAAATTATTTCATAAAACGATTGGTAGAGCATTAGTATCTATAAAATTATTATAAATTTAGTATCTAATAGATAATTTATTTATTTAAATAATATATACATATTGAATATATTTAATATATATATTACTATAAAAATTTTAAAATATATAATTAACTTATTTTATTTA
This sequence comes from Brassica nigra, assembly GCA_016432835.1. Classification (NCBI taxonomy): domain Eukaryota; kingdom Viridiplantae; phylum Streptophyta; class Magnoliopsida; order Brassicales; family Brassicaceae; genus Brassica; species Brassica nigra. The sequence goes on from CM028243.1 coordinate 20,932,480, forward strand.
ATAAAATTAGAATTATGTTTATATCCAAAATAAATTATATATATTTAAAATAAAATTTACAATTTTGATTAAAAGTAAAAATAAAAGTTACAATTAAATATTTTTATTTTTACAAAGCAATATTTCACATTTAAAATATAATATAATGTGTATTTTATAACTACAATATATAAAAGTCTATGTATATTTGCAAATAATTAACATATGGTGCAGTGGTATATTCATTGTATCTTAGCAAGGCAGACCTGGGTTGGATCCTTAGTTATGTAAGTTTTGCTTATTTTATTGTATTATAAATATATGTACCCGATTATGTTAATACACACAGAGTTAACACGTGGTCTGGTGGTTTCCTCCTGGTTTCATTACAAACAGACCTGGTTCGAATCTCGTTTTGCATTTTTTTAACGAGTGGCAGTTTCGTAATTATATCTTCATCTTTCTATTAGGGTTTTGCCGATTCTGCAATTTTTTTAAGCGGCCGCCATGGATTTTCTTCAAGGAATCTTCAGTTTTTTATGGATTTCAATTGTTGATTACACATCAAAGAAAGAATCTTCAGCTTTTATGGATTTCAATTGTTGTTTACACATCAAAACTATAAATTTATCATTACTCTCACGATTTTGAACTTCAAAATCGTGAAAAACAAATATTTTTTTGGGTTACTCCACCCAATTATCTGATTTGTTAAATCGCCTTGGTCAGGAGCTGTTTCACGTTTACCTGCGGGAAAGTTAAGCCTCCTCACCGTGTTTAGGGAGAGAGAAAAAGTGTTTTAGAAGAAAGAAGTAAAACAAAAAAAAAGAGAGAGAGAGACACGTATCTGGGTGGAAGGGAAGGAGGTGATGGATCAGATCCAATTAGTTTGGGCGGGTGAATAGGTTTAGGTTGGGTTTGTAAATACTCCACCTCAATCAGGATAGGATAGTATTTGGCCACATTTTCGAATTAAAAGAAAATAGAAAAGAAATTAATTTTAAAAGTGGGGCATAATGGAATTTTCTATAGAGTTAGTAGGGTAATGCAGATTAAAGTCCGCTCTCAAAAACATTTTGTCAAACAGATGGTGCTCGCTTAACGAACTTAACTATCCCTCTCTCTCTAGCTTTGGTTTTCTTCTCAAATTAGAAAGGAGGAGGAAGAGGAGAGAAAACGAGATCCTAGCTGAGTGTGATGCAAGAGAGAGAAACATGGAAGGAGTAGAGCTGGAACTAGAGAGAAGAAGCAAGTTCTTGAACAGCTTGATACAGCAGAAGAAGAAGGCTAAAGAGCAGCATGACCTGATAGGCGAGTTCAATGTTCGTGTTAGAGCTTCCGACATGCCTCTGGTTATGCAGAACAGGGCCTTCGGTTTGTCGCGTGAGCTCTTGAACGCCACGCCTGGTAAGGCCGACAACAAAAGACTCGCTCTCGCCCTTAAAAAGGTCAGATCTTTTTCTTCTTCTTTTTTTGTCTCTCTCTTCTGATCTTTTCTCTGTTTATCGCCTTAAAATAACGTCTTTTATAGCTTTTGGGTCATATGGTTATGGTATTGTCTTCTCGATCTTGCTTGGCTTGATTTTGAAGATGTCTTACTTATATGACGAATCTGGAATCTTTTCCGTTTTTAACTCTGTTCAGTCTGAGACTCTCTTTGTATTAAGTCTTAAAACTGGATGTGCTATATTTGCTTATTTGAGATGTTTTTTTTTTGAGGCCATGACTTATGAGACCACCTAGCATGCACCATTTTCCTTATCCTGGATTTTATGGAAGCTTCTTTATATGTGCTGTTAAATGTTAGATGCTACTTGTCATTATAAATCTGAAGCATTTTGCTTTTAGGAAAAGAGCTCTGCCCACTTCTTTCTTCAAAGGACTCTCTTGTTTTCTGATAGACCGGTCTGGCGTTACTACCACCATATATAGATTTTGTACATGTATCAGGGTCTAATAGTGAACACTTGAGATGACTTTGATGGTTAGCTTTTGAATTTGTTAAGTCTTTCAATTCCTTATATAGTTATATTTCTCACACATGTAAAAGATTTTTCTGGAGCTCGAATGTGGTGTTCAAAGTTGCGAACTTTTAATGATCCAAGTGTGAAGAAAGAAGAGCGGCTTTACATTGGTTTCACAAAGTGGTTGAGATTTTTTAAAAAAATCCATTCTTAGCTTTCATGTTTGGGCATGTTTTTTTTTTTTGCTAAAATGTTTGGGCATGTTTCTGCTGTTTTACCTTCTTGTACTGATAAAAGATCTCTTCTCTCGAATTAGACCTTCGTATATTTCTTATCTCTTCAAATTTTATCCTAACTTGAACTTCTGTACATTGGTCAAACAACATGTTGCATCGAATTTAAACTTGCATCAGATGTTTTTTTGTATATAAACTTTCCATCTCATCTTACAATTTTCAGGACTTTGATTCAGTCTATGGCCCTGCATGGCACTGCATAGTTGGGACCAGCTTTGGTTCATACGTCACACATTCCATTGGAGGATTCATATATTTCCAGATCGACAAAGTTTATGTTCTTCTTTTCAAGACTGCAGTGGAGCCCTTATCGATCGATCACCAATGAAGAAAAAAAAGTTGATCCATCTGATCTTCAAGTAGTCCCCCCCCCTCCCTTTCTATTTCCACAAACTATTTATTTCGAGTGTGATATGCAAATCAAGAATATGTTAATGACTTGTTTTGTGTAAATGACACGTGAATTAATTCTGACTTCAGATTTCAGCACCGTCTCTACTATTTTTTGTGTTATGTTTAAAGCTTTATTTAGATCGAATATCATTGAATTAGTAAATAAAATATGATTACCTAATAGTAATAATGAACCCTTGGATACCCATCAGTAGGACTGGACAACCGGTTTACCATTTGGGTGTTGGTTCCTTCCTAATCGGGTTTGGGTTCTCATGGTTAATAAAAAGAAGTTCCATTCGGGTATTGAATATCGGTTCGGGAACTATATGATTCGGGTCAGGATTGGTAGACTGTCATGGAACTGGTATAACCCGGAATAATTTCGGGATCAGATTTAAGTCGGTACTTCGGTTCTTAAGTGTACCATTTGTAGCGAATGCAACCATTACAAAACAAAATAATTTCGTATCTTGCAATGCAAGTAAGTGAAAAAACACAGAAATAAAACATTCAAAATCATCATAACCCCTAAAACAACACATATATAAAACGAAAGCATCTTTATTATTGATAATTGAGAGTCAAAAAACTTAACAACTCATAGAATGCAAACAAAGCTAAAGCCATAACCAAATTCTTAAAACCAATTTAAGAAGTGCAGAAGCTCCATGCAATCCTACTTCCAGTCAAGCACATGAGAACTTCATATCATGTACATAAGATAGTAAAAAGAAACTAAGTGAAGAGATACAAAGACCTTTCTGAAGTCGATCAAGCAATTCCACATCAGCAAGCATTTGCTCATTTGTAGTGACTTGTTCACTCACCTTGATGTCAGCATGCATCCATTGCCCAGTGCACATGAGAACTTCTATCATGTAATGAGATGCTGCATGAAACTGATGAAACTTGCATGACGAGGAGATCTCTTGCCATTTCAGCAAGCACATGATACTTCATCTTGTTAACCTTCCACCAAGAGAGACTCTCAAACTCAATACCAAGCAAGAGCTTAGGAGTTTCAACTGCCTCTTTCAAGTACACTTCAAGTTCATCCCTTGTATCCTCTCCCTTTTCAGCAACCAGCTTCTTGTACACACAATCCATCCTCTCATAACCAAAATCTTCAACCACCAGCTCCATTTTATCTGTGCCTTGATCTTGCGACTCTGGAGGAGGCTGAGACGATGATGCGTGATTTGACTGAGAGGCTTGTCTAGTAAATCCTCTGAAACTTGTGTTGTACTCTTTGAACATACACCTGAGAAGATCACCAACAGATTCCAGCATTGCTTTAGACTCTAAGCTGTCCTTCTCATAGAGTTTCTCAAAGCACAACTTTGCAAATTGAATCTTCTTCCTTGGATCAAAAACCGTGGCTCAGATCAGCATCCTGTTGACACTCTTCCTACCATCCCAGTACTTGAGAAACTTCTGCAACATCTCTGACGCTTTCACCTTCAACTCAGGATCGAAGCTGTAGGCCAATGCAGTGAGGTTTCTTTCTATGGTCACTATCTCACCGTAGCACTTGTACAAGTTCACCTTGGATGAGGCAGAAACAACCAAAGTGCTGTTGTAAATGATTATCAGAAACCTCTTAAGCTTCTCAACAGCACTCCAGTCTCTCAAAGAAGGTCGTCCACACCTCTTAACCCCATCTTTCATCTCCAAAAATAATCATTATACAACCTATCTTATGCCTCCATCCTATCAAACACAGCTCTAAACTGAAGAGTCCTAGACAGCATAAGGAAGGTTAAATTCCATCTAGTCTAAGATCAAATGCATTAAGCCTAGATGTTGAAGAACGAGCATACTGAATAGTATTCCTAATGGCTAACACGTTTTCTCCTACCTTGGTCAAATCCTCCTTAGCAATTAAATTAATGATGTGAGCACAGCACCTCATGTTGAAAGAAAAGTTGCGATAGTCTGACATTTATGGTCCATCACATACTCGAAGTCTATGATAAGCTTCTTCAGCTGCCAAGTTGTGTCAACGAAGTGGGCAGTTATCACCATGTAACTTGCACCTGTTACAAATTAAACAAACAAATCCATATATCAGATGTGTAAAACAACGAATAACATACATAAAACAAAGAAAAAAGTTGTTAATATGTTACCTTTGACATGTGAAACCCATATGTCAGATGTAAGTGACACTCTTTGTTTGGTTGTGCGAAGCATGTTTCTCAAAGCCTCTTTTTTCCTCACAGACATCTTAACGATGTCTCTAGTTGCAGTCCTTCTCGAGTGTGGTTTGTAAAGGTTTACCTTGCAAGTGTAAATAACAAACGTGTAAGTAATGTTTCATGTACAAAAAAGAAGATAAAAAAGGTAAGAGTTTTTAAAATGTATCACCTTTATGCATAAGTGTTTCCAAGCAGTGCTTTCAATAAATGAAAGAGGCAGTTATGCTAACACAATCAACTCGTTCGATGCCTCTCTGAAGACAGCCTCTGCAACTTTTGATGACTTCAGATTGCCATCAGTGTTGATCTCTATCTGATTCTTTCCTTGACTGGTTAATCATGCTCGGTACTCTTTGCGGACAAATGCTTTTGGAGGTTTGATGTTCCTGATTTGGTAGCGCTGAGAAGATCTTCTGACAATAGTGGCAGATGCATCTGTCACGACTTTCTTTGGTTCGGGTGAAATGCTTCCAGACACCAGACCTTGGCATAATGACTTTCTGCACCTTCTTTGACTGAGAAGATACACCAGAAGTTGCATTTCCATCGATGGCCTTCCCTCGGTTTTGAGTACGTTGGTACTCTTCTCCTTCAGCTTGAACTTCAACATCCATGTTTTGTTCAACAGTGTGTGCGATTTTAGAGGATGAGGAAACCATCTGCAAGAGTATAAGAAAAAACTACCATCAGTAACATCAAAAGAAACGATTCAAGTTATTAGTGTCTTACGAAAAACTCAGCTCATAGCTCATAACAAACATCAACATGTACAATATGAAATCATTGCTACATTTAGAATTTTTTTGTCTGAAACATATAGTATGTTTACTCGTGATGCTTGATTAATACGAAACAAAACAACAAGTTCATGTAAAAGAACCTATGATTACTCGTACAACAAACCCAAAACATAAGAGTATCCGTACAACAAACATCAACATGCACGATATGAAATCATTGCATAAGGCAGAAAGTTCATGTAAAAGAACCTATGATTACTCGTGATGCTTGATTAATACAAACAAAACACAAGATTTGATATCTTAAAAATTCTACCAAAACCCAAAAACCTGAAAGTAACAAAAAACGAAAAAAAAATGAAACAAGCATCGAGTACTCTGTAAAAGGAGGAGTACCTCTGCTTGATTACTTGAGCTCTGTGATGGAGGAGACGATGATGATAGCAGAAGTATTTATAGGATCTTAGACTTAGGGTTTCGATTTAAAATCGAGGAAGAGAATCGGATACAATGTGCGAAAGTAGTTGGAGATATCCGATTATCAGAGTTAGGAAATAATTTTGGTGAGGATATCTTGGGAGATCGAGATTTTGGAAAGGATTCATAGATTCTCCCATTGAAGATCAAGAGAAATCAAATGTCGATAGGAAAAGAGGGGATTAGGGTTAACGAGGAGTGGGTTTCGGGTGTAACTATTCAGTCTCTTGGGTTTTATCCAATCCGACCCGACACCCGACATTCTCCATTATTCAGGCCTATTCGATTTTTATGAAGATCCGGTCCCGACCCATACTGATGTGCCCCGGTTCGAGCACCAACCTGCTTGGATCAAGGATACGGTCCAAAGTGGCGACCTTATCGACCAACTAGACCTAACCGAGGTTTTCTCATCAGATTATGCCAATTCCCTTATCATCTATGCAATCTTGGACGAGCTAAGGCCAGCTGATAACACTGAGGACAAGCTGAAACCAGCTGAAGTGCGTGTAGTTGAACTGAATCGGGATGGCACTTACATGGATGAGCTGGTCGAGCTGAATCAAAGTGACACTTACCTAGCTGAGCTGGATGAGCTGAATATTCAAGTGAGCTGGACTTACACTATCCTGGACGAGCTTAGCTGGACAGACACTCATCTGGAGAGTTGAGCAAGATGGTTCGATCTTCCGAGCTGGTTCGACCACCCGAGAAGCTGGAAATGGCTAACCTTCTTTCTGATGAACCAACGACCAATTCAATCATGCAAAAGGTGACTGTTCATGTTTTAAATATCCAAGAAAGCCTTGGGCTTGATGGTTTTCCAGAAGATTCAAAAACAGGCTTGTTTGGGCCAAATGGAGAAACCGATAAAAATTGGCTAAAGGAAAATGATGGATTTCGACCAGGCCTTAAAGAGACGTGTCTTGGCCCATTTCAGGAGTATATTCTTCACTTTTCCAAGTCAAGGTCGTGGCTATATCAAGAGGCAGTCCAAATTTCAGTCAAAGACTTTATTTAGTCAAGTATTTATTTTTATTTTCTATGTCTTGATTTTAGCACATTCTTCTTTGGATCTCTACAACTTGTAATCCTATAAATAAGGCCTAAGAGCCACGAAATAAATCAGATTGTTTTCCCCTTTTTTTATGAGTTTATCTCTTTGTTCTTTGTAGAACACTTAGTTTCTGGGTGAGGTTATCTCCAAGTTTCGAACCTTCTTTTGTTGGACCGGTGTGTCATATCCGGCAACGATCGAAGTCTTGTAGTATCATTGGGCCTTCCACAACCATTTGTGTCACCATTCATCCCATCCAGTTCTTCTTTGGAGTTCATATTCATTCCTTATTAATCCGATTGAGTGTTCATTCCTCGGATCTCTTCACATACTACCTTAAACAGATCGGGTTCGGTTTGGATGATCGGGTTCGGGTTTTTTGCCTAGACTTACCTATCAGTATCTATAACAATTCTATATGCTGAGAAAGTAGTGAGTTTAAAAAGTCTATGCGGAGAATCGGAGATGGATAATCGCTTATATAGACTAATATAAGTGAAAATAACACTCATTCAGCTATCTTTGAAAACAGATTATGAAAAATTTGTTCAAAACAACCGAAAAATCCGTGGAATGGCGAAATCTCATCACAGATTTAGAATATTTGACTCGGTTTAAAAATGGTTTCTAAACTTTTTTTTTTTATATCTTAGATATATACTTCGGGTAACATAAAAATCTTCGTGTGTGGATTCCTTTTTCATATACAAGGCTCTACTTGTTTTTCATATATCTTAAATTTTTTTACTAATAACTAAGAAACACGAGTTAGCTTGTGTGATCTTTTTGCTGATGTTTGAACATTCTTGTCTCTCTCTCTCCAAAAAAAAACAAAAAGGAGCTACCTTTAAAACCCAAAACCTCCTCTTATTCATAAACAAAGAGAAAAATGGATCAGCAGCGCACAGTTGCTGCTGCTCCTTCATCTTCTCGATCATACCAGTTCCATCCTGCGCGTACCGCAATCGTCGATCTTTTCAACCTCTACCTAGGGGTAATAATATATGATCTCTTCCTCCATCTCGCCTTCTTGAATTTTGCTGCTGATCTCACCTTTTTTTTCTCATAGAGAGGAACCAGTCAAAAGCCCGATGAACCCTTACGAGATCCTCCGTAGGTTTTTCCACGATCCTCCTCACCTTCTCCAATTCCCTTCGATTTGACAAATAAAAATCTATCCTGTTCTTTTTGACAGGAACAAATCTCAGAAACGTGTTCATGCTCCCGTTAGAGACTTACCACCTAGAAACGAGCAATTCTTTGTTGATTTCGAGAAGCTTCATACCCAATTCGGTGTAAAGCTTCCACCTTTATCATCTTTTCTCTTGTGGGTTTTCTGTTACGATAATGGTTTTTTGCTTTATATATACAGGACCCGGATCAGTTGAGGGCGATCACGGAGTCTGTTTTGATATCTACGGTGTTGCAATGTAGCAATCATGCACCCAGAGCTGAGTTTCTTCTCTTTGCCTTGCGTACTTTGTGTAGAATTGGTTACGTTAACTGGGATACCTTTTTACCTTCCCTCCTCTCTTCTGTCTCCGCTGCTGAGGCCTCACTAAGCCAAGCAGAAACTGCTAGTTCTGCTGCTGCTACTTCTTCTTCACAGTCTTTAGTTCCTGTTGTACCTTCACCTCATGGTGTTGGTTCTCCAGGACCTTCAGTAAACGAACCAGGCTATGTGACTGCTTTAGCAAAATCTTTAGACATCTCCGGGAATAATGCTGTGAGAAATAGTCAACGTGTGAGAGCTGCAGCGGTGAACAGTCTGCGTCTGCTCAGTTGCAAGATTATCTTGATCGGCATCGAGTTTAACCTTAAACCCGTCACTCATTCCGAGATCTTCCAGTGTATGATGAGTTGGCTTGTGAACTGGGACAAGAGAGATTTGGGAAGTGATGACTCTGCGGGAAAGACGTGGAGATCTGAGAAGGCATTAGCCGAATGGTTGAGGAGCTGTTTGGAAGTGATATGGCTGTTGGTGGAAGTGGGGAAATCTCGGATTCCGTTTTATGAGTTACTGCGCAGTGGTCTGCAGTTTGTAGAGAACATACCTGATGATGAAGGCTTGTTCACTCTTGTCATGGAGATACACCGGAGGAGAGATGCGATGGCCTTGCACATGCTCATGTTGGACCAACATCTTCACTGTCCAACGTTTGGTACTCATCGTGTATCGTCTCAAACAACTGCCAATGTTTCAGCCGAAGCTGTGGCTCACCTTCGTTATTCGCCAATTACATATCCAAGTGTGCTTGGTGAACCTTTATCTGGAGAGGTGAATAGTTGCATAGCATTAGAATGGCAGTTTGTGAATTTTAATCCTTTTCTTATTTATTTTTTTAACACTGGTAGGATCTGGCAATGTCTATTTCACAAGGAAGCCTAGATTGGGAAAGAGCAGTGCGTTGCATTAGACATGCTATTCGCACTACGCCATCGCCTGACTGGTGGAAGCGTGTTCTTGTTGTGGCCCCCTGTTATAGACCTTCTACACAACCGGGGCCTATCCCTGGTGCTGTTTTCACTTCTGACATGATTTGTGAGGCAATCATTGACAGGATTGTTGAGCTTCTCAAACTGACCAACTCAGGTCAGAATAAGTTTGGAAGTTGTATAATAGGACTGTTTTTCTATTAATAACTTTGTATCTGTTGCTTTTCCTTCCTCTCTTTATGCAGATGCAAATTGCTGGCAAGAGTGGCTGGTTTTCTCAGATATCTTCTTCTTTCTAATCAAAAGTGGGTGTACTGATTTTGTTGATTTCATTGATAAGTTGGTCTTACGCCTCAACGGTGATGATAACCATATCCTTCGAACGAATCATGTGACGTGGTTGCTTGCACAAATAATACGCGTGGAGCTTGTGATGACTGCTTTGAACTCTGATCTTAAAAAGGTCGTTGCTGAATAGCATTGATATGTTTGCAGCTGCATTTCACTTCCTTCTACTTACTTTTCTATGAGCTTGACATCTCAGGTGGAGACTACTAGGAAGATCTTATCATTTCACAGGGAAGATAGAACTGATCCAAATAATCCTCAGAGTGTGTTGCTTGACTTCGTAAGCAGTTGTCAGAATCTACGGATTTGGTCACTAAGCGCAACGACTAGGGCATACCTAAACAATGAACAGCTGTTGAAGGGAAAACAGATTGATGAATGGTGGAGAAGCAAAGGTAGATCCTCCCTGACGTCTCCTTACCGATGATGAAAACTCCCCTCTCTCATTCTGTTTCTTTGTTTTGGGGGGTTTTTCAGGAGAGCGCATGATGGATTATATGAATTTGGATGATAGGTCGATTGGGATGTTTTGGGTTGTCTCCTATACCATGGCGCAACCGGCGTGTGAAACAGTTATAAATTGGCTGTCTTCAGCTGGCGTGGCTGAGTTGCCTGGAGTACCACCAAACGACAGAGTAATGATGATGCAGGAAGTGAGCCCATTACCGATGTCATTGTTATCTGGCTTTTCAATGAACTTGTGCTTGAAATTGGCCCTTCAGATGGAAGAAGCTTTGTTTGTTAGCCAGGTTTGTTTACTTTTAGTGACCTGTATTTAAAATCCTCAAGTAAAATGAATTTGATGTCGTATTAAAACATCTGGCTGCAGGTTGTTCCTAGCATTGCAATGGTTGAGACATACACAAGATTGCTGCTCATTTCCCCGCACTCTATGTTCCGCTCGCATTTCACTGTAAGCTAGTGTTGCTTCCTTGCGATTCTCATCATCTTGTATTTATTACTCTTTTTTGTTAATTAATCATAAGCGATTCATGAGATTGCCTAACTTTCTGTAGCAAATTGCCCAGAGAAATGCTTCTCTGCTAAGCAAGCCTGGCGTGACTTTGCTTGTTCTTGAGATTCTGAACTATCGTTTGCTTCCGTTATACAGGTTGGAGTTAGATCCCTCTATACTTTTCAGTCGGGTCATTCTCTTAGTTAGATGAAAACTACTGATCTCATTAATGCACCCTTTTACAGATACCAAGGAAAAAGCAAAAGTTTAATGTATGATGTTACTAAAATAATCTCTACACTGAAAGTAAAACGTGGCGACCACCGTACATTCAGACTAGCCGAAAATTTATGCATGAATCTCATTTTATCACTCAGAGACTTCTTTTCTGTGAGACGCGATGGAAAAGTAAGTTTGTGTTTTTTAAAAAAGAAATTTATGTCTTATGTTAATAATTCTTCTTATGTTACCTATCACCAGGGTCCAACTGACTTTACTGAAACGTTAAGCCGTATAACCATCATGAGTCTAGCCATCACAATCAAAACACGTGGTATCGCAGATGCTGATCACCTGGTTTATCTGCAAACCATGTTGGAACAAGTCCTGGCGACTAGTCAGCATACGTGGTCTGAGAAGACGCTTCGCCATTTCCCATCCCTTCTCCGTGACGCTTTGATCGGACGTGTAGACAAGAGGGGCCTATCGATTCAGGCGTGGCAACAGGCTGAAACGACTGTGTTGAACCAGTGCACACAGCTTCTCTCACCAGCTGCTGAACCCGCGTACGTTATGACGTACCTCAGTCACAGCTTTCCTCAGCACCGTCAGTATCTATGCGCTGGTGCTTGTCTGCTGATGCAAGGCAACCCTGATAAGATCAACAGCGCAAATCTGGTTCGTTTTTGCGTCAGAGTTGTGAACAGATTGTTAATTGATTAGTGGTATGATGTTCTCTTTGAAACGCTTACCAGGCACGGGTGCTGAGAGAGGTCTCTCCTGACGAAGTCACTGCTAACATATACACTTTCGTAGATGTTTTGCTTCACAACGTTCATGTAGATATTCAGCGAGGACACGGTTTAGAGGTTCCTCTTCTGGTTGTCTAGAGAATTAAAACCTCACTTTTTGTTCCATCTTCTTACATTCTATCCTACTAATCTTTCAGGAGATTCTAAACAAGAACGATGCAAATCTTGCATTTTTCTTCTGGACACATGAAATGCTTCCTCTCGACATTTTTCTTCTGGCGCTCATTGACCGTGATGATGATCCGCACGCCTTGATAATTGCAGTATGTTTCCTTCTCATGCTTTTACCTGAAATAAGCGTAAAGATCATATTAAAGTTTACAGATTTCTTTCTTTTTTTTGTTTTACAGAAAAGAATACTTGAAAGGCCAGAGCTTCTACAGAGGATTAGTGTGTTCTGCGGAAACCGTGGGAATCCTGAGCACTGGCTTTGCACGCAGGTGTTCAAACGCATTGAACTCCAAAAGGCACTTGGTAACCATCTTTCTTGGAAGGACATCAGGTAATGTGTCTAGATTTCACACTCAGTGTTTATGATTTCTAACTTGGCAAACTTGTGTGTGACTTTTTAATGTTTTTTTTTTTTTTTTGGCAATTTTGTGTCACATTCTGTTAAAATTGGGATTGCTTTTCATTTTTTGATTGTGTTAAAACTCAGGTATCCAACGTTCTTTGATGATATCGCGGCACGTTTGCTTCCAGTTATCCCACTGGTGGTGTACAGGCTCATAGAGAACAATGCGATGGATACAGCTGATAAGATTTTGACTGCATACTCGAATTTTCTGGCTTATCATCCTCTCAGGTTCACGTTTGTCCGTGATATACTCGCCTATTTCTATGGTCATCTTCCCGGGCAACTTGTTGTCAAGATTCTCAGAGTACTTGGTCTCAGCAAGGTAATTGAAAAAATACTGTGTTAACTCATTTCTTTCTAGATCAGTGAGAAATCATTTTCCATTTCCCCTGCAGATTCCATTCTCTGAATCATTCCCACAGTACATCACCCATACCGGTGCTGCTGCATGCCCACCTCTGGATTACTTTGCCAATCTCCTACTTAATCTCGTAAACAACGTTATACCTCCACTCAGCAGCAGCAGCAGCAACTGTAGCTCGAGGTCTGGCTCAATGGCTGACATCTTAAACAGCTCAGCGAGACCTCCTCATGGTAAAACTCCAGGAGCATCTCAGCCTGGTCCAGCGAACGCCTCCGAGGGACAGAAAGCATTCTATCAGATCCAGGACCCGGGAACTTACACTCAGTTGGTTCTCGAAACGGCAGTGATCGAGATACTCTCTCTTCCCGTCTCCGCTGCTCAGATTGTCTCTTCCCTTGTCCAGATAATTGTCAACATACAGTCTACGCTTATTCAATCTGGCAACGGGTTCCACGGTGCTGCAAACGGAGTTGGGCAAGGTTCTGGACTGCCTACGTCTCCCTCGGGAGGGAGCACGGACTCCATGGGGACAAGCAGGTCCAGTTGTATGAACACAGCGAGCTTTGTCTCTAGAAGCGGTTATACATGCCAGCAACTGTCGTGTCTTTTGATTCAAGCTTGCGGGCTTCTCTTGGCTCAGCTCCCTCCAGAGTTTCACACGCAGCTTTACATGGAGGCTTCACGTGTGACGAGGGAAACATGGTGGCTTAGTGACGGGAAGAGATCACAAGGTGAACTAGATTCTGCTGTTGGTTATGCTCTGATGGATCCTACATGGGCTGCTCAGGATAACACCTCGACCGCCATAGGTACACTATTAAAGCTTCTGAATCCTTAGGTGAATGTTTGTTTGTATTTTGTGTTTTTCAAATGTGAATTGTTGTGTTTCTTTTTTCCAGGAAATGTAGTCGCCTTGCTTCATGCTTTCTTCAGCAATCTCCCACAAGAATGGCTTGATGGCACGCATCTCATCATCAAGAACCTCCGGCCTGTGACATCTGTCGCAATGCTCAGAGTCGCATTCCGTATTATGGGACCACTTCTCCCGAGGCTTGCAAACACACATGCGCTATTTAACAAGGTACTCTTATGTTGAGTGACTTTGTAACTTTCTGTTCATGTTATATGTTCTATCAATGCCCGGTTAGAATTTGAACTTCTTCTAGCAGCTATTACCAACAACCATCATGGTTTCATTTTGCTGTTTCTCTTAGCATGTTAAGAATACAGTCTCTCTCTAGCTGACTATGAATTGGAATGTTTCTTTATTGTCAAATTTTGATTTTGGTGCTCTTTTCTGTTTCTCAACAGACGCTAGCCCTTCTCTTGAGCACAATGGTCGATGTTTTCGGAAAGAACTCGCAGACACCAGTCCCTGTTGAAGCATCCCAGATTGCAGATCTAATTGATTTCCTGTAAGATTCTTCCAAATTACCATATGGATTCATTTGTCTTCAAACAATCATACAGTTGTTCAAATGGTTAATTGTTTAAGACTTTCTTTAATGTAACTTTTTTTGTCTCGTTTTTAAATGGTTGTAGACACCATGTTGTTCACTATGAGGGACAAGGAGGAGCAGTCCAAAGTAGCAGCAAGCCGAGACCAGACACCTTGGCGTTAGTCGGAAGAGCAGCAGATTCTCTCCGACCAGATGTACAACATCTTCTCTCTCACCTCAGAACCGATCCCAATTCGTCTATATATGCAGCTGCTCATCAGAATACCACAAAGACCAACACCTCTTAGAACAATAAAATCAGATGATATTGGTTGTATGACTTGTATCCATGGTGGATGCAAAGTCGGTAGAGCGATAGAAAGAAGTACAGAAACTGATTCATTTTGCAACTTATTCTGGTAAATTTGGTCTATGGTTACAAGTTACAACTAATGTTATGTGTAAAGTATATATATTATCAATGGTAACGTTTTGTTTATCATTAAAGCATAAGGATGGGAAAGCGTGACTCTACAACTTTTCTGTTTCACCTTCCTTTAAACTGATTATCATCCCTTTCTTCACACACACGGTACTATCAGTTATTAATATTTTCCAATTTTTCAGTATTAGGCTTGCATTCATATGAATCAACTTTTTTACTCAAAACTTACTATATCAGCTAAAAGAGGCAAAATAAAAACTCTCTTTTTCACAACAAATGGCGAACTAGCAGATGATAGTAATCACACCGGTTAACAGCACTTAACTCATACACGAATAAAGAGCTAAGAAGAGAGAAGGTTTATTAGGATGATCATCACCTGTTCTTGGTGGACATATATAGAATTAGAGATGTATAATCTCAAACAACACTATCACATTAAGTCGTACGTAGTAGGCAATTCAAAAGCTTCAAATGATGTTTATATACATTGTTCCTTATATTAATACAAATTGCTGACGGCCCCCAACCTCTCTTCACATCACACAACATTTAGCTGGTCCCTTTGGGTCAGCCCTAGCTTCCTCTGTACCTGGAGAAACAAGAACCTGATTAGAGCCTGATGGTTCTAATACTTATCATAAGCAAAAACACTCAGTCCTATTGAACCAGGTATTGTACCAGTCGGTCAAATAAAAAAGAGTTCACAACAGAAAACGATATCCCATCCCCATCAATCAGTGAATGTAACTGTAAACCGTGTTTTGGCTCTGCAGCTATAGAAGAAATCACTAACCTTCCGGGGGTTGAGCTAACTTCCGGTTATGTGAAGTCATCATTTCTTTTTTCAGTTTAATCAGAATGTCCTCCATCGTGTATTCTCGCCGCCAGTTAGCGAGCATAGGGAAAAGACTCGGTTCAACCTGATCATAAATTTCGATACAACTTCTTAGAGTAAGCATAAGTATATCCATAGCCACACAACATATATAATACCAGCAATTATTACACAACTTACCACTCCAGTTTCAGGGTTAACACAAGCCATGTTTATCCGGGTCTGGAACTTCACACTTGGTGGACTTTCTGGGTACTCCTTACCACAAAAGAGCTTCAGCTGGAAGATTTTCCCTTCGTATGCAGTCTGATTTTTAGCCACATCACCAAACAAACATCATTACAATTTTCTCAAAACCCAAAAGCAGAAACTAAAAACCATTTTCTTTCTTTATTAGTTGTGTCAACTCTAATCAAAAATGGATAAGAAATGTAGGTAAAAACCATTTGGAGATGATACTGAACATAGATTCAAACTCAAAATAGCTAGCTTTGGTCGACACCATAGAGACATGTGGGATAGAGCAGTTGAGTAAAAGCTAATTACTTTAGGGCACAGAGATATTACCCATAACATAGGAACACAAAAAAAGTATAAAAAGACATGATTTTAATCTTTGTTAAAACACTAAAAAAGCTTATCTTTGTTACCATAACCACAAGAGTTAATGAAACACAGAGAATGTGAGAGAAGAATACATTATGAGGGCCGAGAATGGTGCCAGTCCAGGATTGCATATAGATATCATCAGCATCGTCCATACCATAGCTGACGGTACCATCTCCGATACCTTTCTCACCTCTCTCTAGCTCTTCCAACAATCTAAAGTTCCTCGGCACTACGCATCCAACAAAATAAGCAATCAATTTTCTAGATCAGATTCTTAACCCGGAGAACGTGGATCCGGTCACGTTCTGTTGATAAGAAAACCCTAGATCCCCAATTTAATAGCAATGATGAAACTGAAGGGAAATGGATCGGACATACCAACGACCTTGTCTTCCTCCGAGCTCATCGTTGACGGGATCGAGATAAGATGATAAGGTAAAGGAACAATGAGAGAGAGAGAGAGAGTGTGTACAGAGAAAAAAAAATTGGAAGACGAAGAAGAAAGATAGTGAAAAGTTTTTGGTCGTGTTTCAGGTAGAGGGAGGGGGCTCCAATTATTATCCGGATCCACCATGCGTTTCGAAAAGTCGGATCTCGACAATAATAATTTAAATTTAATTATACTTCTATTTTAAATTTTGGATATCCAAATCATGATCAAATTTATTACAGTATGTATTTATAATTTACAAGTGTATATTGAATTTATACATAAATAAATATTTTGATAGTATATTATATTATACAGTATATTATTTATTTTATTTGTAAAATAGTAAATTAATTTTAGTATTAGTATTATTTTAAATATATATTTTGAGTTTTTTTGAAATAAATTTTGATTTGAATATTCACAAATATTTCAATGTTTAATATCCAAATTTTAAATATCCACGAAACCATATATTTATATTCTGATAATTAAAAATGGATCCGAATAGAGGTTTGGATACTATATATCAAATGCAGGAAAATACGTTTTCATCTACTGCTGCAACTTGTAACTTGTTCTGTAACATCATGTGTGGTAGTAGCTGGACTGGGAACATGTAGAATGATAACTTCCATTGCAGCAATATAATTCTTGTTTTAAGACTATGTCAGAGAGAGTCTCCCAGCTACCTTATTAAAAATTAACATGAGAAATTCCAAACAGCAACCATGTCATTTTGTTAGTATCATGCTTTTGAATTGTTCAATACTTGAGTAGTTTCCCGTAACCAACACAAGAATGCAACTCGTAAATTAAACCTGTAATAAAAACTACTAGTGATAACAAGAAAATACAGTACTAGTAATAACACTACTTTGATTAGAGATATATTTTATTACAAATGTTATTGGCTCAAACCCGAACATAAACTGTTTTATTTATTTCAAAATCAACGAACCAAAACCAATAAAAGCCATCTCTACTTCCAAAACGTGATGAGAAGACTCCGGCGTTCTGAGGAAACGATTAGAATCTCTCCTTCTTGTGGATTTCGTTGAAGGTGAAGAACAGTTACCAATGTTCAAAGAAATAGGATCTAGTCTTGTGGAACGATATGGATCGAGCAAGATTAGGTATTATTGATTTTGGGTGCTTTTGTTCGAATCAGACTTGTAACTAAAACTTTATTCCCGATTTCGGGTCGAATTTATAAAACTTCCTTACAAAAAAAAGAAAGCCATTAAGAGCTCTCGACGACTATTTAACGAGTTTGATTATCATTCTTCAGCAGTCTCCGGGATTATACTATTTGATGCTGCTCTTGGTTTTGTTTTTTTTTGTTGTTTGATGACGTTATGCTTGGAGAAAAATAAGCAACCCGTGGCTCGTGATGGTAATAACTTGTCAAACCACGAAACTGACGACTTCGACTTCGACTTCGGTTTCCGGTTTGATCGGTCTTCTTGGTCTGATTCGGTTGATGATGGCGATACTACTAAATCAGTAGAAGCAGACGAAGCAGCGCTAATTCTTGATTTCTCTTTAGCAAGCAGCTCCAGTGTTTGTGTTGTTGTTGTTGTTGGTCGCGACAAAACTTTAGCATCTCGAGGAAGTCTCCTCGAACTCGAACCGATGTTTCCACTCGGGTCGCGATTGATTCTTCCCGAGAAAACTCGCGTTTGGTCAGCAGATGAAACCAACGGACGAGATTGCACACTCGGAACAGGTCTGATTCTTCCGGAGAAGTTCCTATTCTCGGCCATGCTCTTTGAGTGGGAGAGAAGCTTCTTGGACGTAGAAACCGGGTCGGGTTGTCCAGAAACCGGGAGAGATTTGAGACGACGGAAACGGGTTTCGAGATTAGTGGGAAGAGCAGAGTCGGTGACGCCAGCAAGGTTGATGGCGGCGACTTGCTCAAGAACGCAGAGGTCCCTGGCCTGTGAAAGGAGTTCCTCCACAGCCGAAGCGTCTTTACTAGAAAGATATCCGAAACTTGACATTATCGTTGATTCTTTTTAGTGTTTCTGTGAGGTTTTGGGAGAAGAAACGATGAAATAAGCTTCTTCTTATACACAACACAACGGCAGCTTCATGCTTTTTATCGTTGGGTTTGTCCTTTTTGATGCATTTGTAAAATGTTAAATTTCCTTTTTGGCCGGAAAATATATGCTAAATGTCCATTTTAAATACGTTACAGTTGAATGCACATATAGTCGGTCATTTACTGCACGTATATCTTATTCGTACTGTATTATTTTGGTCCACGTGGAGTTGCAAATTTGATTACTTGTATCTCCAAACGACTTTCCATTTCTTTTTAGCAAAAGAGATTTTTCAAGTTTTGTTTACATAGTTCCATTAATTGAGATATATATATATATATATATCAATTCATGCAAGTCCTATTTCTTTGTTCAAGTTTTCAGTAATGATTTCAAACCAAAAGTATATCTTCAAAATAAATGGTTTTGATGTAAATGTAAGAACATATACAGATTTTACAAGAATAACTACAAAACCAGAGGTCTCAACTCAACTAAAGTCCACCTTTTCTTATCAAAGAGTATCAAAACTTTCACTTGCTTCTCAAAGCTTCAGGCTTGCCTCAAGTCTCCATCTTCTTGCTCCAGCCGAAAGACATAGGAAAAAGTAAGAAGATATCAAAAATCCTAGACACACAGTATGCTCAACATTTAATAATACACACACTTTCAGAGCTGATATTTTTGTAAATGAAAAGTAAGTGTTTTTAATATAAGATCAGGATGGTTACAAGTTATGAAACTCAATTAAAAATCATAACGAAAGCAATAAATAGATAGATAGAGATGGAGGTATACATCCTGAACAATAATACAGAGTCTATGGAAAGACTTTTGTGTACAACAATACAAAAGCTATGGAAAGACTTCGTGTTCATTTGATATCAATGGGCCTAAACACTCCATAAGGCCCAAGTAATTGAATACATTAAAAAGCCCAAAACCTTAACCTGTTTTATAAAACCCTAGTCGTTCAGTCCCTATAAAAACCTAACTCCAAACTCCTCCCCAAAAAAAAAACCTAGTTGGATCTGACGAAATGGCGACGG
Source organism: Brassica nigra (assembly GCA_016432835.1). Classification (NCBI taxonomy): domain Eukaryota; kingdom Viridiplantae; phylum Streptophyta; class Magnoliopsida; order Brassicales; family Brassicaceae; genus Brassica; species Brassica nigra. The sequence continues at coordinate 20,952,153 of CM028243.1, forward strand.
CGTTGAAGAAGAACAGGAAGAAGAGAGGCCACGTCAGCGCCGGGCACGGACGTATCGGGAAGCACCGCAAGCATCCAGGAGGTCGCGGTAACGCCGGAGGTATGCATCACCACCGTATCCTCTTCGACAAGTACCATCCTGGTTACTTCGGGAAGGTGGGTATGAGGTACTTCCACAAGCTCCGCAACAAGTTCTTCTGCCCCATCGTCAACCTCGACAAGCTCTGGTCTCTCGTTCCCGAGGATCTGAAGGCGAAGGCGAGCAAGGACAAGGTGCCGATGATCGATGTGACGCAGCACGGGTTCTTTAAGGTTCTTGGGAAAGGTCATTTGCCTGAGGGAAAGCCTTTTGTGGTGAAGGCTAAGCTCATTTCCAAGACTGCTGAGAAGAAGATCAAGGAGGCTGGTGGTGCCGTTGTGCTCACTGCTTAAGTTAGGTCTGTTTTTAACGTTTTCTTTGTTTGAAGTACTGTCTTTTGGAATCGTTGTTGAACTCAAAGTTTGTTTGGTTTTTGAAATGAGAGATCTTTTAATCAATATTGTTGGAGTTTATAATCGTCATGTGTTTCAGTTTAATTGTGGTATTGATTAATATGTGGTTTTTCGAATGCTTGCAATAGATTGTTTGCTGGTTTCATCGAGCGATGCATAGTTCTTAGGGATGACACCCTCTGTTTTAACTCCTTACTTGCAATGCAAGTTTTGCTTGTTTGCGCTTCATTTAGTTTTACTGTTATTGTAAACATCTCAAGCTCTTGTTCTTTAGAGATGTGAATGACTTATTGTCAAGACTGGTTTTGGGAATTTTTCGAATGTTTGCTATAGATTATTCAGAATTTTTCACTGGTTTCATCATGTTCTTAGGGATCATTGCATTGACATTGAAAGTGCTGTTCCATTTCGTTTCCTTAGTCTCTTTTCTCAAGTATTCTTGTTGTGAAATGAGTCATTACAGAATGTGTTAGCTCCTTTCTTGCTGTCTTGTTGTGAATGAGTCATTAAGACTGTTAGCTTGCTTCTTTACTATGCGAATTTGGTCTTCATATATACTACTGTATGTGTAAACATAATTAGCTCTTATTCTAAATATAACATCATGTTTAGGGACTTTTTTTATCAAAGTTTTTTTCTCTAAAAGCGCTAGTTCTGTTTAATAGCGAAAATACAAGGGTTGGTTTAATTAGTATAATCTTCTTCACATTTTATCTCTTCTTCACGACCTATTTTGCCTTCCCCATTTCTTTATACTAGCATCTGACGTTGATGCCTGAACATTGACGAAAATATCTTAGTACCCATAAAATTGGAAACTTGTCCATAGAAAACAATCGATACTTCTCACCTGTCTGTCGCAGTTGGTTTTGCAGATCATCAAAATCAAAACACATGTCTGAACGACCGTTCCAATTAGCATTCTTGTCCAAATCCCCTGTACCCATGTGCATTCATAACTCTTAAAATCTTATCAATTGTCATGGTCCATCTTGTTACCTAGCACAAGACCAATAGATATGCCACATAGGTAGTAACACCTACGTTCACATATACAACGATCCCTTGCCGGTGCCACCCAGCTTCATTAGCTAAAAATAAATTACTGAATGAAACCAAAACAAAATATTTTTGGAACTGATGAATAGTGAGTCAATTTTCATTCGCAAAAGAAAATATTCCATATTTTTTTCTTCAATTTAATTGCATAATCTCAAAAAAGAACCTGACCACAAAAAAGAAAATATTTTATATCAATTTGCAATTTTAGAAAAAGAAGTAGAGACAGAGAGAGTTTATATAGATAGAGAAGAAAAAGTACTACAGAGATTTAGCTTTTTAAAGATTGTAGCACAACACAATAGTTGTTCCATCATTATAACAAGAGAGAAGTAATCACATTCTTGAATAACCAAATCCATTATCATACTGAGTCATGAACTCGTCGTTGAACTTCTTGAAACTGTCCATGATCTCTGGCATCTCTTCTTCCGCAGGCAAGATCGTTGTCCTCAAATGGAACACACTGTACAAAAAAATAAGAAACGAGTTATAAAACATAAGAAGAGATTATCAAAATAGAAAAAAAAGAAAACCAATTATGATTACCCTTCTTTCTGTCCAAATCCAGAGCCAGGCACTGTGGAGATTCCTGTGGCTTCTAAGAGTTTCAAACAGTAGAAAACATCTGGCACTTTTCCGGCTTGTTTAGCAGCTTGGAGAGCACCCGGAGGTAACCGTATTTGAGGAAACGAATACATTGCACCTAACATATGAACATGAATCAACAACAAGATGCAGTAATGTCTTGATGTTTGTGGTTCTGTATTTTTTTTTTTTTTGGTTATTACCTTCTGTGAAATTGCAGACGACGTTTTTGCAGCTGTTGAATCCATCAGTCATGATCTTTGCTCTTCTTCTCAAAGATTCAAGAATCCCCTTGCTAGAGAAAATGTACAAAATATTAATGAATCAATCCAGGGATGATGATGATCACGAGTGTTTAAGTGGTTTTATGTATAATATACCTTTCACGGGCGAACTGGTCATATGAAATATCTCCAGGCTTTGGAGGACTAACCATCAAACCCATCTGCATTATTCAAACCACTATTAGAACAATTCAAATGATTTCTACCAAAGCAAATCAACGTTACAGCTTAAGTATTTTTTGACTTACAAAGATCTGCGCAGAGACATTCGGACTCAGGGCAATTGATGCAACCTTGTATATCTCTTCAACAACCTTCACAATCAAGAATCATGTTATGTTTTGACACATAACATATGTAGCTTAAAGCAGAGAGTTATAAGACAAACCCTGGGAGGGATGTTGGTCATCTCAAAGTATCCACCTCGCTGTCCACATTCTCCCCAGTAACCTTTAGAGACAGTGTGAAAAGACACAAGCTGGACTTCTTTGCTGAACGGCGAACCCATATCCATCAAAACCTTTTTTTGTGTGTTTTTTTTGGTTTTAGTAAATAAGAATAACCAAATGTCAAAATGAATGATCATAAATTAGACACAAGCTTCACTAACATGAAAGCAAAGATAGAAGCTGAACCTTCTTGGAGCTGATAAAGGGACGCTCATCCTGGTATATGTTCTGCTGATAGACCTCATCTCCCAGAAGAACCAACTTCTCGCTATAACAGAACCGCAAGATCTCTCTTAAGTTAGCTTCACTTAGACACTGACCAGTTGGGTTCCCAGGGTTAATGATCACCATCGCCCTTACCTGTTTCCCCATTCAAGACAAATCAGTAAAGAACAAAGACATACACTAACTGCATTGATAATAGTGCAAGAGAAGAGTGCTCACTGATATCCCTTGAGAACGAGCCTGAGCAACGGATTGGCGAAGGTTATTAACATCAAGACCCCAGTTTTCAGACTCATCGAGATAGTAAGGAACAAGAGAACCACCTAAGAGTGATATGGTAGCTGAGTAGAGTGGATACTGTGGAACCGGAACTAGAATCTGCAAACCGGAAATGATTTTATAAATGGAAGTGTCATGAGCAGATAAGTTCTATAAGACTTTCTTGGAAGAGAGCGTTACCCCGTCTCTCTCACCGCGTATAACACAGTTCAAGATTTGCATCACACCTTTGCTAGCTCCATCAGTGAGAAATATAAGCTCTGGGTCACTGTGATATGAAAAAAAATAAGAAGCAGAAGGCCTGAGCTCTGGCTATGCTTTCACAACAAACATATGTAATCAAAAACAGAAAGGAAAGGCAATCATCACCTTGGATACCCATCACGTCTTTGGATGAACTCAGCAACCTCTTTCCTAACTCCTGGAAGGCCTCTTGAGTCACTGTAAGCACCTGATAAACACACAGATACAGGAAGTAAATAAAGCAAGAAGCGGCTGACTAGTGCTTTTACTGAACATGGTAATACCTACCTAAACCGCCTGAGGTCAAGGAAAGATAATGCTTAGCTCTTGCAATAGCATCAGCTGGGAAAAGCATTCCAACATTTGGGTCATCTAGTAGAAACGGAGCTTGACATAGCGCAACCACCTGCAATAATTCATTTATTGTTGTCAATATCTAAGCTCAACGTAGAATGAAGTGTAATATATATATATATATACCTGGCGGGGGAATGTCAGTGGCTTCTGTCCTAAAGCATGAGGGTTCCCAACGTTTGTGAAAATAATCTGTTATGGACAAATCAAGTGCTAGATCACTATTACAAAATGCCTATCAAGTCCTAAAGTAGCTAAGAACCACAGGTCTATCTCAACTCTTAAAGTTCCTTGTAAAGTATGCTCAACCTAAGGTTTTCATTGGATGTAAAAAGGATACAAGCAAGAAAGTGTATATATACCTTTTTGCCTTCTTTCTGAAGCTCAGAAGCTCGGAGATAGAGTTCACCTCTTACAGCATACTGACACTTCTTCACGTTTTCATTCAGAGACTCGTACTCTAAAGCCATATTGATCGATCTTCTTCACACTTACAAAAAAAGCAATCGCAACCTCGCTTTTCAACCTTATCGAAACAAAAAAAAAGAAGAGAGTTTTGTGTGAGAATACATGTAAGTCACCAGGAACAACATAGAGTAGTAGAGCAGAAAGGCGACGCCTTTTTTTTTCAAATGGGGTTTTCAACATCATTCAAGTTCAATAGAAACTGATCAAAGGAGATTTCACGATCGAATCAATCCAAACACGCACCTTCAAACTCAAAATCTTGTGACCCTCAAGAGTCTCACGTTCCGCAGCTAGAGCAAAAGAACACGAGTAAGGAAAGGAAAGGAAAGGAAAGGAGAGCTATTGTATTGAGAAACTCTTTAAGTCTGCGACTTAAAACAAAAAAAAAAAAAAAAAAAATTGTGGAAGCAGATTACAATTGTGTGTATGATATAGATTAGATTTGGATCACTCGTCAATCCGATCATATGTGGCGTCTTAACGAAGGAAGCAGCAGAGCCACTGAAATGGACGAACACGATTTTTCAGACAAAACTCTTCTTCTTTCTTTCTTTCAACAATTATCTATAATCATTTTTTTTTTATACTACGACGACGACCGACCCTTCCGTGAGAGAAATAATGTGGCGGAGATTTTTGTATCGATTTCTTCCTTCTTCAGATAAAATATACCTTCGGTTCACCACCTATAGGGTAGATCCACGTCTACACTGACTTGACTTCTTATTAAAGCTCTGACCACCACCAATAGGGTATTCTCAAAGGTTTATTAGATCATATGATTATCCCAAAGACCCATTTAGAGGTTCTTATTTTTTTTTTAAATACTTTTAAGTAGTGAATGTGAGTTAAGAGATAATAGTAAGAGACACCTAAATTTTTATGCTCCAATGGAAGTTTTTTATTTAGGGATACTTAAAAAAATTAAAATTTGTTTAATTAAAGATAAATTTTATTTATTAAATAAAACATTGTAAATCATATACTATCATGTTTTTGATAATTAAAACCCAAAATAAATCACAAGAAGAGAGAATATATGCTTGTGTAAGAAAAAAGAGCAAAGAACCAAACCAGGTCTTTGTTTTGTTTTTCCTTACTGAGATACTTACCAGCGAATGACTGAGTCCACCGGTTACGTCCAAGAAGGCTTTGAACTGAGCAGCCATCATGCCAAACCTCGTCGGGAACCAAAAGACAAAGCCATCAGCTTCGGTGAGGTCGTTAGGTGTGATGATTGGTGTTTCACTCTTTGGTGGTGTGCTCATCTTAGAAAGTGCTTCCTCTGGAAGCGTCTTCGGTTTCTGTGAAACAACAATTCATAAGGTTCACATGGACTCTGTGTAAGAGTAGCCAACTAGTATATAAACTTGCTAAGCTAAAGGTTATTGTGACGTGATTGATGCCATAAACCAACTAAACAACCACCTAGACAAAAACTAGTACACTCTAAATTTGGTAAGCTAAAGGGAAAGACATGAGTCAAGAATCCAAAAAAAAAATCAAGAAACTTGGAAATGCCAATGGTCTTAACAATGCTTGAAAGTGATGTTAGAAAGACTTTCCTTTCTTCAATATACACAACACAAACTACTTTTAGACTCAAACTCTAGTGTTAAAAGGACTTTGTAGGCAACTTACATCATCTCTTAACATAGTTTCTCACTGTAACATAAAATTACTCTGAAAATTTGACAAATGCAAAGCCATTAAGCAGGAAGACAAATCTCTCACCTGCCATAGCTTGGCTTCAACGCCTTCAACAGAAGCAGCTCTCTTCCTTATCTCTTCAGCTAATTTCTCCACATGACCGTACATTGAGTAGTACCTGCAAATATAATAATGTCAATGAGAGTCAAACTTGAGATCAAGCAGTTTCCTTAGACATATTTCCCATGAGAAAGAGCTAAAACACTGGTAAAAAATTAAGGATATAAACTCCACCGCTATACTGAATTCAAAATCAACCACCGATTACAGAATACCCCTGATTTCACATAGGCAAGGAAGAGTACCTCAGCCCTGGATTCTGGATGTGCATTCACTTTCACAAGCATCAACTCACGCTCCACTTGCGGCTCACTCGAGATATCTTCAACCTAATCATCAAGTCAAATAGTCAATTAAGAGACACTATTGATGATGTAGACTATGATGAGTGTGATGTAGAAAAAAAGTAAACAACCTTGAGAACATAAAGTTATAACCATCCAGCTCCACACTACTATCATCTTATACTATACTGCTATATTTTATTGATCTCTCTCGTGCCATTTTCTACTCGTTTGAATGATATATATATATATATATATATATATATATATATATATATATATATATATATATATATATATATATATATATATAAGTTGGCCCTAGGAAGAATCTCCCAGACCCGCTTCCCAGGACCGTCGCTTGAATGGATTCTCCATGTTTCAGCTCCGCCGTCCACTCTTCCTCCCTTTGAAAAACTTCCTCTGCTCGTCCATGGCTTTGATGGTCACTGCTCCTTCTCCGTCCCGGTCCAGGCCTCCTCCAGATCCACCGCCGTCCTTTGCCATATTTGTGGTCGTCGTCGGAGCCTCTAAAGCCACCAGATCTCTCTATAATCTCCAGAGGGGTTAGTTCGTTTCTTCTCAGCACCTTGTTCTCCCTTACTCTACCACTGTCGTCTTTTGCCATGTTTTTTGTCGTCGTCGGATCTAAGCCGCCGAAGCCTCCAAAACCACCAGATCTGTCTTTGACCTTCAGTGCTTCACTGTATTCTCTGGATTGTACTTTTGGGCACTCAGATGACTCACATCTTGTCATAGTGCATCTCTTTCCTGTAGTATGCAGGCCTTTTACCTTGGCTGCAATATGCAGCTACACTTTTGGTGTATTCCGGTTATGTTCTCTTCTTTTGTGGCAGTTTGAAGGTTTCATGTCTGATATTACCATTTTCCCTGCGAATAGGGTGTTCTTAGACAGTAATTGTCTTACTTCCTTCTTTATGGAGCTTGTTCTTCCAAAATTTCCACTTGTTTTGAGAAGTTCTGTTACAGGAAGTTTAGTGTTGAAGATTAGAGATATCTCAATCTATGTTCTGATCAAAGGCTCAACAAATTGGTGTTTAATCGCCTTTACATTTGTAGCCAATTATGTGATTGTTAAATGTGCGCTCGTTGCTGTTTCTGTCTCAAACTTTAGATCACTCTATGTGTTCTATGTTTCATAGGGTTACATCTCCATTTCCAGCTCAATTGGAGTAGAGTTCAGAGGACTTCTCTACCATATTAGTTGTTTATGTGTTATGTATGCCTATATCTATCTCTGTTTTTATATGTGCTCAGCTTTTGCTGTAGTTGTTTCTTGTGCCAGTATGGTTTTAGCATTGTGTATTGTGAACCTTTCCTCCTCTGATGGAGAGTAAGAATCTATAAAATGTTGTTTGATCAAAAAAAATAATATATATATAAGTTTACTAATTTGTGTCAAACTAGACTTTACAACTTTTTGTTATTGATAAAATTCCACAAATGATTTTAATTTTTTGTGCACCAAACTCTTATATTAAACTAAACGTCTGTAGACTTAAAAATATTTGACTTTAGAAAAATTGTTGCTTTAGTGGCTGTACGTTTTTAGAAAAGAAAAATACGTTCTAAAGCCTCGGATTCTGGCTTTTAAAAAAAATCAAACGAACCTGAATAAAAATGAAAAAGTTGGACTTTGAGTGATTTTAGGGACTTTGAGAGATTTTAGGAAAGTCAAAATCTGATTGGTAAAATCATTGGCTTTAGAAACTTTAAGTAATTTTAAAGTCTTTAAAGTCGTGAAAGTTTAATCCCCAATCACAACCATAATCGGAGGTGAACCCAACGACTAGATACGAAAATTACTACAACAAGAGATAGAAGTGTTAGAGGGGTTAAGATACCTATATACATATTTCATTTGATACTCTAAAATTGATGTTCCTAAAAACATACTAAAGTCGGTGTAAAACCGGTGAAAAAAATTCCTAAAGAGCGGGTTTGAGAACCGTTGGCGAACACCAACACTAGTGATAAGCAATTTAAACTAGTAGGTGTGTCAACATACTCAACACCATTTAATTTTTAAATTAGCCTCATCTATATTAACATGGTATTTAATCTAATCCTCGCTTTTCAATCCGATCAATAATGATCTAACCCAAAAAGTTAACTTATCGATCTTTATTCAAGATTTATTGACGATAGGGATATGTTCTAGACAGCTAATTAATTTGTTTTAGGTGTCAATTCTTTCTATTAAAAAAAAAATATTGATTAAAAAGTATAACTATAAACTATCTAAACAATTTATAGTTGTCGTCGCTGCATGGGCGGATCTAGGCCTGGGCATTCGGATTTTCGGGTCGGATTCGAGTTGGGTCTTGTCGGGTCCGGATCCTTCGGGTCCTGGAAATTTAGACCCATTTAGATACCCATAATTTTTCGGGTCGGTTCCGGGTCGAGTCTTGTCGGGTCCGGGTCGGTTCGATCTATAATTAAAATACCCATAATTTTCGGATTCGGGTCGGGTCCGGATCGAGTTCGGATATTTAGGATATAAAAAGAAAATGAAATACTCAAATTCCATCGAATTTAGTCGAAATTTATCATATATATCTAAAATTTTACAAAATAACTTAAAATAAACTATTAATAGTTAAAATAGAACATTTTTAATTCTATATTTTACATTTCAAACTTCATGTTACTTAAAAATATTACAAAATAATGACAAAGATTGTTAATAAAAGATATTTTAAAGTTTTTAAGTCGGGTTTGAATCGGTTCTTATCGGGTCGGGTCTATTTCGGTCGGGTTCTTTTCGGGTCCGGGTCTATTCAGATCGATTCTTTTCGGATTCGGATCCATTCGGGTAGAAGAATTTTGGACCCAATAGGTACTTGTAAATTTTCGGTTCGATTTCGGGTCGGGTATTTTCGGGTCGGTTCTAGTTCGGGTTTTCGGATCCAGACTAAAATGCCCAGGCCTAGGCGGATCTATAATGTATTTTAATTGGGGCACAATACAATAATTGAAAAAAATCCCATTGAATAGAGGGCATTTTTCCTTTTTGTTCACAGAACTAACATTTATCCAAACTGAATTGAACTACTTAAGGATAATCAGAAAACATTTGGAGCACGTGACCCCGTTACTTAAACCCTCCGTCTGCCCCTTGCCGGAGATTCATCATGTGATAAATGAAGGTTAGGGTCCTATTCCTCTCATTGCGATATTTAATGATACATTTTCTATTTTGTTAAGTACTTTTATTGAATTAGTTTTTATTTTTGATCAAACTTTTATTGATTCGTTCAAATTACTTTTCCATATAGAATACATCACAACCGATGCATCGGTTTTACCGATGCTTCTTATTTTCTTAGTCTTTTTTTTTTGATCTTTTTGCTTAATTTTAGTATTGACTAAATTGAAGTGAAGATTATAAAATTGATGGACAACAATTAGTGGAAATTCTTCTCAACTTTTCTCTTATCTATAAGCGAACAGAGTTTCGTGTTCAATCGAAGAACCATAACTTTGATGAACACTAAATATGAAAAAGTGAAAAAACTTTTCTATCATGTTTCTGTTTTAGTTTCTTATTTTTGTTTTCAAAATTTCGTTTTATTTTTATTCATTTATTTGAACATATAATATTTTTTAATAAATGACTGCGTTGATAACATGACTCTAAAAATTCATATAATATGATCTCAAACTACATAATTCACTACAAGAAAACATCGCTATTCTGAGGGACATACCGAGGGAAAATGAGTTCCTTAGAATTTTCTGAGGAAATACCGAAGAAATACCGAGGAAATACCGAGGAAACCAAAAAATGGGGTTTCCTCGGAATTTCCTCGGAAATTTCCAAGGAAATTCCGAGGAAGACACATATCCTCGGTATATTCCGAGGGATTACCGAGGAAACAAGGTCCGTCGGAAAAAACCGAGGGGATTTTAAAAATTCCGACGACTTTTTGTAGCCGTTAGAGAGCCGTTGGGGGATTCCGAGGAAATTCCGAGGAAGTGTCTGTTTTCCTCGGAATTTCCTCGGAATTTCCTCAGTTTCTCGGCAGAATTTCATCTATAAATACAGCCACCCCTCTTCATCTTCATTCACTCCATTTCTTCTTCTTCTTCCCTCCTACTATCACGAATTTGGTTTCAGAAAAACATGTCTTCTTCAAATTATTTTCGTTCTTAGATCGATCGACCTCATTTGGATCCGGACACGAGATTGCTTACGGAAGAATACCAACGAGGTATAACCGAATTCATGAGGTTAGTTCGACGACAACCGGAAGCAGAAACAGGTAAGTTAAGATGTCCTTGCTCTAATTGTAAAAATAGAAAGGTTATTAAAGAGTGGGATGTTTGGACTCATCTATATTTGAGTGGGTTTACACGAAGTTACAAAATTTGGTATTATCATGGGAAAACTAATTATGAACTTGGTAGTACTAGCGAACCTCAGCCTGCGGTTAGATTAGAAGAACCAATTAGAACGGATGTAGATTATGGTGTAGGTACTGAGGATGATAAATGATCATTTTAGAGGGAAGATTTACCCAATGCTGAAGCGGAGATTTTATGATATGTTGGATGCTGGAAAGCAACCATTGTCGAAGGTTGCAGAGATGGTCATTCAGCTTTATCATCCGCTACAAGACTGATGGGCATTAAAACAGATTATAACTTGGCTGAAGACTGTATGGATGCGATAGCTGATTTTGTTAAAGGTATTCTACCGAGGATAATGTAGCTCCGGTTCATACTATGAGGTTCAGAAACTCGTAGCTGGTGTTGGTTTATCTTATCGGTAATAGATGTATGCAGTGATAACTGCATGATTTATTGGAGGCGGATGACCAGCGGATTAGATGCAAATTTTGTGGGAAGCCTCGTTATAAAGATACGAGTGGAAGAGTTCCAGTGCCATATAAAAGGATGTGGTATTTGCCTTTGACGGAAAGGTTGCAGAGGTTGTATCTTCGAACGCACAGCAACGAATGAGATGGCATGCGGAGCACTCAACAGATGGTGAGATTAGACATCCTTCAGATGCAAAAGCGTGGAAGCATTTCCAATCAAAGTATCCCGACTTTGCGTATGAGAGAAGAAATGTCTACCTTGGATTATGTACTGATGGTTTCAGCCCGTATGGGAAGAGTGGAAGACAATATTCTCTATGGCCAGTCATTGTTACACCATACAACTTACCCCAAACTTGTGCTTGCGCGAGAGTTTTGTTTCTCTCCATTCTTGTTTCCGGACCAGAGCATCCTAAGAGATCGCTTGATGTGTTTCTTCAGCCACTAATATATGAGTTGCAACAACTATGGGCTGAAGGTGCTGAAACATACGATATTTCGTGTAAAGAGAACTTTCAAATGCGGGTAGTACTAATGTGGACAATAAGTGATTTTCCAGCATATGGTATGTTATCTGGATGGACAACGCATGGGAGGCTATCATGTCCATATTGTCAAGATGACACAGATGCTTTCCAACTAAAGAACGGAAGAAAAACGTGTTGGTTTGACTGTCACAGACGATTCCTACCACCTGATCATCCATACCGTTGGAGTAAGACTTTGTTTACGAAGAACAAGCAGGTGTTTGATGGTCCACCTGAGGAAGTTAGTGGGAAAGGCTTGAAGACACAACTAAGAGATTTTGGTGCAGCAAGGACGCCAGACGTCGGTGGACATGAGCAATTTCCGGTAGATGCTGTTGGAGAACTACATAACTGGCACAAAAAAGTATTTTTTGGGATCTGCCATACTGGGAGGATCATCTGCTAAGGCATAATTTAGATGTCATGCATATTGAGAAGAACTTTTTTGACAATCTCATGAACACGACCCTTAACGTTCAAGGTAAAACAAAGGATAATTTGAAGTCAAGACTGGATTTAGTTGATATATGTGCTCGTTCAGAACTTCATATTGATGGGAATGGTAGGGCTCCTTTTCCCATATACCGACTTAATGCAGAGAGAAAAAATGCGTTCTTTGATTGGATTTCAAACGATGTGGAGTTTCCAGACGGTTACGCATCTAATTTGCGAATCAGACGAAAGGAAGGAAAGTTTATTGGTTTGAAAAGTCACGATTGCCATGTGTTGATGGAGCGCCTCCTTCCGTTTGCCTTCAAAGAACTATTACCACGAAATGTTCATGAAGCAATTGCAGGGATAAGTGCTTTCTTCCGCGATTTATGCAGCAGATCAGTGACTCTTGAAGGTATTGAAAATCTGAAGACTAACATAGCCGTGATTCAGTGCAACCTTGAGAAGATATTTCCTCCCTCATTTTTGATGTTATGGAGCATCTTGTTATTCACGGCAAGGAATTGGAACTTGGTGGTCCTGTGCAGTATAGATGGATGTATCTATATGAGCGGTATATGTTCCATTTGAAGAAGAGTGTGAAAAATTTAAGTAGGGTGGAAGGTTCTATAGTCGCACAGATGATCAATGAAGAAATTTCAAACTTTGCGAGTACTACTTTCCAGCGAAGTTCAGACCAAAACAAGACCTGCTCGGCATGATGATAGAGGCCAACGGGCAACATATCATGTTAAGGTTCCAGATATTTTCACAGATCTTGGACGACTTAGCGGAAAACCAAAGGACCGTCGACTTACTGAGCAGGAGCGAAGTCATTTGCAAACATATTTGCTCACCAACTGCGAAGATGTTCTTCAATATGAGAGGTAAGTTTATTATCTTATAAATTTTAATTTTAACAAATTAACATTTATATCTTAATTAATTACATTATTGTCATCACATGTACATGGTTTTCATGGAAGAAAAGCGGTTGGAATATAGATACGCCACGGAGGAGGAACTAGAAGAAATGAAGCAGAGAGAATTTGCTGGATGGATGTTTACTTATGTGAATGCCTTAGACAAATTAAAATATCATTTATCACATATTTATACAAATTAAAATATCATTTATCACATATTTATACTAATTCATTATATATGTGCTATTAATAGGTGTCTGCTGGTTTAGCCAGAGGTGAAACATTTGACGATTGGATACGCGAAATGGTGGTTGGACCAAACTATGTTGTGAAGTCATATCCGAGATTTTGTACTCGAGGATATGCATTCACAACTGAAAAGAGGAGACGTTCGCGTACGACCTATGATGCTGGCGTTTGTTCTGCATCAGGAGATGATGTATACTACGGACACATACATGAGATTATGGAAATCAAGTATTTGGGCATGCTTGGATTGCGCTGTACTGTTTTCTATTGTGATTGGCACGACAACACTCCAGATCGAGGTGTGAGAACAGATGCATTTGGTGTTACATCAGTACATTCGAGGCGAAAGCTGCAATATTATGATCCTTTCATTCTTGCTTCTCAGGCCGATCAGGTAAGTAAATGTTAATTATTCAAAATGATTGATCATAATTTATACATTTACTAATAATTTTTTAAATGTTACAGGTTTGTTATATCAAGTACCCCCGGGTAAGGAACAGAGATGATCCATGGGTTACTGTTACAAGACTCAACCCGAGAGGCCGAGTTCAGGGAAGTTCTGAGCTGGAAGACCCACTACAACCAATCACATCCGGCAACTTAATTGCAGCAGAAGATGTTGCTGAAGGTGGCCTTGTAGTCGATTTAACCGACTTCGCAGAGGAAGCCGTCGTTCACGCAGAGGATGAACCAGTTATTGGAGAGTTTCACCAAGATCCAGATTCAGATTCATGTGGTGATGATGACTCGGAAACAGACTAGTTTTTTTTTTTTTTAGAAATACCGAGGAAATTCCGAGGGACTTTAGGTTTTCCTCGGAATTTTCTGGAATTTACCTTCTCGATTTAGGGATTTGATTGTAAAGTACATTTCCTCGGAAATCCCTCGGAAAATTCCGAGGAAGGTGTGGGTTTTCGGTATAAAACCCTCAGTTCCTCGGAATTTCCTCGAATTTTTGAGGGATTTCCGAGGAAAGACATGGTTTTCAGTACATCCTCGGAATTCCCTCGGAATTTTCTGAGGAATTTCCGAGGAGCTAAGGGTTTTAAACCGAAAACAACATTTTGCGGATTGAATAACACGTATATAACCTTCATTAAGTGTCTTAACCAGATTATGAAGTCAAACTTTGGTGTTTTAGACGATAACAAACACTTTTATGATTGCATGAATGAAAACCACACAACATAAGAGAAACACTTATACACTTTAATAAACGTTAAAGGGAATACTTACAATTATTTTGAAATTTTGCTATTTCATGGTTTATGATCATCTATATAAAGAATCCTCAATGGTATGCATTACATTTGTATAAGAAATGAAATACGGCAAAAAATCGAGGTTTTGAAACCCAAAACCTTGTTTCCTCGAATTCCTCGAATATTCTGAGGAAATTCGAGGAACGTCATAATTTTCAGTATTCCTCGAAATTCCTCGAATATTCGAGGACATTGGATTTCGGTTTAAAACCCTAGTTCCTCGAATTTCCTCAGAAAATTCGAGGAAATTCGAGAATGGAATGGTTTTCAGTATTTCCTCGAATTCCTCGAATATTCTGAGGAAATTCGAGGAACTAGATTTTAAACCGAAAACAACGCTTTGGATTGAATAACACGTATATAACCTTCATTAAGTGTCTTAACCAGATTATGAAGTCAAACTTTGGTGTTTTAGGCGATAACAAACACTTTTACGATTGCATGAATGAAAACCACACAACATAAGAGAAACACTTATACACTTTAATAAACATTAAAGGGAATACTTACAATTATTTTGAAATTTTGCTATTTCATGGTTTATGATCATCTATACAAAGAATCCTCAATGGTATGCATTACATTTGTATAAGAAATGAAATACGGCAAAAAAATCGAGGTTTTGAAACCCAAACTGTTTCCTCGAATTCTCGAATATTCTGAGGAAATTCGAGGAACGCCATAATTTTCAGTATTCTCGAATTTCCTCGAATTTTCTGAGGAAATTCGAGGAACTAGGCTTTAATGATTCCGACGAATACCCGAACCCGTATCCGTCGAATCAATAAATATAAACCGCAGACTTCTTCTTCTCCGCCGCATCTGCAATTCTCTCATCTCTCAATTCTCTCATCTCTCTCGCCGCATCTCTCCATTCCAACAGAGGACCGCTGCATCTCTCCCACATCTCTTCTCCTAACCGAAATCATGTAAGTATCTTATAAAACCTTGTTTTTCAATTTCTTAGGGTTTGTGAGATTAGATTTTCGGATTTTAGGTTGTTTGTTAGAAAGTTTAGGATTGAATGGATAGTTTAAGTTAGGATTGTTGATTTGATTGTTGTTTTATTTTTTTTTGAAATTTTTTTTTGTTTTGGTTAGAAATTAAAACGTTTTGTATTTTAAAACGTTTTTTTTATTTTAAAACGTTTTCGATTTTTAAATTTTTTCAAATTTCCAGTAATAAACTATATATAATAAAACGTTTTTAAAAATTTTAAAATATTTATAAACCATTTTCTATATTTATAAACGATTTATAATTTTTATACATATATATATATATATAAATCATGTATAATAACAATTTATAAATTTTTATAATTTTATATATTAAAACTATTTTTAATTATTATACTATTTTTATATATTAGAACTATTTTTATATATTAAAACTATTTTTTATATATTAAAACTTTTTTATATATTAAAACTATTTTAAATTATTAAACTATTTTTCTATATTAAAATTAATTTTTATATATTAAAATTATTTTTATATATTAAAACTCTTTTAATTATTAAACTATTTTTATATATTAAAACTAATTTTTTTAATTAAGTTTTTGGTTATGATAATGTTTTTGTATATAAAATCTATTTTTGTATTATACAATTTTAATATATATATATACAGGTCTTATGATGATGATCGAGCCGGTCTCGACAGCGTCGTGGTCGTGGTGGTTCGAAGCCACTCCATTCAGGGTTCCGATCGCCCCACGCTCCTACCATACATCTCCTCTCCATTTCCCTCTCCTGCTCCTCCCGCCGCTGCTGCACCTGCTCCTGCCTGCTCTTGAGGGTCCTCCGAGTGATGAGAGTTCGGAGTTTGTTCGACAGCCCGGTCGTGACCATCTTCCATATCTCACTGTATCCACGTGGACGGGTCAAACATGGTAATTAAAACTATTTTTTCATTAAAATTTGATTCCTTTTAATAATTTGTTCTTTTATTAGGTTCAACCGATCCTCGAACGGATCAGCGCATGGATCAACCGTATGATGTACTCGGCCCTCGACAAGGGACATCCGACTTTCACCGACTTCCTACCGACAAGCAGCATCCGTGGTTTCAACAGTTTGTAAGTATTCTAATTTTTACTTATATTTTAATCTTTAATATAAATTTTCTACTAATTGTGTTTTAGTTTCAGCAAGAATTCAACTGAATGCCGATGATACGTTGTATATCTATCACCACTTCGTCCATAAAGTTATGGAAAACTATGGGAAGCAGATCCACGAGTGGAAGAAGAAGTGGGAAATAAACAAGGTTTGTTTTATTTATTAAACAATTTTTAATTTATTAAAATATTTTTAATTTATTTAACAATTTTTTTAATTAAAAGGTCCCAAAGTCGATGAACCTCACAGTCTGGTTGGAGTTGGATGTGCATTGGAGTAAGGATCGACGAAATCAACTTCTTCCACCAACTCCACCAACCGCAGGAGCGATCGAAGGGAAGGGCGCTTCGTGCATAACTTGGGTGCTCAATCTATTGCCACTGGGATCGCATGGTAAGCTAGTCGCTTTTATTCTATTATTTAAGTTTTAAATTTTATTTTTGTGCATTTCTTCTAATTACTAATGTTTGTTTAATTTATGGTTTTTCAAGGAAGAAAATGAGGCGAGCCGGTTGATGATCTCCCTAATGAAGAGGGCGATACCAACAAGAAGACCGCCAAATTGATGATGGTGTTGTGAGGGATGTGGTCACCCTCATCGACACTCAGGTGGAAGACGAGGTGTCTCAGCTTCAAACCGAGGATGACGATTCAACGGTTCGACCTACTTGCCTGGTTCGATCAACGAAATCGTTGAAGAGGTAAGTTTTTTTTAAAGTTCAATTCAGATTTTCTATTATTTAAAGTTTTTCATCTTTTCTATTATTTAAATTTGACACTTTTCTATTTCATTCGGTTCCAAAGAAAAGGGACGTTTGTTCGGTTTGGGTCGTCGGTCCCGGTCAGTTCCGTCTGCACCATCGCCTTTGTTGATCCGAAGCACTTATTGGTCATTGCAGACAAGGATGATCGCATATCTGCGCTGGAGACCCAGATGGCGACTCAACAGCGACCTTTGAGGTACCGAGGAAGCTGAACGAGCAAATGATGGAGATGATGAGGAGGTTGCACCAACGAGGTGTTCCCAGAATGCCGACTGAACACCCAAAACCCGTAGTTTTTTTCAAAACTCGAATGTTTTATTTTTATTTGTACTACTTTGAATTTTATATAATATGTTTTCTATTTTAATTTTAATTTTATATTTTCGAATTTAAATTTCAAAAATTTAATTTTTTTAAATTAGTTTTTAAAAATTAATTTTTGGATATTCCGAGGAAGATTTCTCGAATATTCCGACGATCATAGTCGTCGAATATACCGAGCTTGCTCGAAATTTCGAGGTTCCTCGGTATATTCCGACGACTGTGATCGTCGGAATATTCCGAGGGAGACAGTCCTCGGAATTTTCCGAGGGCTAGCCTCATCGGTATTATTTGTCGGAACTTCCGAGGATTTGTCCCTTGGAAGTGTCCTCGGTATATACCGAGGGAGAGCTTCCTCGGTATTTTCCGACGACATTTCCGAGGAACAGTTGTCCTCAAAGTTTCCTCGGAATTTTGTTTCCTTGGAATTCCGTCAGAAAATTCCGAGGAAATTCCGAGGAATTTTTTCCGAAGACATATTTCCTCGGTATGTCGTCGGAATAACCGTATTCCGACGACATACCGACGATTTTGGCCCTCGGTATGAGCCTGTTTTCTTGTAGTGATTATGTTATTTGGTATAAAACCGAATAAACCGAAAACCGACGGTATATAAACCGAACCGAACCGAAGTAAATATGGATTTAGAATGGTAGTTATATTTTACTAACCGAAAAACCGAAAAAACCGAACCGAAACCGAACCGATATCCGGATTGAACACCCCTAACACTCTATGATAGAAAAACCTTTAAATTTATTATAAGATAAATTGAGAAGAAAGGAAAACATTACAATACCATTAATTATGCTCAACAATACGAAAAGAAAAACCATTATTGAAATGTCATATGTAAAAAAAAACAATAACTTAAGGCTCAAAGCAGTTTAGGAATCCTGATGGTGAGAAGTCTGTGGAGAAACTCTTCAAAGTCATTGTCGGGGCCAAGCATGTTGATGCGTACGTACTTCTTATCACTGCCACATTGGTCTCCTCCTCTTGTCAAAACATTCTTTTCCTTCAAGAGACTTTCGAGATCATTCTCTTCTTTACACCCCAACCATGCAAACGCTGCAAATACCGTTTAAGTATCCAAAACCATTAGTGGACGACGACCAAGATCGTTTACAAATTCAACACACACAATAAGGTTTGTGGTTTATTTTTCTTTAACACTGGTGAAACATCAAATACATCATCATATAATTAATGGTTTGTAGTTTTATACCAGGAAAAGTGGAGGTATTTTTGCCAAAGAAGTTGCAAAAGACTTGCGGGTAATTAGGTAGAGTGAATGTGTCACCGGTCTTATCTACGACCCAGCGTAGTCTCTCCCACCTTGACTTCATCTTCTCGTAAGCATACTCGAAGAAGCTCTCCGATTTGATGCGACAAGTTTTGGTGAGTTCGTTGAGGATCGCGGTGGCTCGAATCTGTGACTCCTTTGACACACCAATGGAGTTGATGGTTATGTATTGCACCATCTTCTTGGCCACCTCTATATCCTTCACTAACGCCCACCTTCACTCAAAAATAGTAAATAATTTCATGCATATAATACAACGAACTTCATACAGAAGGACGACCAAATGGGCCTCGTTTCAGTGATTGTTTCTCACACGAAATGAACAACCAAAGAAAAAAAAAAAAAAAAGAAATGAACAACCAAAGTGGAGCAAGTACCCAAAACCGGTCATGAGCATATAGCCAAGTAAAACATTAGTCTATAGCTTCCAAATTGTAGAAATAATGCACAAAAATAAATATTTTCAAAATTATAAAATTTTATATTAAAATCTTTACTAAATTGCTTATATCCTTCAAAATTTCAGGGCTTGTATTACCTTATCAAACTCTCGAACTATATATCGAAGGATTCTGGGTCAAGTAACTAAAACGATTTTAAACTATGTAAGTGGTTAGTTTGACTCACCCGATACGGGACCCAGCGTGACCGGTGATCTTAGAGAAGGTGAAGAGCATAAGGTCGTGGTCTTGACGGCGAGTGATGGGAGTGTAGTGTGGCCAATAATACGCAAGGTCGTATATCACTTTCCCACCACGGTTCACCACCGGCTCTCTGATGGTCCCATCAGGATTGTTCGGTGATGTCACCATCTCGATGTACGGTCCGGGTTTGTTGAACGTTCTTGCATCTCCTTCCCACTTGTACAGCTGCGACTGAACAAACGATACCTGCTCCTCGTATGTCTATAACAAAACGTATAACATAGATATTAAACGAAATTTAAAGGATAGGAACGTGAGAAGCATTAATATATATGAAAGTTCAATTTATGTTTTTATCTTTAGGATGTGTGCTCATGAAACATGTATTTGCAGACCATCATAACATGTTTTGTAGCAAGGAAATAATTAGGTTATGGATTTCAATCTCCAAATTGTGTGATCTACTATGCTACAACCATAGTACTAACAAGTGATGATGCAATCATTTTGTTATTAATAATGTTGTTTTAAATTATATCCAGTGAGTGAGGGCTTACGGAGTAGTAAGGAACCGCGGCGACAATGCTGAGAGGCTTGGCCTCAGAGAGAGAAGAAAGTGCAAACAAAGCGGCTTGACAAAGCTGTGAAGAGCCAGTACCCACCACGATGTAGCGTTCTTCAGTCGATGCGTTGCCGATCTCACGGTGCAACGCCTTGATCGCCTCAGCAAGATCTTGCTGCAGGAACCAACACACGTTCGACATATCGCTAAAGTAGCTCATCAGTTCCCATACTGGTATCACCACAAGACACCTCTCTTTCATCTTCGTCCAATACTCTTGGAATGCCGTCGGATTTCCTCTGGGAAAGAATAAAACAAGCAAATTTATCTTTCTGTTTTTTTTTAAAAAAAATTCAATATGGACTCTTTTTAATTTTGTATCTGCGTCAAAAATCTTCTAGACATTTACATGTTATATACATAGTACTGTATTGTTTTTCAAATATGAAATCACAACGCTTAGGGTTTTGCAACAAAATGTATTTGACGATCTTGTCTAAAACAAATTCTATATAAAACTAAATAAAAGGTTACGTTTGAAATAATCGAGACTTTAATTGCGGCTGTGTAATGCAAATGTGTGCTTGGTCAAAAATGATGACAGACATCAGATGTTTGAGATATTTCTTTAGATTCCACACTTATTGTTCATATAAACAATTTACCGGAAAGTCATTAGACAAATTTTTTTTTTTTGAAAGAAAGCATTAGCCAATTATTAATTTAATTTTTTTCAAAGAAAAAAAGCAATCATGCATTTTGTTACTTGGAATTAAAAACGAAATTAGCCAATTTATGGTTAAAATAACACATACTGATCGAGATTGATGACGGTGGTTGAATCACAGCCGGAAATCTTTGAGTTTTCAAATCCAACCATCTTCTCCATAATCTCGTTCACTCTGTTCCTGCTATTGTAAATAATGTGTAAGAAATCGTATGGACTATATGGTGCTATTTATAAGGACGCAGAAGGTAATTAAAGATATGTGCTGTGTATCTGTCAAGTGTCAACTAATGGAAAAAGATGCTCCAACTTTTGTGGTCAATATTTTGCTGATTCAACACGGTCAATGTGTATATCATAAATCATAATTATGTTCACCTTTTATCATGCCACGTGTCTTACGAATCTATAAAACTTATGTACACATTCAATTTACATAAGAGGAGATGCAATAAAGAGATTATTACCTAAATACATATTTTGATTTACTTATTGTGTAGTTGATTAAAGTGTAAACATAATTAATACATGCCACGTAAGAGATAAGAACACAGAGTTTAATCTAGCTGTATTAGAAACGTGTTGTGTTATATTTCGACTAGCAATTTCCCTTTCATTAATTTTTCTTATTGTGAATTTGGAATAATTAATTATTTGAGATATTTTATTATGTATGTAAGATATAAAATTATGAAAATAGTCCTGGTAAATATTTGGAGTGTAGTTTAAAAAAAAAAAAATTGGAGTGTAAATGGGATCCGTATAGGGTTTACCAAAAATTGGAAGCCATGTATAGTTTCAGTTTTTTTTTTGACATCATATAGTTTCAGTTTCTGGAGTTAATACATTAATTTTTTTTTTCGTGTTTAAAAATTTGGTTCTAACTATCGTTTGCTTGGTTTTAGTTGTTTTCCTACCCCTACTCAAGACCCAGTTGTTCAAAATATGACGACGCAAATAAATAAATAAAAAGTTTCCAGGATCAAGAAATAGGGCTGAGAATTATTATCCGAGATTCGGATTTGATCCGAGATCCGATCCGGATCCGCTCCGAAAATCGGATATCCGGAATGCCCAGATCCGGATCTGGATAGTAAAATAACGGATCCGTCGAATTCGGATCCGGATATCTGGATTTTTAGGTCCGGATATCCGGATCCGGATCCGTTTTTTTTAATATATTAAATATAGAGTTTTATTAATAATTATAGTTTATTTATTAATATTTATACATAAAACTAGTCTCATAATATTACATTTTAATTTTCATAATATTATATTCATAAATTTTGTAAAATATTTAATTTATGTAATATTTTTAGATTTTTGTATTTTAAAAATATTTTATTATTTTTAATTATTTTGACGGATCCGGATCCGAATTCGGATACTCGCGGATATCATGATATCTAGACGGATATTCGAATCCCGAATATCCGGAAGGCACAGATCCAAATCCAGATACTGAAATCACGGATCCGACATATACAGATCCGGATCCGGGTACCCCAAATATCCAAATCTGTCCCAGGCCTATCAATAAACACCGGAATTATTATGAATGTGATGATTATCCTAAAAATATATAATATATCTAGCCCATGATAGGCCCAACTTTGTATAAGGGTTTTCGAGGCTTCAACTATTTACATACTCCCTCCGTTCCACAATATAACATGTTTTGGAGAAATTTTGATGTTTCAAAATACAGTATAACCTCTTTAAATTAATAATCTATAAATTAATATCTCTATAAATTAATATAATTTCATAGTCCCAAATTAAGATTTTGGTTCAATTAATATCTCGATAAATTAATAATCTCTATAAATTAATAATTTTTTAGTTTTGGTTCAGTGAAACCTCTATAAATTAATAATGTTGGGACTAAACCAAAACTAAAAAAATTATTAATTTATAGAGATTATTAATTTATCGAGATATTAATTGAACCAAAATCTTAATTTGGGACTATAAAATTCTATTAATTTATGGAGATATTAATTTATAGATTATTAATTTATAGAGGTTATACTGTATAAGATTTTTTTTTATATTTTTAAGGTACTTTACCTTTATTGAAATTCGGTTAATCAATAGCATTTTACTACATTATTATTTATGATTAGTTAATCTATATTTAATTTATATTATTTAATAATATTATCTTCTAAAAAGTAAATTTCTTTATTCATGCATTCAAATAAAATATCTAATATTATGGAATAGAGGGAGTATATGTTAGCCTCTCAAGTCATGACGTAGGGTTTCTGAGTCTTCAATTGTTACTTATATGTAGAGATTCTGATTTCTGAGGTTCAAGGGATCAGGAGACAAACAAACAAAAACATAGTTACCATTTCAAACAATGACGAAGATCTCCGGTTAATTTGGTAGAGGAGATTCTCTCTAGGGTTTCTTTGAAATCTACGAGAGAAGTGCGATTAGCTTGCAAAGAGTGGGATACTTTATCCAAAAGTCGAAGCTTTTCAAAGATGCACAATGATAAAATAAGAGCTGTAAGGGAAGGTGAGTCTATGATGATCGCAATGATAGATTACAATCTATATCTCATGAGGGTCGTTCTCGTGGACAATGAAGATCCATTTAGAGTGTAAAGGTAAGCTTATTTGCCTAGACATACAAAGTAAGATATCTCAGTTTTTCCACTGTGATGGTTTATTGTTATGCGTCTTGGAAGGTGATGATACCAAAGTTATCATTTGGAATCCCTATTGGGGTCAAACAAGGTCGATAGAGTCTAGATACTCTCACCGCCCAAACGGATGGGACAGGTTCAGTTACGCACTCGGATACGAGGACAAAGGCTCTTGTCGTAGCTACAAATTCTTGAGGTTATAGATAAGTATTACAATGCACCCATAGACCAGTTTTTTTGGTATGAGATTTATGATTTCGACTCTAGCTCATGGAAGACTCTTGATGTCACTCCACACTGGCGTATACTATTTGGTCAGCGTGGCGTCTCTCAAAGGAAACACTTACTGGCCTGCTTCAGAAAGGAACATGGAAGAAGACGTGCTTGACGATCACATCATCTGTTTCGATTTTACAAGAGACATACACTGTAGGGCAAAGACGTGCTCTTATGTTCCAAGTCTAGTGCAAATCAAGCAGCCTGCTTCAGGAAGTAAAAGGAAAGGACAAAGCGACTTAAAAAAGCAACGATATGATCAAAACATGTTGAGACTTGTCTCACTTGGAGATGATTAGTTTTTCATTTTGTGTAGTTCATCTTAGTTCTTCATTTACTCTTAGCTATTCTGTTGTAGCGTGTCTTTCTTAAAGACCTCTCTGCGTTGGCTTTCTTCTCTTTTATATTTGTTAAGAATGTTAATGAAGTAAAAGACAAAGGAATTAATAAGGTTCTCGCAAATAGATTCCCCCTTTTTTATATGTAATTGTTTTCTTTCTTCTTTTGGGGTTAATGCATGATCGTTTCTTGTTGCTTAGGTCTTGGAGTTTACCTTTATATATATATATATATATATATACCGGGGCCTTAGTGCATATTAATAAAGAGAATTTCACTTTAAATTCTTTGTTACAACTAAACTCTTGAGTTTTTTGGGGCAATCATGTTACAAAAAAAAAACATTTCTAAGATCAATAAACAGTGAAAACATTGTGAATGTGATGATCCAAACATAAATAAAAGTACCAAACCTATGATTGGCCAGTTAAATAGGAACTCGGAGTCAGTTTTATTTGTTGTGCAAACCAAACTCTTTCATTAAACTTAAATCTGGTTCAAAGCCCAAGGTGCTTGTTAGATTACAGAGGCAGCCATAACACTATCTGATCTAGGGATAAATTTTAACAGAATCAAATAAATGCAAGAAACAAAGTAGATATCTTGAAAAACAACAAAGATTTCCAGATTCAATTCATTCATGTTGATTGTGTTGATCAGGACTTGCGAATATAAAAGCACCATGATAAAGTCTAGATCGCGAGAGAGGGAAAAGGTCATGGAAACACGAACTGCCAAAGATTCTGCCATGAGGGGCGACGAGACAAATGTCGCTGAATGCTGTGAGGAAGATATCCAATCATCAATAATCTAACCAAACCCTGCAAATCTAGATGAGGGATTCCACGCTGCATTTGTAAAAACCGAGAACGTATCAGATCGTGATGGGATTGGTTCAACTCCGATCAAGGGTTTCAAGTCGTGAAGGGTCTTCAGTTATTTCATATATACATATGTACGGTAAATTTTATAAATTAGTACTTGATAAATTAATAAATAAAATAAATTATTGTGATTTCAAATTGAAGTAGTTCAAAAATTATATAATTCGATAAAACAATAAATTTTATAAAACTTTATGAAAATATATCTTTTCAACATTATAAATTAATACCTATTATATATAATTTATATAAAAATTAATAAGTTTTTAATTATATGACCCTTTTCCATTCATCTCAGTTTTTTTTTAAATTTCTTTAAACATTTGTTTGTTATTTTATAAAATTACATCTTAAACGTGTTTGCAACAAAATCCCCCAAAAATATAACAAACTAAAACCATTACCATATATGTAATTAAATTAGCAAATATCTTATTTTATAAGAGAAAATATTTATATTTTGAATATTTGTAAAATATAAACAAAATTGTTTTAAAATTATAATAAATTTACAAATTGAAAAATATAATATTCATGATATTATTAACTTGTAGAGTTTTTCTCAGATCGTTACTCGGGTTCCAAGTGTTTGTAGGGTTTAGAGTACTAAATCGTTATATTTATATATAGAGATTCGGAGGCGCAAGGGATCAGAGGGACAAAAAAAACCCTGTTGCAGGCTGAAACAATGACGAAGATCTCCGATCTTCCAATAAATTTGGTAGAAGAGATTCTCTATAGGGTCCCCGTTAAAAATATGAGAGAGGTTCGATTGACTTGCAAAGAGTGGGACACTTTATCAAAAAGCCGAAGCTTTTCAAAGATGCATATCGACAAAATAAGCGCAGTAAGGAAAGGTGAGTCTATGATGATCGTAATGTTGGATTACAATCTATATCTCATGAGGGTCGTTCTCGCCGACAATGAAGATCCAATCATAGAGTGTAAAGGTAAACTTAACAAACAAATCAAAATATCTCAAGCTTTCTACTGTGACGGTTTATTGCTTTGCGTCTTGGAAGATGATGCTACCAAAGCTATTGTTTGGAATCCGTATTGGGGTCAAACAAGGTCGATAGAATTTAGATACTACACTCACCGCTCATATAGATGGGACAGGTTCAGTTATGCTCTAGGATACGAGGACAAAGGCTCTTGTCGTAGCTACAAATTCTTGAGGTTTATAGATCAATACGACGATGCGTCCAAAGGCCAGTTTTCATGTTACGAGATTTACGATTTCGACTCTAGTTTATGGAAGACTCTTGATATCACTCCACAGTACTGGCGTATACTATGTAATAAGCTTGGCGTGTCTCTCAAAGGAAACACTTACTGGCCTGCTTCGCAAAGGAACGCAGAAGATGACTATCTGAACGATCACATAATCTGTTTCGATTTTACAAGTGAGAGTTTTGGTCCCCTTCTGCGTCTACCGTTTGACGCCGGGTATCATGACTATGTGACTTTATCATGTGTTAGAGAAGAGAAGCTTGCGGTTTTACTTACCCACGACGAAGCAGGTCCGTGTGAGTTTGACATATGGATTACTACTAAGATTGAGGCCGAGAAGGTGTTGTGGAGCAAGTTCTTGAGAGTGGAAACGAAAACGGGATTTTTAGCTCTGGTAAATTCTCGTGGTTACTTTATTGACGAGGAGAAGAAAGTCGCCATGGGCTTTGTAGAAACCTTGTCCAGAACATTTAACATTGTTGGAGAGGCTGGATACTTAAAAAAGCTGGAACTCGCAGAAGGTTTAAGCGGTAACATAGCGTACGGTAGGGCAAAGGCGTGTTCTTATGTTGAAAGCCTAGTACAAATTAAGCAACCTGCTGCAGGAGGTAAAAGGACCAAAGTGACTTAGAAAAGCAACGATTTGATCAAAACATGTCGAGACTTGTTGCACTTAAAAAGCATGGCCTGGTTTAGTCTTTCAACTATGTCTTTCATTTACTCTAAGCTCTTCAGATGCAGCGTGTTTTTAATTAAGATGTCGTTTTGGTGTTGGCTTTCCCTTTTTTATATGCTATCATTTTTTTTTTGGGTTTTGATGAGTTTTTTTTTTGGTTTAGTTATCGTTTCTTATTGCTTAGGTCTTAGACTATACGTATACAGATGTCATCTCTTGGCTCGTGGCTTGCCTCACTCAATAACTGAATATTAATAAAGAGTTTTCCACTTTAGATGCTTTGTTACAACTAAATTCAACAAAATAAGAAAGCTTAGATTCTCGATATATTTATCTACGTTGGATCAGATAAGTAGAAGTATTAATGCAGAAAGCCATTTATTAAAAAAAAAATCAAAGCAACAAGAAAATGTTTAAAAAAAAAACAAAAAAACAAAGAAATCTATTTCTTTGGTGGTAGTAATAATGATCATGAATCATATGATGAAATAGCTTCCAGTGTTAGTCTTCCTCAGCAACGTCTAATAGTAGTACGTGCAAGTAGAACCGTTGGACATGGCTTTGATTTTAAAATATTAAAAAATCTTAATTCTCTTAAACAAATGAATTAACTAGGACTTGATGTTTAAGTTATATTTAAATTTTGTGAATCTTTGGAGTGTATATCGACTATTTGTAAATGGGATCCGTGTAGGGTTTTTCCAAAAAATGGAAAGTATAGTTTCAGTTTCTTGAGTCTATCATGAGTAAATTTAGAGTTTATATAACTAGATCGGTATGCTTGGTTTTGTTATTTTCCTATCCCTACTCAAGACTCAGTTGTTAAAACATGATGACGCAAATGCAAAAAAAAAAGTTTCTAAAGATAAAGAAACACTGGAACCATAATGTTCTAAAGATAAAGAAATACTGGAAGCATTATGAATATGGCTATCCAAAATATAAAAATTTATTAAGCCCATGGTTGGCCCAGCTTCATATAGGGTTTCCGAGGAGAAAATTGCCAATTGTGACTCAAAACATGATTTCAAATACAATAGTAAACCCAAACTTGAATCAATAGCAAAAGTAACCTAAAAGGGTATTGAAATTACAACTAACCCCTTGTGAACAAACAAAAAAACCGAATATTTGTTACGCTTCTACCCCACGTAAGTCGTCTGTACAGACGACTTTAAACTAAGTCGTCCAGACGACTTAAAACTAAGTCGTCTGGCTCTGTTGAGCTTAAAATAATTTATAAATTAAAAAAAATGTTTGGACAAGTGAAAATAAAAATCATGTAATTATTAACAGTTTTAAATGATGTAAATTAACATATAATAAAATGAATAGTTTTCAACATAGATGAGTGAAAGTAGTTAATCATGATATTCTTTGGTTTTGAGGGTTTGAAAACATATGTTGTAGTATTGTATGTATTCTTAGGGTTAGATTTTGGAAAGCTTGGATTTTTCTAAAATATATATTTTTACTTATATGTCTTTATTTCGTGTATAGTTAACACTTTTAAGTTTAATTTGATTTTTAAAGTGTCTAGTTAGTTAATTAAGTTTAGGGTTATGTTTAGGAAAAGACGACTTAACTATAAGTCGCCTGTTGAATATTAATGTAGACGACTTACATTTAAGTCGCCCAAACCGCATCGAACCTATAATTTAACAAAGTAATTTAAGCCTAACCAATAATTTACGGACATATAAATACATTTTTTTCCCTTTTCACAAATTTTGGAAACCCTAGCCGTTTCTCTCCTTAGCGACAACGGCTAAATCCATCTTCTCTGATTCTTTCCTTCTTCTTTCTCGCCGATATTTGCAGATCTGAACGCTGGTGTCGTTATCTTCTCCTACCGTAAGTCATTCATCCATCCATCTTGTAATAAGAGTCCTTAGAAGACTTATGGAAGTCGTGGACGACTTAAGACTTCTTGAAGTCGCCTTGGAAGTCGCGAGCAGTCTTCTCACTATATTTTACATGCAGATTTGTATTTAGAATAGTTTGCTTGTTCGATGCTTGTATTTGATTGTATTTGATTGTTTTGCAAGGAAAATGGATTTACCAGAACTCCCGGAGGATATATACGCTTGGGAAAGAACCCACTGCAATGAAGAGCATTTCAGATCATACTGATAACTCGAAGTTGTTTGCTGCTCTAAGTGAAGGTCTAAGAGCTGAATCGAGGAGCTGAAGGAGTCGGTTGGGAGTGTTCATCAAGTTCAAGGAGCTGAATTTTAATTGGGCTTCAAGGCTGGTGCATTATATACCGGTTTCCAGCTTAAGATCAAGAAGAAATATGAGCTCTGGTCTCTCGCTGGTGTAGAACCGATGAGGTTTTCACCGATAGAGTTTGAACACCTCACTGGTCTGAACTGCGCGACATGAAGGACCTCGAAAATCCAAGGTGTGAGGTTACGAAGGAGATGGCTGCTTCGGGACAAGATGGGTGTTCATATCGAGGCTGGGCCAAATGTTGATCAGATAATAGGAGCATTTAAGAGATGCCAAGAGTGGTGGGAAGATCGATATGGCTCGGATACCTTGCTATCTTAGCCGGATTCATTGAAGGGAGAAAGTTCTCAACCCCTATACGCTAGTCTTGCAAAGCTAGTGATGGATTTAGAAAAATTTGAGAATTATCCTTGGGGAGAGTGGCGCTCAAGGTGCTGATAGCTTCGTGAAGGCAGCAAATTTGGAAGCAAATTCATACACCGCTGATGGCTTTATTCAAGTTCTTCGTGTGGGTGTACAACTTCCTGCCAGATTTAGGTGCAAATTTTGGGAATCCCCAACCAAACAGGCCGACTCCACCGCTGCTGGCTTACAAGGGTGGCAAAGGACGCCGATGTTTTAAAGAGGCCATCTTGAGGCAGGTATATAAACTTCAGTCCCTAAAACTGCAGACGACTTAAATTTAAGTCGGCTGGAAAGTCGTCCAGAAAATGCTTACTTTAATTTAAGTCGGTTATCCAGAAAGACGATTTTATTTTAAGTTGGAAAGTCGTCAGAAAATCACAGACAACTAAAATTTGTCGCCCGAAAAGTCCCTGAAGTCTTTTCTAGACGACTTTTCCGACGACTTAAATTTAAGTCGCTGTGAAGCATTTTCTGACGACTTTCCAGCCGACTTAAATTAAAGTCGCCCGTGAAGTAGTAGGGACTGAAGTTTATGCATTTTCTAAGGTGATCAACTTTATTGAGAAGGACTTTGGTGAAATGTTTCCACGCTGGGAGTTTGATGCGAGGACTCGCCGGATAACATAATCAAAGTTATGTTTAATTCAATCCTAAATGGAAGTGGACCATGGATTGCTGGGAAGTCAATCAGATGAATGAAGTGATTGCAGCGGAGACTTTGAGTGGTTTGAAGGAAGATAGTGGAAGGCCTCGGAAAAAAGCTTGTAAAGGGGGTCTCAAGGAGGCTTGCAAGGAGGCTCCTGTAGAGGCACCTAAAGATGAGACTGAAAAAAGCTGTTCTGGGATGTGCCTTAAGGAGATTAAGTTGCTGAGTGATAGGTTGGAAGCTGTAGAGAAGATGGTTGGAATCACCAAAAACCGAACTTCTGCCGAAACCACCTTTGCACGAACAAGGGGTTAGTACCATAACCTCTTCCAAAATCACAGAGCAGAGAGTCACTAGGCAAAGTGATATGAATAAGAACTGATGTGCTTTGTTTGTTGTGTGTGCTTGGTTGAACCTTTGTTGATTTGTTTCTTTTTATGTATGTATGGATTTTGTTTGATTTGTTTGATTTGTTTGATTTGTATGTATGGATTTGGTCAATGATTTTTAAACCCGTCTTGTACATCCAAATTTCAGAGTGAAAGTGTGAATGGAGCGAACGAGTCAACCCGTCTTGAGGCTCCAAAGGCGAAAGCTCCACAGAAGTATGCGATTCCACAGCTGCATGATTCTCCAGCAACGAGTGAACTTAGCGTTCTTGTATTGGACAAACGAGTACCCACCGCTTCAGACATAAGGCAGAATCTCGAAGGCGACAAAGAAGGATAAAATGATTGCACAGGTCCATGAAAAGTTTGACCGAGAGGAAACTTGCTCCTTCACAGCAAACTCCTTTAAGGGAAACAGCACTGTCAAACATATCATTCAAACAAAAGGTTGGACAAGCATATGATCCTTTGCCTTCGCTAACAAGAAGATGTCGGAGGTGCTCACAGCCTGGTTGAAACTTGATCCGTAAGTGAGAAAATGTCCCATAATAGCTTGCTTTGTGCTATAAAATGATTGCGCTTTATCTACATTATGTGTGTGCAGTTATTTCAAAACACGTTTGGATAAGAAACCACGCCTATGTCCAAGTCGGTTCTATTCCACACCGAACCTCCTTAGCATGGCTGGACGACAGAGTAAGTTTTCTGCTATTTACTTTAGAGAGCTAATGGACAACTTAACAGCGACTTAATTATAAGTCGCTGTTAGGTCATCTATACAGACGACCTAACGCACGACTTATGTTTTAGTCGCCTTTAAGTCATCTGTTTAGATGACCTAACAGACGACTTAATTATAAGTCGCCCTATAAGTCATCTGTTTAGATGACCTAACAGACGACTTAATGATAAGTCGCCCTATAGGTCATCTACCTAACAGACGACTTATCTTTAACTCGTCCGTAATGTCTTCTATCACTGACTTGTCTTGTTTTATATGCAGCATATGGATGCTTTTATTTATTTATCGAGGCAACGGTACCAAAAATCCATCGCATTTCAGAGCGAATGTGCTTTCTTGACCATACTTTTGCTCAGCATTGGACGTACAAGTACCCGAATTTAAGGCAGGCAAGCCCAATGTCAATGGTTTAGGAAGAAAGCTTCTGGTGGGGCTTTGGATTATTATGGAGGCAACTTACCATCATGGTGCAAATCTGGGAAGGTTTGGGGACTGATGTGGATGATATTTATCGCCACTCAACTACAAAACAACCATTGGGTTGCTATGTGGATATCGATCCCAAAGAGGCACATAGTCGTGGGACAGCATTGTCGGACATATCAGAGATCGAGAACTCGGCGTTAGTGGAGCCTTTGTCAACATGATCCCTTACCGCTTGTTACGCTGCCTCGGATGAAGAACGCTTCAAGTTGTCTCGGAGCCATACACATATGAGAGTCCAACCGCTGGAGTACCTCCGAGGTGGTGATTGTGGTTTGTTCACTCTCAAGTACATTGAATGTCATGCTCTTGGGTTTCAATTTCGTCCAGATTTGTTGTGTCATAAGAACTCAAAGGCGATCAGGAGAAGATGGCGGTGGAGATATCTAAGGAGCTTCTAATTTCCATTCTACGAGAACGAAGACATTTTCCACCTTTGATGATGATGTACTTGACTCGGATAGAATGTAGTATTTTGTATAAGGAAACGTAAAGGTCAGGATAGGAGGTATTATTTTTGTAACCTATCCTCCTACCAAACAATTATGCTTTTGTATAAGGAAACGTAACTTGCCTTTTCATGCTTGTCCTTTTCATACCATACTATCTGGACTTCGACGACTTAAGAAGGTCGCCGGACTTCTGGACGACTTAACTTGAAGGTCGCCGGACTTCGACGACTTATAGTTTTGAGTCTTCTTAAAGAAAAACTCGACGACTAAATGGACGACCTTCGACGACTTAAATGAAGGTCGCGGAAGTCTAAACAGTGGACGACTTAAAACAGTTACCAATGTTAGCACCTCTTTCTTAACCAATCACATTTAATTGCACCACACACGCGAAGAGTTGCCTTCGTTGGAAACTGATCTCACGCGTAAGGTCGCAATCATTCTCGACAACTTCTTGGGACGGTTGCGATACTATCTATAAATAACCATCAACCCTCCCAATACAGTAAGGAAGACTAAAGGCTGAAGAAGAAGAAGAAGAAATTCCTCTCAAACTCCGAAAGTAAGAAATCTCGACCTATTATACGACTTTAGTTATCATCATTACGCCATACTTGTTCTGATGTGATTTATGCTGCTAGGTTTAAAATGTCTGGATCGATCGACCTCAAGAGGAAGCGTCCGATGGAGGAAGACTACGGCAAAACCCCGAAGAGGGTTACGCCAAGGAGAGGCTGCTGCAACGAACGGTACGGGCGATCCTCCGCTTGGTTAGGGATGAGCAAACCGCGACGGCCAAAAAGAACTCTGCCGAAGTCGAACGCAACTCTCTCTCCGATCAGATCGCTTTGCTCGAGGAGATGCTCCACAAGGGGGACCGGTTTGACATCCGGGCGGAGAAAACCAGACTCAAAGCCGAACTCAGACGTGCGAAAGAGGAGGTGAAGGCTATCAAGGTCCCTTTCGTTGATTGGGAGAAGCTTGGCGAGGGCTGGTTTTGGTCTCGCCTTGGCGGCCTTCTCCAAATAAAATATAATTTTAATTATGTTATTTGTAATTTTTAAATTTGAACAATGAATTTCTGGTTTTAAGGAAATAATTTTAATAATGTTATTCCTATGTCTAACTACTAACTTGAAGACTTAACAGAAGGTCTGAATGGAGTTCTGGACGATTTAACGAAGGTCGCTCGACTTCGACGACTTAAGTTGTCGGAGAGACGACTTTATACTAAGTCGCCTTCTGCAGCTTAAAATAATTTATAAATTAAAAAAATGTTTGGACAAGTGAAAATAAAATAAAAATCATGTAACTTGAAGACTTAATGAAGGTCGTCGACTCGGACGACTTAACAAAAGGTCGTCTGGACTTCTGGACGACTTAAAAATAAATCGCTGGTTTGCAGCTTAAAATAATTTATAAATTAAAAAAAATGTTTGGACAAGTGAAAAATAAAATAAAAATCATGTAACTTGAAGACTTAACAGAAGGTCGTTTGGACTTCTGGACGACTTAACAAAAGGTCGTCTGGACTTCTGGACGACTTAAAAATAAGTCGTCTGGTTCTGTGCAGCTTAAAAATAATTTATAAATTAAAAAAAATGTTTGGACAAGTGAAAAATAAAAATCATGTAATTATTAATAGATGAGTGAGTGAAAATAAAAATCATGTAATAAAATCATGTAAATTAACATATAATAAAATGAATAGTTTTCAACATAGATGAGTGAAAGTAGTTAATCATGATATTCTTTGGTTTTGAGGGTTTGAAAACATATGTTGTAGTATTGTATGTATTCTTAGGGTTAGATTTTGGAAAGCTTGGATTTTTTCTAAAATATATATTTTTTACTTATATGTCTTTATTTCTGTGTATAGTTAACACTTTTTAAGTTTAATTTGATTTTTTAAAGTGTCTAGTTAGTTAATTAAGTTTAGGGGTTATGTTTAGGGGTTATGTTTTTAAAGTGTCTAGTTTTAATGTAGACGACTTACATTTAAGTCGCCCAAACCGCATCAACCTCGAAATTTACAATGTCCTTTTAACCTAACCGGATTATTTACCGGTTATATATAATGTATATTTTTTTTTACTCAGTTTTGGCGAATTCAGAAAACCAACCGTCGTTTCTCAAAGGCGAAGTTCGGCGATTTCGCGAGTCTCTCCAATCCATCGTTCTCACCGTCGATTCTCTCTAATCCGACGTTATCACCGCCGTTCTCAACACCGCCTTTTTAAGTTCTGAGAGGAAACCCTAGCACGATTCTCAGCCGCCTCTGAACTCCGCCGTTAAGTTATATCTCTTTGTTTCATTCAGTCTGCTATAAAATGGTGGGACGACTTATAATTTAGGGTCTGGGACGACTTATAATTTAGGGTCTGGGACGACTTCTAATTAAGTCGCCTGGAAAGTAATCCATCTGGACGACTTTACGGACGACTTATTATTTCAGATCTGCCAGATTGTCTGCTTGTTTGAGTCGGACGGTCTGTTTGTCTGTTTGACATTGGTTGTCTTTGATTGTTTTGCAGAAAAATGGATTTGCAGCGTAGGATACATACACTAGGTGAGCCCCGAACCAAAAATAGCATTTCGATTCATCCAGCCTCGAAGTTGCATTCTCGCTCACGTGAGGCTCTTCATGATGACGAATACGAAGAGCTGAAGGAGTCGAAGTTGGGAGTTTTCATCAAGTTTGGAGAGCTGCAATTTGAATGGGCTTCAAGGCTGGTTCACTTCATGCTCGGTTTCCAGCTGGACATAAAGAAGAAGTATGAGCTTTGGTGTCTCGTTGGTGCGAACCGTGAGATTTTCGCTGTTAGAGTTTGAAAACCTCACTAGGCTAAACTGCGAGTACATTGACGACCTTGAGAGACCTCAATGTGTTGTTACTAATGAGATGACTTCTCCGGGGTTGTTGGGAGTTCATGTCAAGCTGGGCCAACTACTCGGAGATAATAGAAACACTTCAGAGATGCGCAGGGTGGTCTCCGGATGATCGCAAGCAGCTCGCGTACCTTGCCATCTTCACTGGATACATTGAAGGGAGAAAGTTTTCAACCCCTACACGGGTTAGTCTGGCTAGGCTAGTGATGGACCTAGAACGGTTCGAGAATTATCCATGGGGAGAGTCGCTTAAGGTGTTGATGGACTCTGTGAAGGGCAGAGATATTTCAGGTTGTTACACAATTAATGGGTTTGCGGCAGCTCCGTGTGGGTGTACACAGCTCTGCCGGAATTGGGTGCTACTTATGGTCACCCTCTCCCAAACAATCCGTCTCCACCGATACTGGCTTTCAAGGGTGGCAAGGGACGCAGAGCCTTTAAAGAGGCTATCCTCGACAGGTATCTACTTCAAACCAGACGTAATCCAGCTGGACGACTTAATAGACGACTTATAACGCTCCAGACGACTTAATTATAAGTCGCCAGAAAGTAATCCAGCTGGACGACTTAATAGACGACTTATAACGCTCCGCACTTATTTTTACATCTTATCTTCTATTTACTGCAGACTAGGTGATCAACTTTGTTGAAGGCCACCGTTAAAGAAATGATTCCAAAATGGGAGTCTGATGTTGAGGATGTCGCCGCGGACAACATTATTAAAGTCATGTTTGTGAAGAAAACGTGGAAGTGGACCAAGAATTGCTGGCAAGTCACTGGTACTCAAGTCAAGAGACAGCCAGCGAGGAAGAAAGATACCGTGAAGGATGAGAGACCAAGACCTCTGAAGAAAGCTAGAATAGAG
Source organism: Brassica nigra (assembly GCA_016432835.1). Taxonomy (NCBI): domain Eukaryota; kingdom Viridiplantae; phylum Streptophyta; class Magnoliopsida; order Brassicales; family Brassicaceae; genus Brassica; species Brassica nigra. The sequence continues at coordinate 20,988,510 of CM028243.1, forward strand.
GCTATTGAAGAGGCACCTAAACAGGCGAGTGAAGAGGAACCTGCAGAGGCGAGTGATGAGGAACCTGCAGAGGCGAGTGAAGAGGAACCTGCAGAGGCTCGTTCAAAAGTGACTACGACTGTTGATGGGTTGACCAGAGAGGAAATTGAAGCCATGTTCAAGGTCATCCTTGATTCCATGAGGGAAGGGTTTGGGACGTGCATTCGAGAGATCAAGGATCTCTCGAAAAGGGTGGAAGCATTGGAGAAGAAGGTTGGTCTCACCACAAAACGGAAACGGAAAGGGACACCAACAGGGACAAAGGCACCCGGGGTTAGTAAACAAAGTTGATCACCTTATATTTAAGTCGTCCAGCTGGATTACTTTCTAGACGACTTATAATTAAGTAGTAGAACACTTATAATTTTGTACATTGCAGAGTGAAAGTCTTCCAGATGGTAGTTCCTTGCCGGAGGAGAAAGGGACTGGTGTGCATACAGATGGTAGTTCCTTGCAGAAGGAGAAAGGGACTGATGTGCCTACAGATGCTCGTACCTTGCCGGAGGAGAAAGGGCCTGCTGTGCCTGCAGTTGCTAGTACCTTGCCGGAGGAGAAAGGGCCTGCTGTGCCTACAGTTGCTAGTTCCTTGCCCGTGGAGCAAGGGACTGGTGTGCCTACAGATGGTAGTTCCTCGCGGAGGAGAAAGGGATGATGTGCATACAGATGGTAGTTCCTTGCGAAGGAGAAAGCTAGACCTGAAGAAAACAGGACGCTGCTATGATCCTTGGCCGCAAAGAGTGATCGAAGAAGGAAACTTGCTGCTTCACAGCAATCTCCTTATATGGCAACACGACGCCGGGCCATCATGCAGCAGTATCCAGGCTATCATCCTTTTGCACCAAATAACAAGGATAAATTGAAAGAGCTCGCTACTTGGTTGCAAGAGTGTCCGTAAGTGTTTGCTTTTCCCATAATAGCTTGCTTTAGTCTACAAAAACTGATCGCTTTTAAACATTTTGTGTTTGCAGTCAATATAGAACACCATACAAAAAACCACAATTGTCGACTTGGTGGTATCGACCCTCGAGAGACTTAGAATGGCTGACGGACTGTAAGTCTTCTGCTATGACTTAGTTCAATTACTTGTAAGTCGCCTGGACAGTCGTCTACGTAGACAACTTACCAGATGACTTACCAATAAGTCGTCTGATAAGTCGCCTGTTCAGATGATCGTCCGCACTTACCTTTAAGTCGCTCAGATGATGGTGCAGACGACTTACCCTTAAGTCGTCTGATTCGTAGATGACTTTCATCACTAACTTACAGCTACTAGCTAAGTCGTCTGATATCTTATATGCAGCATATTGATGCTTGGATGAATGTGCTGAGGAAGAGGTACACGGATAACCCACATCATTTCGGAGCGACAAGTTATGCTTCCTTGATCATCTCTTTGCTCATCATTGGAGTTTTAACTACAAGGATTTTAAGGATTCCGAGCCCGATAGGAATGGTTTAGAAGAAGACTACCTGGTGGGCGTTGAATTATTATAATGGCACTATACCATCATTTTGCAGATCAAACAGATTTGGGGCCTTGATATCACAGATGTCTATGCCACTGAACTACAACGACAGTCATTGGATTGCTATGTGGATCCAAATCCCTAAGAGGCACATTGTCGCCTTTGACAGCATCTGTACATGTATCTCCCAGAAAAACTCGATGAGGTGATGGAGCCTTTTCTCCACATGATCCCTTATATGCTTGTTGAGTGTGCTCCCAATGACGTGCAATACAGCCTGCGCCATTCACTTATGAGAGACTAGAGGATTTACCTCAGGCCAGAGCTGGTGATTGTGGTGTGTACGCTTTAAAGTACATTGAATGTCATGCTCTTGGGATGCCATTTAGTAAAAAGAGTTTGCTAAGAACAAGGGAAGGCTATTAGGGATAAGATGGCGGTGGATATATTTGAAGAGTTGCCTGACGTGCATCTGTGGGAAAACAGGATGGCGATGAAAACTATGGTGCATATGGTGATGACAGATAGATCAGGCTGTAGCCAATGTATTTGTAACCTTTGTATATAAACTTGATATTTTGTGCAGTAACCTTTTGTATTTGTAAACTTTTGTAATCTTATGTGCAGTTCCTTTGTTATCATTTGTTTCATACTCGCCTGCTTAATCTACAACCATCTCAACTCAACTAATATAAAACACTAATAATAGATTTTTGACACATAAGTTCATTACATGAAGACCATGAAGACCTTACGGACGACCTTCGACGACTTAAATGAAGGTCGCCTAGAAGACTAAACACTGGACGACTAACTTGAAGGTCTTCTTGAATAAAACAACTCTAGACGACTAAATGGACGACCTTCGACGACTTAAATGAAGGTCGTCTAGAAGACTAAACACTGGACGACTAACTTGAAGGTCTTCTTGAATAAAAACTCTGGACGACTAAATGGACGACCTTCGACGACTTAAATGAAGGTCGCCGGAAGACTAAACCTCGCCATTCTTACATTGTGGTTTCAGATGGCCAGGTTCCTTGCACACAGAGCATCTATAAGCTCTGTGTTGCTTCCTGGGTTTACGTCCTCTCATCCTGGATAGCTCCAACCAGGATTGCCATCTTGATTTCTTCTGTCTTCCCGACCGCTTTACTTCCGAGGAAGGCATGTATGCCTCAACTTGTTGTCCATTACAAGGATATATATTCTCTCGAGTATCCTGCAAACAGAAAATCCTTTGAGTACACCGGAGATACAAGTGTGTTGATATGCAAACCGACAGATTCTCCAGCAGCTATAGCATGAGAGCAAGGTATTTTCTCCACTGCATAGACACCACAATCACATTTCCCATGTTCCAAATCAACCACACAGTCCATTCCTCCACCTTTCACAAAGAATTGCCATCCGCCAATTGGTTGTACCGTCATCGATCTGCTATCTCCGATCGAACAGCAAGCAAGTGTTCAACACCCCGACTATGTTGAGTAGTGAGACTCAAAGCATCTTCTCTCCTTTTCCAAAACCACTTTCCTAGCTTCTCCCTTATGAACTCCAACAGGAACTGAATCGGAAATCCTCTAGCTCGCTTCAGTGCGGAATTAATAGATTCAGCGATGTTGCTTGTTTTTATGTTGTACCTGTCCCCCTGGCAATGAACCCTTGACCATAGGCTGACGTCGGCATCCTCCAAATATGTTGCAAGGTCCGGATTTGCACTGTATCTCATCCATGTACCGGTCAAAATCTGAAACCGTATGAGCATAAGCAGCACCTTTCACCAAGTACAAGAGATGTTTCCTTTAAATTTTTGACAATGTTTTCTTGAAGGTGATAATAACATATTCCTCGGGTTGCCCAAGGAAACACCTTGTCACACGATTTTAATGGCCAAGTGCCGGTCGGAGACTATCACTAGAGGCTGGTCATCAGATACACAAATAGCCAATTTTGTGAAAAACCATTCCCAAGAAGGTGCATCTTCAGCATCTACGATCCCAAAAGCCAATGGAAATATCTGAAAATTCCCATCTTGTGCGGTTGCAACTAGCATAACACCTCCATACTTCCCACTTAGGTGAGTCCCATCCACCACAATGACCCTTCTCGATATCTAAAACCTTTGATAGAAGCTCCAAAAGAGAGAAATAGATACTTAAATCTATTCATAGAATCAAGTTCTATAGCCGTGATAGAATCGGGATTTGCTAAGGAGATTTGCTCGAGATATGATGGCAGACGCGAATACCCATCTTCTGCTGTTCCTCTCACCAATGTTTGTGCATATAAAAGTGCTCTGTATGAAGTGGTGTAATCAAGATTCATGCTAAACATCTTCTTCATTGCAATAGTGATATGCTGCGGATTCAACCCATCAATGATTCCAACACGATCAATGAAAAGCCTACCAACATACTTAGAGTACAGTGTCTCCGCTGAGCGATTCGATCTCCCACTGAACATGTATGTTTTTCCACATACTTTGTTACCCAAAACGTTTATGTCCCATGTTTCACACTTGCTCGACCTTCCATTCACAACCACTAACCGGACATGTTGTCACAAGGAGAGTTTTCGTTGACTTGTATATTCTGAAGGTGAACTTAAGCCTCACTGCTGTCAACCTCAGTTCTGTGCATCCTTGCTACCAAAACTCTGGTTGACATAGATATTGTTACCATTCGATCTTCCACCTTCCTGTTTTAATTCTTCAAAACATATATCATCTTCTTCATCCTCATCTTCAACCTTTCCATAAACACTGTAATCCTCACCATTCTTGTCCGCAGTTTTAATAGAGATATCACCATCCTCCTCCCCATCATCCTCCTCCCCATCGTCATCCTGCCCATCATCCTCCCCATCATCCTCCCCATCATCCTCCTCCCCATCATGATTTTCATCTTCAACCAAATTATCATCATCCTCTTCAAAACATTCATCAGCTTCATCATCTGAAACCATTTGCACCTTGCTACGGCTTGATACACAAAGCCGTACACTATGCTTTGGTTATCTCGAGCAAGTTTCTAACTTGTCTATCACTTGTAACATGAATAGGAAGGGTGTCTGGAGCCATCATCATTTCTGCTGGTAATGAGTAGGTTATCTCCACAGATTCTGTACTCATGTCCGGTTAAAATCTTCTAGAGCCATTGCAAGAAGTTCGCGATGCCGAACCTTCACTCAAAAAAAACATTCTCGCTCCTTTTGCATTATCAACCACAAAATCCCAACAGCAATCTTTTAACAACCATTCCCCATACACTGCATGTAACTGACGCATCATCTGCAAAAATTCAAAATAAAACACATTAGTAAACATAGAAGACGACTAAACAGTAAGTGACGACTAGACGACTAAACATTAAGGCAGACGACTAAACAGTAAGTCGTCTAGACGACTAAACAAAGTCGACTAAAAAGTAAGTCTTCTAGACGACTAACAAGAAGTCGTCTAGACGACTAAACAAGAAGTTGTCTAGACAACTAAACAGAAGTCGTCCAAACAGGTCATTTTGCAATTGAATTTAATTAGGACGACTTACCATTAAGTCGTCGTAAGTCGTCTAAACAGTAAGTCGTCCAAGGAAGTCGTCTAGGATAAACGGGTTAGGTTTGCATTTGAACTAATTGTGTCAGATATTTGACTTTTCCTGGACGACTTACGGGTAAGTCGTCTCTGGGTAAACAAAAATTACAATATTTAATTGAAGCTAGACGACTTAATTGTAGGTCTTCTACGGTTAGTTAACTTTACCCAGACGACTTTACGAAAGTCGCCTGGCAGATGACTTAGAGAAAGTCGCCCAAGATAACCAAGGTTTGACCAGATGACTTGGGACGACTTACCAAGAATCTGACGACTTTGCTTATCTTGGAAGACTTTCAACTAAGTCGTCTTCCAGGACGACTTCCCCGTAAGTCGTCTGAGATAAGTTAAATATTTAAGTTTTATTTTCCAATTGCAAAGTAACCAAGGACGACATACGTTAAGTCGCCTAGATTTAATAAAATTTGAAATTTTGTTTTCCTTGGGACGACTTACCATTAAGTCGCCCGTAAAAGTCAAATATCCGACACAATTCGGTCAAATGCAAAATTAACGTTTATTCTGCGACTTACTGGTAAGTCGCCTAGGTATTCTCACGATTTTTTTTAAAGAACAAAGCCGGACGACTTTAGTTAAGTCGTCCGTTGGACCGAAGACTTACGGGTAAGTCTTCTACTAACAGTTCGGAAAAATTCAATTTCTTACCTTAAACTAGTGAGATGACTTAGCACACGAGTCTTCTCCAACCACCCAGAACCTCAAACGAAAGTAACCCACGTTGAATAGTATGCTTCAATAGCTCTATCAACCATAAAAGTTTTGAATCAAAAGTTTGAGTTTTTGGATGAATATTGAGGCAAAGTGAGAGAGAAGTTGTTTTAGTTCATAACAATTGAGAAAGAGAGAGTGTAAATCGTACTAGGTGCATTAAGGGGGGCATTAAGAGCTCCAAATTGGTAGTTTGTTGTGGTTGGTGTATTGATGGCAATGGCAATCAAGTAAATTTGTGAAGGTGATGAGGTTGAGAGAGTAAAAGAGCCATTTTCGAAAAAAAAAAAAACATAAATTAATAGCATTTTCGTGAATAATGTGAACAAGTAGGGTTGAATATAGCTAACCATTTCCAACAAAGAAGAAGAGGTTAGTTTTGTGTTTGACTTTGAGTTGTGAGTTACTTTTGCAACAACCCCGTTTCCGAGTGTTCAATTGTTATATACAATATAGATTCTGTGGGAGACACAAGAAACCCTTGTTGCAGACTGAAACAATGACGAAGATCTGCGATCTTCCAATAAGTTTGGTAGAGGAGATTCTCTCTTGGGTTCCCTTTAAAAATATGAGAGCAGTCCGATTGACTTGCAAAGAGTGGGACACTTTATCCAAGAGACGAAGCTTTTCAAAGATGCATATTGATAAAGATCCAATGATAGATTACCATCTATATCTCATGAGGGTCGTTCTTTGCTTCAATAAAGATCCATTAATAGAGCGTAAAGGTAAACTTACTTGTTTAGATAAACAAAATAAGATATCTAAAATTTTCCACTGCAATGGTTTATTGTTATTGTTTGGAATCCGTATTTGGATCAAACATGGTCGATAGAGTCTAGATATTCTTACCGCCCATGGGGATATGACAAGTTCAATTATACTCTCGGATACGAGGACAAAGGCTCTTGTCGTAGCTACAAGTTCTTGAGGTTTATAGACAAGCATTACAGCCCACTTCTTAGATACCAGTTTTCATGGTATGAGATTTACGATTTCGACTCTAGCTCATGGAAGACTCTTGATGTTACTCCACACTGGCGTATACAATTTTCTCAGCGTGGCGTGTCTCTCAAGGGAAACACTTACTGGCCTGCTTCACACAGGAACATGGAAGAAGACGTGCTTGACGATCAAATAATCTGTTTCGATTTTACAAGCGAGAGTTTTGGTCCTCTTCTGCCTCTCCCGTTCTACGCTGAGAATAATGACGATGTGACTTTATCATGTGTGATTAGAGAAGATAAGCTTGCTGTTTTATTTACGCACGACGAAGAAGGTCCAAGGGAGTTTGAGATATGGATTACTACTAAAATTGAGACTGAAAAGGTGTTGTGGAGCAAGTTCTTGAGAGTGGAGGAAACAGATCTTTACCCTCTGATTACGTGTGATAGTTTCTTAATTGACAAGGAGAAGAAAGTAGCCATGTGTGTTGAAGAAGACTACTGCAAAAATTTCAACATTGTTGGAGAGGCTGGATACTCAAAAAAAAAACTGAAACTTGTGGAACGTTTAGGCGGAGAGATACACTGTAAGGCAAAGGTATGCTCTTATGTTTCAAGTCTAGTGAAAATCAAGCAACCTGCTCCGGGGCGTAAAAGAAAACAACAAAGCGACTTAGAAAAGCAACGATATGACCAAAACATGTCGAAACTTGTCTCACTTGGGGATGCTTAGTTTTTTCATTTGTGTAATTCATCTTAGTCCCTGTTGCAGCGTGTCTTTCTTAAAGACCTCTTTGTGTTTGTTTTCTCTTTTTTATTTGCTAAGAATGTTGATATCATTAGATTCCTATACATGAGATTCCTTGGTAAAAACAAGGAACTAATAAGCTTCTCGCAAATAGTTTCCCTTTTTTTATATGTTATCGTTTTCTTTCCTTTTCGTTTTGCTTAGATCTTGGAGTTTTCATATATAAAATATATATGTCATCTCTTGGCTTATACGGGGGCCTTATTGAATATTAATAAAGAGAATTTCACTAAAAATTCTTTGTTACAACTAAACTCTCTAGTTTTAAGAATAAGAAAGCTTCGATTATCGGGACCATTACCGCAGCTTTGGGTGGATCAGATAAGTAAGTATTAATGCCTAAAGATAACTTAAAAATCAGTGTTTTTTGAGTAATCATGTTAATCCAACGCAGCAAATGAGAAAATCCATGGTGAAAAAGTGCAGAGTACGCTTGATAACCGACTAGACCACCCAGATGACATACCAATAAAAGTTGTTAAAAGATGTTTTAACACAAAACAAACATAACAACAAAATCTATCTTTGGTAGGAGTAATAATGATCATGAATCATGTGATGAAATAGCTTCCTGCTTTAGGTTTCTTACAAGCGAAACAGAGCTCTATGTATCTAAATCTAATAATCCTATTAAAAAAAAATCTTGAGCTTCAGGGATTCTTCCGTAACAACTAGCAATCAAATCTATACACATGTGTTGATTACATTTTGGACTATATTCTTCTTGGTCTCCTGTTTCTTACTTCTGTTGAGCTTTGTAACAACTAGCAAGAATTAATGTATAACTGGTGACCATCGTAGAAATAAGAGGAATGAGTAGGGAAAAAAATGTAGAAGAATAAATTTATGGGAACGAAGAGAAAAATTATTCCTTATCAATTTTGGAGAGGAATAAATTTGTTCTATATTCCTCTAAAATAAAAGGAATAGAAAAGAACAGAAAAGAACAGAAATGAAAGATTATTTCTTATAAATAGTAAAATAAATAAGGAATAGTAAGAAATGCTCTATAAATGGGATCCATCTAGTATTTTCCAAAAACTGGAAGCTATAGTTTATGGAATGTACCGAGGGTAAATTTAGGACTATCAAAAATTGTGTTCCTGTTTAACAATCCATTTGTTTGGTTTTAGTTGTTTTTCCTACCTCCTACTTGAACACACACACATATACAAAAATAATATTCTAAGATCAAGAACACTGGAAGCATTATGAATGTGATGATCCAAAAATAAATAAAAATATCAAACCTATATTTGGTCCCGCTTAAAAGAGGGTTTGGGTCTTCAGTTATTAAATATAGAAATATATACGGTAACTACTAGTAAGAGTTTATATATCTTCGTAATTTTTTTGAAGTGTATTGACCATCCGTAAATGGGATCCGTCTAAAATTTTCCAAAAAATGGAAGCTATAGTTTCTGGAACGTATCGAGTGTATACTTAATTCGGACTTACAAATATTATGGTTCCCGTTTTATAATCGGTTTGTTGGTTTTAGTTGTTTTTCCTACCTCCTACTCAAACCCCCTTGTCGAACAAAAGACAGAGGCAGATTTACAAAAAGAACATCTATAAGATCAAGAAACAGTGAAAGCATTGTGAATGTGATGGTCCAAATAAAAATAAAAATAACAAACCTCTTTCAGCTTTGTGGCTGAGACAGAGGCAAGAGGCAAGAGTTATTTGTGGCTGAGACAGAGGCAAGAGATAAATGGCTTTTCTTTGCTGCAGCGGAACAGAACTTCTTTCAGCTTAAATCTCGTGTTCGTTTGGGCAACAAAGGAAGATTCTAATACTGGCTTCTTTCATCGTTCTGCGAAGTCAAACCTGTCCAGAAATATTGTGCATTATCTCACAGATAGAGATGGGTTGAGGGTTTCAAATAAAGAAGATATACAACAAATGGTGATTAGGTTCTACTCTTATCTCCAAGGCCGATCCAATGCAGCAGTGGTACCTCCTTTGTCTCAACAAATCAAACTTGTACATCCCTTCAGGGCTGATTCGACGTTAAGTGCTTCTATTTCGCTGATACTATCTGATGATGACATTAAAAGGATATTGTTCTCCCGGCCTAGATGCAAGGCCCCGGACCCCGATGGTTTTACAGTGGAGTTCTTCACCTCAGCTTGGGATTTAGTGGGATCCGATCTTGTTAGAGCTGTCAAGGATTTCTTCATTAGCTTTATCCTCCCTCGACAGACCAATGCTACTGTGTTATCGCTTATTCCGAAGTCACCTGGTGTTTCCTCACTGTCAGACTTTAGACCTATTTCTCTCTGCAATACGGTCTATAAAGTTATTTCAAAAATTCTGGGTTCCCGCCTGAAAGAGATAATAGTAGAAGCAGTTCAAAGAAATCAAGCAGGATTTGTATAAGGCAGATTGTTATGTGAAAATGTTCTTTTTGCTTTTGAGTTAGTGGCTGATTTCCAGAAGCAAGGTAGGACTGAGCTGGGTTGTCTACATGTGGATATTACGAAGGCTTTTGGTAGCATTGAGTGGAGCTTCATTCTCAACATCCTAAGTGCCTTTACCTGCCTGCGATGTTTATTGATTGGATTAATTTATGCATCACAAGCCCATTTTTTCAGTAGCTTTGAATGGTGAGCTGGTGGGTTTTTTTCCCTGGGAAGAAAGGATTGACGCAAGGAGATCTGATATCCTCATCTCTCTTTGTTTTGGCTATGGACATACTCTCAAAAGATTTGGATAATGCAGCCAGAAATGGTGTATTTACACCTCACCCTCAATGTCAAGATCCTTTAATCACTCATTTGAGCTTTGCTGATGAATTATTGATCTTCTTTGATGGCACGAATGACTCATTTAGGGGACTATTACAGGTTATGAGGGACTTCCAGTCTAAATCAGGACTTGCTTTAAACATTAGAAAGACATGCGTTTTTGTGGATGGAGATGAGTCTGCGTCTGCTACTCTAGCTTCAGATTTTAGGTTGGTCCGTGGCAGTCTACCAGTTCGTTATCTGGGTCTCCCGCTATCTCCTCATAAGTTACAAAAGCAAGATCACCAGCCTTAAATTGATAAAATAAAGCTACGTGTTTCCTCTTGGTCTGCTAGGAAGTTATCGTTTGCGGGGAGGCTGCAACTGCTTACCTCAGTCATCTACAACATTATAAACTTTTGTGTTCGGTGTTCCTGCTTCCTAAGGCGTGTCTTGACACTTTGGAACAAATTTGTAATGCTTTTCTGTGGAAAGGGGCACCAAGTTCGGCTAGGGGGGCAAAGGTTTCTTGGGTGTCCGTCTGTACCTCTAAAGAAGCCGGAGGTTTGGGTTTAAAGCGATTAAGGGATCAGAATATGGTTTATGGGTTAAAACTGATTTGGCATCTCTTTGCCGGTAATGGTTCCTTATGGGTTGCTTGGATTGCTAAGCATATTATAGGAGAGTGGTTGTTTTGGGTTGATGGTTTCACTAACCTTGGAAGCTGGATTTGGAGGAGTTTAATGGATCTCAGGGACACAGCAAGACAATTTATTACTTGTACTGTTATGTCTGGCCAGAATGCACTCTTCTGGTTGGATGATTGGACTGGGATGGGATATCTTTTACATCTAACGAGACCATCAGGGCCGCAGATCTCAGGAATTTCCCTTACTGCCTCGGTCTTTGACGCTTTAAATGAAGGACGCTGAATTACTTCTCGCAGCAGACATCCGACTCTATCTCTGCTACGCTCGTGCATGCCATCTCCGCTTCCTTCACTGGATTCTTCAGAGCCTGACTTCTTTTTATGGAGGAACTCCCCTCATGATTCATCAGATAGGTTTTCTGCCTCCAAGGTCTGGAATTTCCTAAAACCTATTGAAATCCCGGTGCCTTGGTTTCCACTGGTTTGGTTCAAACAGAAAATTTCAAAGCATGCATTTATTGTTTGGCTTGCATTTAGAGATCGCCTCAGCTCATGGGGCATTCAGGTTTCACCAGATTGTATGTTGTGTGGTGATGAGAATGAAACCAAAAATCATTTGTTTTTTGAATGTTGCTTCTCTAGAGAAGTGTGGATTTCCTTCTTCGACCAATCAAGTCTGAATCCACCGCATTCTTTTGAAGATGTGGAGGCTTGGCTGAGGTTCTCGGCAATCTGCAAAGAACTGAAGCCTCTAGTTCTCCTTATCTTTCAAGCAGTAATCTATATTCTATGGAAGGAGCAGAATTCAAGATTTCATAATTCATCAAGCAAACCACCTCAGGTTGTTATAAAGGAGATCCATCTTCAAATCAGGGCAAGACATCTGGGTTTGGGTAGAGAGAGACTGTCCACTTCTAATTCAGTTACCACAGCAGCTTCGAGACACACACGCACAATAATATCTATCTCTTTGGTTTGGAAACTTTCAGCTTCATTAGCCAGATCCATCTTTTTCTAGTCTGCTTCACACGGGTTGTTTTGCTCTTTTCACTTTCTTGTATCTTTCTTTCATCTTCTACGTTTTCCTTTATTCACTGTGTTGTAAAGGTACTCGGAAGAGAAGAATCATGAATAAATAAGTACTTATTAAAAAATAATAATAAATAGAAAAAAAACAAACCTATGGTTGGTCCAGCTTAAAATAGGGTCTGTGAGTCTTCAATTATTTCATATATACATATATGCAGTAGAAGTTTTATAAATTATTGCTTGATAAATTAATAAATAGAATAAATTATTTTTATTCAAACTAAAGTAGTTCAAAATATTATACAACTCGACAAAACAATGAATTTTGTAAAACATTATGCAAATAAAAAAAATTATGCAACTATATGTTTTTATTAATAGTATAAATTAATTAATTTATAATTTATACAAACATTAATAATTTTTTAGTCATATAAATTTATCTTCATTCATCTCTAGTTACTTTAATTTCTGTAAATTTCTTTTGTTATTTTATAAAATTACATGTTAAACTTGTTTGCATCAAAATCCCCCAAAAATCTAACAAACGAAAGCCATATATGTACGAGGAGTGTATTCAATCTAACATTTGAGGTGATTTGATTTTTAATGGAATTTTAGATGATTTAAATAAGTTGCAGAGATTTAGGTGACTTTTGTTAAAACACTCTATAATATCACCTAAAATCATGGGATTTGGATTTCAATTTTTTTAACAAAGAAAATCCATCCAAACATCCTAAAATCACCTGAAAACTTTAAAACTTCATAACTTAAATTATGTTGAATAACAGTGAATTTCAGAGTACTTTACGAAATGTCAAGTTCAATAACAGTGGATTTAATAAGTTCTTAAAATTCATGTTTGAATAACAGTAGATTTGTCATTTTAATACAAATCACCTAAAACTCTCAGTTGAATACACCCCCGTAAATCAACAATCCTAATATATTATCTTATAAGAGCAAATATTTTTTATTTAAATATATTTAAATATAAATATAAATATAGAAACAACATTGTTTTTAGAGTCATTTCGTTGAATATACAAGAAACGAAAGTTATTTAGGTATGAAAGCCGATTTCTTTTTAATTAGGTTTGGTGTTGAGGCTATGTTACTGGTGTTACCATTTTGTCCCCTGCCTATAGTATCTATCACAACATCCTCTGTCAAATATGTCAGAAGACAAAGACGTTTTGTCTCTCATAGCTTCCACTTGCTTTGATTGATAAAATGTGTTTCTAAGGCGCGTGTGCTCAACGTTTTAGAATTAGGAATATATTAAAATTATATAAAAGGTTTTTCGGTTTTGACAGCTGTTGTTTTTTACGCAAGATATGGAAACACGTCATGTGTGAAAGAGTGAATATAATAACGATGAAATGGCACTTTACTTATCATAATAGTGAATATCTGAAATGATAATCAATTGGACCATCACCTATAATACCTAATCGGGATAACACAACTTTATAACTCGTTTTGGCAAAGCAGAAATTAACGAAATAATAGGTTTCATATTACATAGGAAAAAGTAATTGTTTGTCTGTATGAGGTCCAAAAAATGTGGTACCTTTTCAATTCAAGATATGAATGAAAAAAGTTTGTTGGTAACTTTTTCGTTCATCTATCACAAATTGTTCTTGGATCTTGTTATGTAGGTTATTGTGTTAAGTGAAGTTCCAAGCAATATTTAAGAACAACATTTATTTATTCGAAGGGAAGCAAGCTTATACATTAGGACTTTAATTTAGCTAAAACAGTACATTTTAAAGGAAAGATTGGGACCAACATTTGACAAACATGAGTTAACAAAACACATCGCAAACCATCTACTTTTTTTATGACAAAGACAATTAAAGCAGTAGCTAAAGCAAACCCTGCACCAGAATAGCCAACAAATTTACGTAACATCCTTTGTGTCTCGTTGATATGTTCAGTAACACGTATTTCGATTGACCTCATCGTTTCATTAACTGAAGCAGAGGAACGAGACACCTCTAAGGCAACTATCTGGGCGTTAGCTTGACGGAGAGCTGCAGACAGAGCCTTGATTTCCTCAGTCTGGGTAAGGATTTTATCCCTGGCCTCCAATAAACTCTTCTTCTGCCAACCGCAGGATCTCTCCTTGTCATGCCAAACGACAAAGCCATGAATGTCGCACTTGTAATATCTTCTTCCGGGATTATCGTCGCTCCATGAAATCGTCAGGGAACTCGGAAGTGCGCAGTGACATAGAGGACCATCGGTGGTTGGGATCGAACCAATAGACGCAGACGATTGTTCACTGGTCGCCATTGATGTTTGATCTAAGTAAAAGAGAATTGCAGATGTGTAAGAGTCAAGTGTAGGTTTTAAAAGTCGAGAAGAAGATTCTCGTAACAAACACGTGAACTTTTGTGGTCCACTTGTTTTTAATCATAATTTTCAATTAATAATGTGGCCGAGATAATAACAGCAAAGCCCTTGTCTACTTAAATCAAACCGGATAAAGATCAACTCTAATTCTCATTAGAATCGAACCAGATTTGGTTGTATAATTGAAGTAACTGAACCGTAATAAGATATTATCCCCAAATATTAATTTAATATTCGCCTGCTATCACAAAGCGTGACTGAGAGATAAAGCTAATCATACAACCCTAATCATATACAGTGACAGCTACAAGTAGGTTTCGGGCTACGCATTTAATGCACTATGTGTGAAACGTTGGGTAAATATGTATCAGTGTATGTATATTTCCACTTTTGGCTATAAATTAAGAGTTCCAGTATCATTGATGTGGAAAGAAAACAAGGAAACGTTTCCGTTTACTCTCAAAGCTTCCGGTTCTTCTTCTTAACAACAGCTTTCAAGGTACGATTCAGTAATTTATCTAGGGTTTTTATTTAAAAAAAAAATAAACATTTTTGTTAAACACTATCATATTAGTGTTCTAAAATATATGTAAACTTACATTTTAGGTGTGATTTCGGGCAGATGGGAACTTTGGTGAGAATTGTACAAGGTGTTTGGGAGATAACTCCAACGGGTGAATGGAGGTTTGATGAACAGCCGAGTGAAGAAAACGAGACTGTCTTAATCAATCCAAACGATCCTTTCGATGGGCTGTTGGAAATGATTCGTATTATGCTCGGTCTTGGTATTCTGACCCCAGTGGCGTTAACATATCAACTTCCCGATTGGATGCTTCTTCCTGAAGGAGCAAGGACTCCACCGGTTACATTGACTAACGAGAGGGATGTGGAGACTATGTTGAGTGTTAGGGATTTCATGACAGAGCCGGTGATCTATGTGACTAGCGGTCCTGAGCTAGTCGCCAAATACCAGTTTCTCCGCCGTACCCCATTCAAAATTGGAGAGAGGAGTTTCCTAGATGAGGGCTTCACCGAAGAGCAGCATCACCAAGCCATCAGGGGTAAATAATTCTTATCTTAACATAAACAACAAAATAAGAAAGTATCATGTATACGAAATTAAAGATTATCTTCAGTTTTCATTACAACTTTTCTTGGGTTCAGATCTCGTTGGAGAACGTCCCATTGTTTGTAGCCATACTTTGCTGGAGCTAATGTTTAATGAGCCTCAGCTACTTTCCGTTTATCGTATGGCCCTTGAGATCGAGCTGGTGTACGCACCATCAACTGAAGAAAGAGCTCAATTTCCACGTTTGTCTGTAGATGATGTGATGACCATCCAGGAGGGTTTACCCATAGACAACGACAACAACAACAACAATGATAATACCGAACAAGGTATTAAATTTCTAGGTCCAAAATATACAGATTATGCTACTTATAATTTCAATATTATAATTGGTACTCTTAAGAACCGCCAATGTTTGGTATTCAAAAGAAACTTGTGCCCGAAGAAAAATTTTTAGGTTTATATTAACTAATGATGTCTATGTTTTGTGTTCATATATTGTTGGTAAATATGTTTAACTTAGGTTACGGGTGTCAACTTGTTATGTGTTATAATAACTGACTAATTATCTTAACAACGTTTTATATTGTTGATGGCACTATAGCTTTTGCAATATCAATTACCTTTGATCATGCAGTTGTACCGAGTGAACCCATGGATGTTGAGCAACTCCAGCAGCCATTTCCTAACTTTAGAGCTCCCAACAATGGCCCAAATGGAATCCCTCTCGTGGTGGAACCTTTACGACAAATCCCACCTTACCACGCTATATGGGAAGATGATAGTGATGAGGAGCAGGCCTACTGGGATGGAGTTATGGAGGCTGAACAAAACCATCAAGTCAATGTCTCTGCAGCCCCACGTCCAACTAACGGTGCGTTACGTCTACCCATTGGACCAAATCTAAGGGTTGCAGCCCCACCAACCCCCATTCCTGTAATAGTTGTTGATGCTGATGAGGGGTCTTACTCAGGGTCGTCCAATGGGTTAAACGAGAATGGAAGTAACGGTTTTTTAGACCCACCAATGCCGACAACACAAAACCTTATTAACATCTCTGACTCGCCGGATCAAGGTTGTAATTATCCTACTTTCCTTATTTTTGATTTTTAAACTTAGGTAACAAAAGTAATATTTTGGAATTGAATAGTGGTGCTCCACGATGCAGGTGCGGACTCTCTGCCGTTAGAGAATGGGAGTGCAAACCCTTTGTCCCAACTAAGCAATGGTGGACCAGGTCCAGCATATTCAAGCAACGGAGGGGCAGGAGGCACAAATCTCGACCTCACACTGGGAATTGGCATCAACCACAACCATGGAAGTGCTGCAATCATTGACATTGAGGACTCTGACTCAGACTCAGACGGGGACAGTGGTGGGTTTGGACCTGAACCTATCTTTTAAATCACTAGAAGAATGAATAATTTCGGTCATGTTATGTAAAATAGTTGTACGGGGTTGTCTTTTTTTTTGGGTTTTCCTTAACGGCTGGTGTTCAAGAAGGGAATGTGTGTTAGCTTTTGTAATGTAAAATATAAATGTAAAATAGGTTTGGTAACTTCTTTGTCTAATATCCACTAATGTCGGATACAAAACAAACATTGTAGGCAACAAAACTGTGGAACTGGATCATCTTTATGAAGGAATGGTGTTTAGAAATAAAGCTCATTTCAAACAACATATGGCCTTGTATGCGTTGCGAAAGAAATTTAGGATGAAAAACACGCGATCCTCACCAGAAGGTATCGTCATGCGATGCATAAGTGCAACATGTTTATGGAGGGTATACGCAACGAAGGTGAAAAATGTTGAGAAGTATGAAGTAAGAAAAGCATTTTTACATCATACCTGTTCCGTTGATGATCGCATAGGTATTTGACTTCAAATATTTTCAACAGTTTACTAGTCTCAACAATAACAAGTTTGCATAATATAACAGATAAAATGATAGGAGGGTAATAGATGGGGTATGATCATATTTAAAACGAGATGCTATTAATGTTATATTTCAGGATATGAACGTCAAGCAACACATGGTGTTATCGGACAAGTTATGAGGTCAAGATATGTTGGAAATGGAGTTACACCAAGGCCAAATGAAATAATGCAAGTAATGAGAGGTGATCATGATGTTAAGATCTCTTACTGGAAAGCATGGCGTTCCCGAGAGGTTGCAATTGACGATGCAAAAGGATCTTCGGTTGACTCGTATAAGCTACTCCCAGGCTACCTCGATAGACTTGTCCTCGCAAACCCCGGATCCATTTCCCAAATGGAAACACATTTCGAATCAGGCGTTGGCCACATATTCAAGTACATGTTCCTTGCTTTTGGTGCATCTATTAGAGGGTTCAAGCATATGCGCAATGTCATTATAGTTGATGGAACACATTTGCGAGGGAAGTATGGTGGTTGTCTACTAACCGCTTCAGCCCAAGATGGTAACTATCAGGTTTTTCCTTTAGCAATGGGTGTGGTTGATAGTGAAAATGACAAAGCCTGGGAGTGGTTTTTACAAAAACTACTTGATTTCATCCCAAACAATGAAGACGTTGTATTTGTTTCAGACAGGCACTCGTCAATTTACTTTGCAATATCTTAGGTGCGCATTGATATTTGTTAGGAAAAAATTACCACAATTTAGTTTTGAACAACAGATACATATGATTAACTCATTTTTGGTTGTTTATTTGAAGGTCTACCCAGAAGCAAAACACTGTGCATGTGTCTTGCATTTGAAACGCAATATACGTACGTATTTCAAAAACAAGCATCTCTCCTACCTTGTTGGCAAAGCGGCCCGGGCGTACTGTCTGCCGGAATTCTATAGTGTGTTCAACGAAATCAAAATGTTGAATGTTTCGCAGAATACCTAATAGATATAGGATTTGAACATTGGGCTCGCACACTTCACGGGCAAGCGATACAATATAATGACTTCCAACATCGCTGAAAGCTGGAACGCTGTACTCCGTGAAGCAAGGGAGTATCCTATATTGCCCATGGTTGAATTTATTAGATCGAAACTGATGAAGTGGTTTGCTGAAAGGCGTAACCAAACGAACAACGAAATACAACGTCTCAGCCCTCGTGTTGCAGAGATCATAGAGGCTAATTTTGATCAAAGCGGAGGGATGCTGGCAAACAAGATAAATACAATGGAATATGAAGTGAAGGACAAAGATGGAGACTCATTCCACGTCAACTTAGAAAACAAGACGTGTAGCTGTAATGTATTCCAAACCCTTCTGATACAATGTTCACATGCTATAGCTGCGGCAATCATGGGGAAAATGAGGGTAGACACCTTTGTTTCGGAAGTCTATAGTTTAAAGACGCTTGCAGCTGCCTACGAAGATGAAATATATCCGATCAGCAGGATTAACACAAGTGAATTTCAAGCAAGTTCAGCAGTTACTATGGAAGTTCTCCCACCGGCTACAAGACGCCCACCAGGAAGACCACGTAAGAGCAGGATACTATCCGCCGGAGAAATACGGGTATGGCAGAGAAATTTTAGTTTTATTAATCCTTTCATTAAAGCGAACTAAATTTATTTTTAATTAGATGAAAGCTCCTAGGAAGAAACACGTTTGCAGTCGGTGCAAGGGAAGTGGACACAACCGAGCTACATGCAAGGTTCCTATATAAAAAGCTTTTGTACACAAGAAATTTGGCAGCTCTCGGATGATGAAGGTGTTGGTAATGAAAGGTGGATATCTGCAACGCAGATTTTGTAAAATGTGGCTGTAAAATATTTTTAATACTGGTAAGAGGCAGGAATGTACTATGCCCGAGATTATAATATAAATAAGATTGCCAAATTTCAAATAATTTTCGATTACTAACAACATAGGTTACTTGGAAATTTACGTAACCAAATTGATGGAGGTAAACATGTGATGTATTTTAATAGCCGGAAAACTTAGAAAAAAGACAATAAGTTGACGAAGTCGATAGTATACTATATTTGCTTAATACATCTCCCACTACCTGTGACTTTTCTGAAAATATTTTAAGGATAATAATTTGCAGTTAACCGGTTTTAAATACCAACTAATACATGCGTGACCGAAAATTCAATTATATAACCAAGTGCAATTTTTAAAACATATTAAGACGCACATGGTGAGCAAAGAGGTATCTAAGCCGATTTCTTTTTTTTTTTTCAAAACAAAGAGGTATCTATCTTTATACATAACGGCCTCTTTATTGTTTGGACAGCTGACGCACGAGATGGTAACACACATTAAAGAGTACGCATGAAACATAAAATGATCCAAATACATTCTTCAAACATATAAATGGTCCAACACACATTACGCATAACACTTAAACTGTTCCACATACACATAAACTTTAGGGGACAGAGTCTATGCTCTCGTTAAACCGTACATATTAGACTTTAAATTGGAATAATTTATTTTAAACATCAGGAAGTGAAGCATACACACAGAGCAATGGTGATGACATCCCATCTCCAACCACGTTGATGGCAATCAAGTCCCCGATGCGATATATGTTATCATGACAGAACTTCCTCCACCCTTTGATGAAGTAGAAGCCTCCTGATGCGCTAAATCTCAATGCCACAGTCCACGCCTTCCCATCTATGTTCACTAGAGTAGCCTCCTTGCATTGTTTGTTCAGAGCCTTGCAGCCTGTTGCCTCTACAGGAAGCGCCTAAGAGAAAAGAACGTGAACACAAACACAAATTTCAAACAAATTGTTCGACAAAATACACACTTACCAGCTTGTCTTCTTGGACATTAGTTTCCGTGACCTCAGCACGGAAAGTGTAGTCCCATGAGTAAGCAGACGCTGGGACATTATAAGCAGCAGTTTCTGCTTGAAAAAGAAGAAAGCAACATACATTAGACAAGAAAGCAACATACACAAGACGTAAACAAACACAGGATACAAAGAAAGACAAGATGAAAACTTACTATTGGACTGCTGTTCTTCAGCAACGGCTTCCTCCTGTACTTGAGGTGCTGTGTACTGAATGTTACAGCAACTAGGTCCGAAAGGACTCACATGGAACACCATCTCGCCTTCGAGTTTGAAGATCACTATGTCTCCAACTCGAAGGTCATGTGCCTCCGTGAACTCTTTCCAACCGTGTGTGAGTCTCCTCTCCTCCTGAAGCACTTCCCAGGTATTGTCCGAAACGTCTGATAGAAGTGTCCATGTGTTACCCGTGGTGTTCCCGTGGATGTGCCTCGAGAAAAAGGCAATGGGTATGTTCTGCGACATACCAAATGCAAAACTCAAAATGTGAAATAATCATAAGGCAAATAGAGAGTGTGTGGTTACCAAGCCAGTCTCGAAGCCAGGAAGGAGAGGCTGAAAGAAATGAGGTTGATGAGACTGTGCCATCTGCGAAGAAGAAACGCAGAAAAACAAAAACAACTTTAAGTTCACAAATGAGATGTCACACTAATATCAAACAAGCTAAGGTATAACCGAACAGCATCAAAGAAACCAGAAAACGATCATCATCATCAATAAGTTAATGAACCGAAAATATGAATCTACAAACGAGAAACAAATCAAAACAACCAAGAATCTACAAATCATCACAACAACGAATTTGTAAAGAAACTAAGCTTCTACGGTGAGGACGATGGTGCCGACGAATCATAAACTATAAACTACAATTGTCTAATCAATTGTTATTGCAAAGGACACAACTTCAAAGCTATCAAGTGGATGTTAACTAGTTAAATAAATTTTTTACTCATTGGTGTTTCAAACCAAACTACAATTGAAACAACATTAGCAACAACACACGAAAAAATAACAAGACACAACATCTTATTAAAGCAATTAATCATCTACTGATATCTGTTTTTGTACTTCAATAGATCATCAAGTGCTAACAGTTTCAAACTAATCATAATCAACGTCTTCCCTCAATTACAATCAACCACAGACAATCACAAACATGCACAATTAACCGGGTTGCATGACGATGACAGAGAGGACAGAGGAATGACGGTTACCTTTTTTCGAAACGGAAACACGGATCGGAAGATAGAAGAATCGTCGGGACTCAGAGCCGGAGAGACGAAGCCGGAGAGACGGAGCCGGAGAGACGGAGCGGAGCGGGAGAGAGAAGAATCGTCGGGACTCGAAACCGGAGAGACGAAGCCGGAGAGACGGAGCCGGAGAGACGGAGCCGGGAGAGAGATCGGGAGAGAGAAGAATCGTCGGGACTCGAAACCGGAGAGACGGAGCCGGAGAGACGGAGCCGGAGAGACGGAGCCGGAGAGACGGAGCCGGAGAGAGATCGGGAGAGGATGAATGTCTATCGCCGTCGAGAGAGATGGGGAGAGGATGAAAATGAAACGACACACTTCGATTTCATTTTGTTTTCTTTTATTTTTTCGGTTTAATTCGGTAAGGACGCGGTTTGGGACGCCGATAATGAAGTCCTAAGAATCTTAATTGGTAGAATCTATAACCGGTTAAAGCGGAACTGATGCATAACCAAAAAGAGATATAGAGAGAGGAGAGGATCAACGTAAGGCACAATTTTTAAAAATGTAAACACCGTATTTTCAGAAGATAACCGGTGAAACGTTAAAGGGTAAAAGTTAAAGACGCATACAACAAGCAACTCTGAACCGAAGTTATAGAGAACATATTCAGACTTCTTAACCACAAATTATTATACAAAACAACAGAAACACTAGAACTTAAATTTTCTCTCGAAGCTCAAAAGCCATTATTGCGGCACTCTTCCCTTCTTCGTCAAGCATGTTTACATGGATATTCTTGCATGCTTCAATATCATACACAGCATGGGTTGCCATTAAAATAACAGACATGAGTCCACAGTGCAATGGATCTTCTGATTGAGAAAGACCTTTTGGACGCCGAATGCATAACGAGGACCTGCATCACATCCATGAGGTTGTCCAGATTGTCTTACTAGATATGGTATCATCAACGAGTGAGGGTATAGTTGTTTTTCAATAATTGCATCAGAGAACATGGCTGTATTGCAATCTAATACAGTGATTTTTCCACAAAGGTGATCGACGCATACACCTACCCAATGTCTCTTGAATACGTTTAGTGGAAAGTAATACCTTCTTGGCTCCAGATTTCTGACAGTTTTGGAAGCAAAATATTCCAGCAAACCTTTAGGAAATCGAAATGACTCTTTTTTCTTACTCTTAGAAAATTTGGGATACACCCTGCCGACAGCACTAACATATTTACTGTCGAGATATACATCCCTTGCAGAGAAATCTTGATGAAAATGTTGCTCAATACTAGTTTGCACAAGTTGAAGTAAAAGGTCCACAACCTGTATCGAAATAGTCAACGCTTGTAGTTAACTCTAGTAATGACAGAAAAGCAATGCTTTGTGCAATTGCAGAATTAAAAATGTCTTAACCTTCGCAGTAGAAAGCCTTCCTCTCTCACAGATTTGCATAATATCTTGCGGAGTAACTGTTAATCCTGCAACCTTGAAAACCCTAGCAAAAGGAAACACAGTAAATTATGGAGAATATAGAGCTAGGCGATTAAATGTAAAAATCATAAAAAGTGGTTTAAAGTTGCTAGAAAATTCACCCTTCTCGATTTACTTCCTCTAAAAGGCTCACATATTTCCGATTGATCTCTTTTTTCTCAGAAAATGCAAAAATGAATTTATGTGATTTCCTCACACGTGAGACAATATCCGGACCACACTGATAATCATCAACCAAGGCTTGGGGACTGATAATCATCAACCAAGGCTTGGGGGACACACTTCTTTCTCTTGCTTTTCCGAGACTGCTGGGGATCGTCAAATTTGTCGGCAAGATTCACTGTACGGCGGGAAAGGTCAACCCCAAAATCCGGCCTAGTTATACCTTGATTCACATGCATCTGCTCTTCCTGAGTTAACCCAAGAGAGAAGGAAGGAATATCAATGAGGGGTCCCTGAACCATGTTTGCAACCTCCTTTAGGGACAAACAATAACAAACAAGACATTTCAAAACGGGCATATATTAAGGAAACTGAGAGATATAAATTAAGGAAAATAAAGAACAACAATCCACACCATCGGTTGATTAAGGTCTAGCGACCTTTGATAATTCTGGCTATGACCTGAGAGTGCTAATGTCTCATCACCTTGATCAGGAACGGCTTCACCATTGGCAAAGTCCTTATCATAACCTGTACTAACATTCTCCCCCTGCATTTAAAAAAAAATAGAAGAACAATAAAGATCCTTTTTATGGTAACCTCCTATTGCAGTTTTAAAACCAGAACAATGAAAAGAAAACATAACCTACCAGACTTAAACGTGGAGACGATGGAGGAGTAGAATAAGCACTTAAATTGCAAAGAATATTGCGGATCGCTTGGGCATTTTCATCTATCCCATAACCGTCAGTACAACCAGGCAGATTTTTATTAACCATAGTAGGTGTCTTTGACACATTTTTCGCAATCGAAGATGGACCAACATCTTCTGCCTTAATCAGCTCATAAACCAATTTTTTAACCGAGTCTAACAAATCTTCTTTTAACTTCTCAAAAACAGAATGAACTAGTACAGGCACAGACCCCTCAATTGAATCAACCCTCTGACATGCTTCATATATATTCCCCCTCATTGTTTGAATTTCTGGTTTAAATTTTTGGATAACAAGAGAAGCAATATACCCTGGATCATTTTGAGGAGGACTTGCCACTGGCTTCTTCGATTTCTTCAAATGCGAACCAACCTTTACAGCGTCTCTCATACGATCGATATCTATCTTAGTGGCACCCCCAACATAGATAGATTTGGGGAACTGAAAGTTTGTGTTGATGAGATACACTAGGTTGTCAACCTTGTCATCATCTTCCTCATCAGAATATACTAGCTGCGACTCATCGATTGGTCTTAAAGGATCTTCTTCGATGATGCTTCTTACAAGAACCTGAACACAAAACCTCCAATTAATGTTGAACTAAATTTTAAACCTTTGACATGGCAAGTAAACAATAACCAAGAAACATTACACTTTTTATACACATTCTAATGAGACGTTTTAATATTATATAACCGTTATGCATATTAAAGTAATATTGAAATTGTTTACCGAAAACTTAAATAACTGCAAAAAACTCACATCGGTTCGCTTATCGACGTTTCTTGCATGACCTGGACTAAGAGTCTTCCTCTTTACTCTAGCACTCTTATCAGAGTCTTCGTCATCGCTATCACCTTCTGAAGAAGAACACAATTCCTGGACAACCTCATAAAGACAAGGGACTGCCTCAACCATCACAAGCTGTAATGCTAAAACAAATCCTTTAACAGCAAAGTTGTTCTGTGACAAAGCTATTTCGTCCTTCTCTTTGATACTGGACATAAGCATGTCGAAAGAAAGCCTTCCCCATGGATATGAGAAGAATTGGTCAAGATCTTGAATGGCCTCAACGTGTTCTCTGCATATTTTCATATTGTTGTTCGTTGGAAGAAGAACGGAAGCTAAAATCGCCAAGCAAGCGTATTTGATGCGAACAAGCCGGTCTTCGACTGTGCGTTTCCGCAGCATCCTGATTACGGAAGCTACCGTAACTACTTCAACTTTTCCAAATAATGACGGCCAGTACGGTTTCTCTGAAATTGAAAATTTTAGCTTCAGCTTGGATTTAAGAGGAAACTTCCCACAAGGTAGACCGGTGACAATCGCGAATTCTCGGAGCGCAAACCGTATTGGTTTACCAGCAAATCTGAACCAAGCTTCATGTTTTTTCTGGATTTTCAACTGCCTCGATAGTAAGTATCTAGCAAACCTACCGGAAAAAACTGGTTTGTCAACAAGATCCAGAATTTTTCCAAAAGCAGATTGCCGTATTATCTGGATTTCAGGTTCCTCCAAAGCGTTGTAGATGCGGGTGATGGCTCCGGATGATAGATACGTCTGAACACTAACACCAGCTGGTTCTTCTCCCACGGAAAACATCATCTCAGGAATTGATCGGACATGTTCTTCTTCAGCCGAATCTGGCAGGTCGACTAACCGGACACGAACCATCTTCGGTCTGTTTGAAAGCTTGCAAAGATTGATGATGATTTACTAAATTTGGGATGATATCTTCGTCTTCATCGCCGTAACTTTATAACCAGATGAAAGAGAAAGTGAGAGAGTGAAATAGATGAAAACATATTTATGACACAATTAAATTTTTAATTTGCCGAGTCAGACGATGCGTGAAGTGCAGTTTCTCATATGTGAAAGTGATCGCAAGTGGGTCTATTATTGGTACCAGTAGAAAATCTTATGTTTGATAGCTCAGTCAAACAACTTTGCAGATATAGCTTATAGGGGCAATTATGGATATCTATCGAAATTCAACAGTAGCTGAATAGTAGAAAACCATCCGCCTAAATAATCTTTATGTCGTGTATATAGGATGCAATTACTCTTGTTTTTAAATTATAATAAAATTAGAAATTAAGAAAAGATAATATTCACGATATTATTAATTTTCTCAAATTGTTATTTGGGTTCCTAGTGTTTGTAGGATTTGGAGTATTCAATTGTTATATACATAGAAATTCTGAGGCGAGGGACAAAAAAAAAACCTTTGTTGCTGACTCAAACAATGACGAAGATCTCCGATCTTCTAATAATTTTGGTAGAGGAGATTCTCTCTAGGGTTTCTCTGAGAAATATGATAGCAGTTAGATCAACTTGCAAAGATTGGGACACTTTGTCAAAAAGTAGAAGCTTTTCAAAGATGCACATTGATAAACTAAGAGCAGTAAGGGAAGGTGAGTCTGTGATGGTCGCAATGATAGATTACAACCTATATCTCATGAAGGTAGTTCTCGTGGATAATGAAAATCCAGTCATAGAGCGTAAAGGTAAACTTAACACACAAATTAAGATATCTAATGTTTTCCACTGTGACGGTTTATTGTTATGCGTCATGATGATGCTACCAAAGTTGTCGTTTGGAATCCGTATTGGGGTCAAACAAGGTCGATAGAATTTAGATACTACACTCACCGCTCATATAGATGGGACAGGTTCAGTTATGCTCTAGGATACGAGGACAAAGGCTCTTGTCGTAGCTACAAATTCTTGAGGTTTATAGATCAATACGACGATGCGTCCAAAGGCCAGTTTTCATGTTACGAGATTTACGATTTCGACTCTAGTTTATGGAAGACTCTTGATATCACTCCACAGTACTGGCGTATACTATGTAATAAGCTTGGCGTGTCTCTCAAAGGAAACACTTACTGGCCTGCTTCGCAAAGGAACGCAGAAGATGACTATCTGAACGATCACATAATCTGTTTCGATTTTACAAGTGAGAGTTTTGGTCCCCTTCTGCGTCTACCGTTTGACACTGGAGATAGTGAATATGTGACTTTATCATGTGTTAGAGAAGAGAAGCTTGCGGTTTTACTTACGCACAATGAAGCAGGTCCAATGGAGTTTGAGATATGGATTACTACTAAGATTGAGGCAAAAAAGGTGTTGTGGAGCAAGTTCTTGAGAGTGGAGGAACCGGATGGTTACCCTTTGATTACTTGTGAAAGTTTCTTTATTGACGAGGAGAAGAAAGTCGCAATGGGCTTTGAAGAAGAATACTCCAAAACTTTCAACATTGCTGGAGAGGCTGGATACTTAAAAAAACTGAAACTCCTAGAACGTTTAGGCGGTGACATACACTGTTGGGCAAAGACTTTTTCTTATGTTCCAAGCCTAGTGCAAATTAAGCAACCTGCAGGAGGTAAAAGGAAACACCAAAGTTACTTAGAAAAGCAACGATTTGATCAAAGCATGTCGAGACTTGCTGCACTTAAAAAGCGTGGCATGGTTTGGTTATATGCAGGAGGAAGGCAAAAGGAGAATAAACGAGATGATTAATCTTTCATTTACTCTTGGCTCTTCTGATTCAGTGTGGTTTTAATTAAGATGTCGTTTTGGTGTTGGTTTTCCCTTTTTTATATGTTATCATTTTTTTGGATTCTGATGAGTTTTTGGGTTTAATTATCGTTTCTTATTTGCTTAGGTTTTCGACTTTCCCTATATATACGTCATCTCTTGGATCGTGGGAATGCCTTAGCCTTACTGAATAACTGAATATTAATAATTAACCTTCCACAATAGATGCTTTATTACGATTAGATTCAACAAAATAAGAAAGCTTAGATTCTCGATACATTATCTACATTGGATCAGATAAGAGAAGTATTAACGAAGAAAGCTAATTATTAGAAAAAATCAAAGCCACAAGAAAATGAAAAAAAAAATCACTTAAACAGAGAAATATTTCTTTGGTGGAAGTAATAAGGCTTTTATGAGATTTTGTAACTAGTTTAAGTTTACAAGGCTTAGAAATAATTTAATAATTTAAGAGATAACCTATCTTCTACAAACGAAACATAGACTTTTATGCACCTAGTAATCACATCAACCTTGAGCTTTAGGGATTCAGCTCTAATAGCTAACAAGCAAAGCTATACACATTAATTTGTTGATTATAATTTGGCTCTCTATTCTTCTTGCTCTCCTCTTAGTCTTAGTCTTACTTGAGTTTATATATATGTAATTTATATAATAAACATTAATAAAATTTTAATTATATAAATTTCTCTTCATTCATCTCTAATTATTTTTATTTCTGAAAAAACATTTTTGTTATTTATAAAATTACATCTTAAACGTGTTTGCATCTTAATCCCCAAAAATCAAAAAAAAAAACAAAGGCACATATGTAAATTAGAAATTATATTATTTTATAAGATCAAACATTTTGTTAAATAGAACAGAAATATTAAAACAAAATTGTTTTTTAAATTATAACAAACTTACAAATTAGTAAAATATAATATTCATGATATTATTAACTTATAGAGTTTTTCTCGAATCGTTACTCTATTTCCTAGTGTTTGTAGGGTTTGGAGTATTCAATTGTTATATACATAGAAGTTCTGAGGCGAGAGGGACAAACAAAAAAAAACACTTGTTGCAGACTGAAACAATGACAAAGATCTCCGATCTTCCACTAAATTTGGTAGAGGAGATTCTCTATAGGGTCCCCGTTAAAAATATGAGAGAGGTTAGATTGACTTGCAAAGAGTGGGACACTTTATCCAAAAGCCGAAGCTTTTCAAAGATGCACAATGATAAACTAAGTGCAGTGAGGGAAGGTGAGTCTGTGATGGTCGCAATGATAGATTACAATCTATATCTCATGAGGGTCGTTCTCGCCGACAATGAAGATCCAATCATAGAGTGGAAAGGTAAACTTAACAAACAAATTAAGATATCTAAAGTTTTCCACTGTGACGGTTTATTGTTATGCGTCTTGAAAGATGATGCTACCAAAGTTATCGTTTGGAATCCGTACTGGGGTCAAACAAGGTCGATAGAATGTAGATACTCTCACCCCTCATATGGATATAACAGGTTCAATTATGCTCTCGGATACGAGGAAAAAGGCTCTTGTCGTAGTTACAAATTCTTGAGGTATATAGATCATGTTGACTATAGGACCAAAGACCAGTTTTTATGGTATGAGATTTACGATTTCGACTCTAGTTTATGGAAAACTCTTGATATCACTCCACAGTGGTGTATACTACCTTATCAGCTTGGCGTGTTTCTCAAAGGAAACACTTACTGGCCTGCTTCACAAAGGAACAGAGAAGAAGACATGCTTAACGATCATATAATCTGTTTCGATTTTAAAAGTGAGAGTTTTGGTCCGCTTTTGCGTCTACCGTTTGACGCCGGGTATCATGACTATGTGACTTTATCATGTGTTAGAGAAGAGAAGCTTGCGGTTTTACTTACTCACAACGAAGCAGGTCCAATGGAGTTTGAGATATGGATTACTACTAAGATTGAGGCAGAAAAGGTGTTGTGGAGCAAGTTCTTGAGAGTGGAGGAACCGGATGGTTACCCTCTGATTACATGTAATGGTTTCTTCATTGACGAGGAGAAGAAATTCGCCATGGGTTTTGTAAAAGAAGGCAAAGTAACAACATTTAACGTTGTTGGAGAGGCTGGATACTTAAAAAAACTGAAACTCGTTGAACGTTTAGAAATAGACATACACTGTTGGGCAAATGCGTGCTCTTATGTTCCAAGTGTTGTGAAAATCAAGCAACCTGGTAAAGGAAACACCAGAGCGACTTAGAAAAGCAACGATATGATCAAAACATGTCGACACTTGTTGCACTTAAAAAGCGTAGCAAGTTTTGGTGATCTGCTGGAGGAAGGCAAAAGGAGAATAAACGAGATGATTAGTCTTTCAACTATGTCTTTCATTTACTCTTAGCTCTTCTGATGCAGCGTGTTTTTGATTAAAATGTCGTTTTGGTTTTGGCTTTCTTTTTTTTTAATTATGTTATCATTTTTTTCTTTCTGAATTTTGATGAGTTTTTTGGGTTTAGTTATCGTTTCTTATCAGGATATTGTGAAAAGGCAAAATATGTTTCAGCCTCCTCTTTAACTCTCTCTTTTTCTTCTCTCTTACCTTTAGAGAGATCTCGTTGCTTCGCCGTTAGCGCTTCCCGTAGCTTTCTTTTCTTTTTTATAACACTCCCCGAGCTTTCTTAATTAGCATTAAAAGCCGATTCTCCTTTCCACTTGTTTTTGTTTGTATTAGTTGCTTCTTTGTGGTGTTTCCTTATCGTTATCATGTCAACATCGCCTCTCCGGTTCTTTCATTCTGGATAAGGAAACTTTAGAAGGATACGGTTTATTAGAGCAAGCCCACTAGTTCCTCTATCTGAGCCTGCTCAGATCAAGCCCAACGAATCAAAACAGAGCAGCCTGAAGCCCACAATTGATCTGAAGACTCAACGGTTTTCTGCAAAGCTTTTGGAGCAAGACAAACTGTACGGGAAGCAGAAGATATCGACAGCTCAGCTGGTCCCGGTGCACGATAGGTTCCAGCTGCTCGACACTGAAGACTCATGAAGAGAAAACCCTAATCTTTAGCATATAAATATCAATGCTCAATGTAACAAAAACATCAAGAGAGAATCAAATGAAAAGAAAGTTTTTACCTTTTATTCTTGTCTTGCTCATACGTTTATGGTATCAGAGCACTAGGTGTTCTAGCCATGGATCTGGAGCCATACACTCCACCTTCGTTAAACATCATCCATTGTGTCACAACAAAGCTCAATGAGCAAAATTTTTTGTTCTAGAAGAGACAGTTCCAGTTTTTTCTCAGTGGACAACGCTTGTTTGGGTTTGTCACCGGTACCATACCTCAGCCTGTTCCGACTATCATGGCGCCTACTATCCAAGGTACATCTACATCAGTTCCAAACCCAGACCACGAACTTTGGTTCCAGACAGACCAAGTCATTCAATCCTGGCTGCTTGGATCTGTCACGGACCAGCTTCAGAGTTTTGTTGTTCACTGCACCACATCTCATGAGATCTGGACGACGCTGGACAATCACTTCAATCGACCCTCTAACTCTCGTCTGTTTGAGCTGCAACACAATCTTCAAACTGTTACAAAGACAACAAAGACCATGGACGCGTATCTTCAGGAGATAACGATCATCAGTGACCAACTTACCTCTATAGGCGTGCCCATGACTGATGTTATGAAGATCTTTACAGCTCTTAGAGGTTTGGGAAAAGACTATGAGCCCATAAAGACAGCGATTGAAAGAACCATCGACACACAACCTTCTACTACTTTTGACTCCATCGTTCCTCGCTTTGTTGTTTTTGATGAGAGACTTAAGAGCTATGATACTGGTCAAGAAGTAACTCCTCACCTGGCTTTCACATCAGTTCGCTCAGGTCAAGGGGGCCAGTATTATTCTTCCAGAGGAAGAGGCAACAAAGGCAGATCTGGAGGTCGTGGTAGAGGTTACTACACAACAAAAGGTCGTGGCTTTATGCAGCAGTTCTCATCCTCTGAGTCAGATACTCGTGTTGTGTGTCAGATTTGTGGAAAGCCAGGGCATCCAGCCTTCAGATGCTACTTTCGCTTCAACAACAACTATCAACCTGAAGAACCCTCCCAAGCTCTTGCTGCTATGCGCATCACATATATCACTGATGAGGCAAGTTCCGACTGGTATGCTGACTCTGCGGCCACTGCACACGTCACTAACTCTGTGCACAACCTGCAACAAACTCAGCCTTATCATGGTTCAGATACAATGATGGTTGGTGATGGGTCCTATCTGCCTATTACTCACACTGGATCTGCAAACTTAGCGTCAACCTCAGGTAATTTACCACTAAAGAATGTTATTGTGTGTCCTCCAAATAGCAAAATCTTTAGTGTCTGTTTCTAAGGTTACAGATGATTACCCTTGTTCTGTCAAATTTCATAACTTTGAGGTTCGTTTTAAGGACAAAATCACAAAGAAGGTACTTACCAAGGGAAGAAAGGTTAACGGGCTGTATCAGTTGGAGAACTTGCCCCCAATAAATGCTCTCTACTCCTCTAGGTAGCAGTCTGCATCAGATGTTGTTTGGCATAGGAGACTTGGGCATCCTCATCAGCCAATTCTCCAGCATCTGTCCGCAAATAAACTCATCTCAATAAGCTCAAGATCAAGCGCGATGTGTCCATCATGTCAGTTTGGCAAGAGTAGTAGATTACCTTTTCAGTCTTCAACCTTTGTTGCTAAAGCTCCTTTGGAAAAGGTTCACTGTGACTTGTGGGGACCTGCTCCAACAGAGAGTATTCAAGGATTTAGATACTATGTAATATTCATTGACCATTGGTCAAGATATTGTTGGTTCTATCCTATGAAATATAAATCAGATTTTTACTCTATCTTTTGCAAGTTTCAAGCTTTAGCAGAAAATCAACTGAAGAGTATAATAAAGACCTTTCAGTGTGATGGTGGAGGTGAGTTCATAAGCTTTGCGTTTGTCACTCACTTGCAAAATAATGGAATTCAGCAACAAATCTCATGCCCTCATACTCCTCAGCAGAATGGTCTTGCTGAGAGGAAGCATCGTCACATCACTGAGCTGGGTTTGTCAATGATGTTCAATAGTAAGATGCCGTTGAAGTACTGGGTAGAGGCTTTTTTCACAGCTGCGTTTCTGAGTAATCTCCTCCTAACTTCAACCCTGAGTGATCATCAAACACCACATCAGAAGCTAT
This sequence comes from Brassica nigra, assembly GCA_016432835.1. Lineage (NCBI taxonomy): Eukaryota > Viridiplantae > Streptophyta > Magnoliopsida > Brassicales > Brassicaceae > Brassica > Brassica nigra. The sequence goes on from CM028243.1 coordinate 21,021,047, forward strand.
TTGATACTCAGGTCAACTACAGTTTTCTACGGACATTTGGCTGTGCTTGCTACCCATCCTTACGTGACTATGCTATCAACAAGTTTGATCCTAGATCACTGAAGTGTGTCTTCCTAGGCTACAATGACAAATACAAGGGTTACCGATGTTTATACCCACTTACCGGTCGAGTATACATCACGAGGCATGTGCTTTTTGATGAGACAATCTTTCCCTTTGAAGATACCTACAAGAAATGTCATCCATCAGTCCTGACTCCATTGCTTAAAGCACGGCAAATGAGTTTTCAACCTCAAGAAGAGTCACCACCTAATAAGAGTACCTTTGTACCTGAAGAAACAAGAGTTCATCATCAGACTGCAGTTCCTCTTTTCTCTGCAGCTGATTTTCCTCCTCTTGCAGTTCATCAACAGACTGCTCTTCCTGCTGAGCCAGACTCCTCACAAAGGTCAACAACCACTAGTCCTTCTGGTCAGTCAGTGAGTAGTGCTTCATCAGTTTCCTCAGTTTCTGTTCCTGGACCTGCTCATCATCAGCATCCCATGGTAACAAGATCACAGTCAGGAATAGTAAAACCCAATCCGAGATATGTTCTTATGACACAAAAGGTTGCTATTCCTGAACCAAGAACTATAGCTGAGGCACTTAAGCATCCTGGTTGGAGAAATGCGATGCAAGAAGAATATGATACTTGTGAAGAAACGGATACCTTCACTCTAGTTCCTCGAACTCCAGATATGCACGTCTTAGGCTCAAGATGGGTGCATAGGATAAAACTGAATGCCGATGGTATTTTCAGTAAGCTTCGTTCACGTGTTGTGGCAAAAGGAAACGAGCAGGAAGAAGGGATTGACTATCTGGAAACATACAGCCCTGTAGTAAGAATGGTAACAGTAAGAACGATTCTACACATGGCAACTGTTCTGAACTGGGAAATAAAGCAGATGGACGTAAAGAACGCATTCTTACATGGTGATCTTCAGGAAACTGTCGATATGAAGCAGCCTGCTGGGTTCGTAGATCAGAGCAAGCCCAATCATGTATGGCGCCTCAACAAGGAAATCTACGACCTTAAGCAGGCCCCTCGTGCATGGTTCGACAAGTTCAGCTCCTTCCTCATCAAGTTTGGATTCAGCTTCTCAAAGTCGGACCCTTCCTTGTTTGTCTACAAAACCGAAAAAGATATCATCATTCTGCTACTGTATGTTGACGATATGGTTATAACAGGAAATAGCTCAGAAAGTTTTGCTAGACTTCTTCAACATTTTCACAAGGAATTCCGAATGAAAGACATGGGAATCTTACACTATTTTCTTGGCATTCAGGTCCAAAGTCATGAGAAAGGACTGTTTCTCTGTCAACAGAAATATGCTGAAGATCTTCTTGCAGTTGCCTCAATGACTGACTGCACTCCCATGCCAACTCCGCTTCCTCTTCAACTGAACAAGGAACAAGATCAGTCGCCTCTGTTCTCGAATCCTACTTACTTTAGAAGTCTAGCATGAAAACTACAGTACCTGACATTGACGAGGTCAGATATCCAATTCGCTGTCAATTACGTTTGTCAGAAAATGCACAGTCCTACGGTTTCTGACTTCAACCTGCTGAAAAGGATCATTAGATATGTTAAAGGAACAATCACCATGGGGATTTCTCCGCATAAAGACACAGATTTCACTCTCACTTCCTACAGCGATAGTGATTGGGCAGGCTGTGGATCTACAAGACGGTCTACAGGAGGATACAGCACTTTCATGGGAAAGAATCTGATCTCATGGTCATCTCGCAAACAACCGACAGTTTCTAAGAGTTCTACAGAGGCAGAGTACAGAACCTTATCAGAGACAGCTTCGGAAGTTACCTGGTTGTGTTCGATCTTCAGAGAACTGGGTCTTCCTCTTCTTACTACGCCTCTGCTACTCTGTGATAATCTCTCGGCTGTTCTTCTCTCGGCGAATCCTTCATTTCACTCCAGAACCAAGCACTTTGCTCTGGACTATCACTTTGTTCGTGAAAGGGTGGCTTTAGGTGAAATTGAGGTCAAGCACATCCCAAATCATCTGCAGATCGCTGACATCTTCACCAAATCGCTTCCTCAGGCTGCGTTTTCGTCTCTCCGTGATAAGCTTGGAGTCGATATTCTCGGTGTCGATTCACAGTCTCATCCGAGTTTGAGGGAGCCTATTAGAGCAAGCCCACTAGTTCCTCTATCTGGGCCTGCTCAGATCAAGCCCAACGAATCAAAACAGAGCAGCCTGAAGCCCACAATTGATCTGAAGACTCAACGGTCTTCTGCAAAGCTTTTGGAGCAAGAAAAACTGTACGGGAAGCAGAAGATGTAGACAGCTCAGCTGGTCCCGGTGGACAATAGGTTCCAGCTGCTCAACACTGAAGACTCATGAAGAGAAAACCCTAATCTTTAGCATATAAATATCAATGCTCAATGTAACAGAAACATCAAGAGAGAATCAAATAAAAAGAAATTTTTTACCTTTTCTTCTTGACTTGCTCATACGTTCACGGTTATCACCGAAGTTTTGGTAACTTCTCTCAAAAGGTTCCAAAATGTGTGACTGTTTTGACATTTCGTCTTATCCAATATTTACGGTTTGTATCGCGTTTTTTTCTGTATTAGTATGATCCAACCTCCGTATGTATGTCGAGTTTGTTGATCTGGTCTCTTTTTGTTTGGGATTTTGCTTCTGAGAAATTTTGGTTTAGCCGGCAATGTCTCTCTAAAACATATGTTTCTTCAGTCGGTTTAGATTTTAAGAATGTGTTTTAACTATGTACTAGATTTTGATCCGCGCTTAAAAAATGCGGGTTTGTTTTCATTTATTGATCCAAAATTGACTTACAAACTACTATTATTTTTGTTTCGAATCATAATAATCGAACTTCTTTTATTTTTTATCATTTTTTTTTTTCAAATATGGTATTAGTTCGAAATAAATTTAAAGAAGATGTATATGATTTAGTAATATAGATACTTTATATTGAAGAACAATGCATTCTCATTATTAAAATGTAATAATGATATGAATTGTCGATTTTAAACTGAAAATGAATATTTTGTCATATATCTGTATTATAGTTCTAACAATCAATCTACGTTATTTTTATCCCTATTCGATTTAGAAACTACTAATATCTTTGAAAACACGGACATTTTTTTTTGAACCATTTTGATAAAATTGCATAAATTTATAATTTTTTATCAGAAAGCATTTAGTTTAAAAGTTGTTCAATAATAATGTTTGAGTTTTAAGAAATGTTTTCGTATCCGAATCAGATCCGTAATTGAACCCGTAGGCCTGGTACCTTCTATATAATTCAGTATGGATTTAATAAAAAAATTATTAATTAAAAATCTGATAGAATCCAATAAAACTCCAAAAACTAGCTACTAACTCGCAGTCTGATACTATTGATCCGATAAAAACACAAAATATATGATAGTATTTTTAATTTATTTTAATTAAATTACTGATATAGTTTTTAAGATTACATAAATTTGTGATTCCTTAACTTTGATGGAATTTCTATTATGTCATCCAAATAAAAATGAATATAAAAAAACTTATTGATATGACAGTATTTTGTTTATTTTCATTATTAATAACCTATTACAAATTTTTAATTTTAGATTTAAAATTTAATTTTATGATATTTTTAAAAATATTCTTAAACTCGTAATTGCGATATCAATATTATGTACAAAATGACCTAGTAAATCATTTTCTGATTTGTACTTTTACTTATTTTTGATCGTTAATAATATTATGCACAAAAATTGATATTCGGATATGTATATGATATATGGTGTATTTTTGGTTTGTATTTATGCATAATATTCGAATGATTTATTTTGAATATTGATACATAGATTTAAGACAATAATATTTGATGTCATAATGTAAGTTGATTTATATAGGGTTTAAAATATATGTAGGTTTAATATTTAAACTTAAAACATTGTTATGAAATTTAAGCTTTGCATATCTTTTAAATATATGTAGTCCCAATGTTTATTGATTTATTTAGGTGTATATGTAGGACCAAAACTAAAAGACTTAAACATCATTTAAGTTTAATAATATTTTATAAAAGTAAAGGTACTTTTAGAAAAGTTGCGATTTTTCATTAATGATATAATTGTTGTAAAAAACATTGATTTATATTTTTGTATATAATTTTATAAATTGGAAAACTATAAAATATATTTTTTGAAAAAAACTATAAAATATTTAATTTAAATATTGAGCGTGAAATCAAATCAAATTGGACTTACATAAGTGAACTAAGTGGTCGAAAGAAAATAAAGACGATATAGTTATGATAATAATAAAATATAAACAATAATAAGTCCTATAACCTTTTTTCTTGTTAAAAACTTTTAACCTATATATATATACTTGGGTTAATTGTAGAAATAAGATCAATTAGATAGAGATATGGTAAGACCAAAGTATTGTTAGAGAAATATAAGTTAAGACCAAAAATAAGATCTATCACTTATAATTTGTTTTTGAAAAATATAAGGTATGACCAAAAATAATTAGTTAATGAATAGGTGCAATAACTTTGTTTAATTAGATTTTTTTAAACTCCTTCTCTTTTAATAGTATAGAAATCATTCCAAGGTTAAATTAATATTTGAAAAAAAATTGTTGTCTTTTATTGCTTAGGTTTTTATGCCTTGCCTTAGTGAATAACTGAATATTAGTTAGTAAAAAAGAATTTTCCAATTTAAATCCTTGCTATTATTAAATTGCTTAGATTCTCGATATCTTTATTTACGTTGGATCAGATAAGTAGGAGTACTAATGTGTTAATTAATGTAACTAGGTCGTTTTCCGCGCTACGCGAAGATAGTTGCTACTATATATTACGACTGATTTTGTTGTGTGAATATCGAATTTTATAGAATTTTATGTGGTTATAAATTATTTGTTTTGTAGGATATAGTGTAAGAAAAGAGACAGCTATAACTTTTGTTATTTGAATATTTCATATAGTTTATTTCATCGCTTTTTTGTAATAATTTTTTGTGTTAGTTGGGACAAAATATCAAATTTGAATTCAGAACACATAAACAGTTCTCAAGATGTCGGGAAGTTATTCTTAATTATGTTTTTTTTATCATAGTCTTATGACTTGTAGATTATAAGTGTATCTCTAACTCATGTATTGAACTTAACTCTTATTTTCCTTTAGAAATCTTTATGTTTTCATCGTTGTGTCAAAGTAAAATTGTATGGCTGAAAATGACGCGAATAATTGTTTTCATGCAAATAAGAATTATTAATCAGTATGTATTAGACTTTTAAGTTTGTATTTTCTTTTTATTTTTATATATGTCAGGGATATATTTTCTTTTTATTTTTATATATTTCGGGATATACTTGTCACCAAGAAAACTTTATATCTCCGAATACTTATGATTTGCAGCTCACTGAACATAAATTCTTGGTTGTCCCATAGCGTAAAATCCACATCTTGAAGATTAGTGCTAACACTGAATTTGTTTTATGTCAAAAGGGAGTTAACCAAGAGTTTAAGAAATACCTATTTGCTTTAAGTTCTAAGCTTGTTTCTTAGAAAGCAATCAAAAGATTTTAAAGTCAGAACAATTCGTTTGAGATTGGTTCATTGAGTGACTATAAAAATTGTTTATGCATCAAAGTTGACCCCAAAGTGTTCCCGGACTGCATGCATACATCCGAGGTTGCTAGCAGACCTGACATAGCTTACTCAGTGAACTTTCACAATTTCTTATGAGGCCTTAGATAGAAAAGAAGGTTTAGATTATTGTTTCTATTCCTTCCTATCAAGCGCTATTGTTTAAATTTTTGTACTTTATAAATTTTTTATTTAGAATGTTCCTTTATAACCTAATAGCTTACTTTCTTTTTGTTTTGTTCAAAAAAATTTGAATATTACTCTTTCTTTTCCTAATATAAAATGTTCTAGAGAAAATTTGGTATTTGAAAATGTAAGATGTTTTGATATTTTTAAGATATTTTTAACATTCTTAAATTTGGTTAACTAATAATACTATACTTCATTTTTTTGATTGGTTAACTCATTTTAAATGTATATTATTAATAATATTTAAATAAAAATTGATTAGTTTTATGACTAAAAGATCAAAACAGAGTAGTACTTTAAAACCTTTTTATCATCAAATTTTTGTTTAGTGGTGTAATCAAGCATTGACATTTGTTGCTGACTTTGTAAGTTACTCTGATTGCATTATTATGAAGTTAAATTTTAGTCTATTGTACTGTTTAGGAACTTGACGTTGTGATTTAAGGCGATGGTGACTATTTAGTATCAGCTGAGAAATGAATCAAAACAAACAGATACATGTTGTTGTGTCTCTGATTAGAGTTTTATTGTGTTCTATATTGAATTCATTATAAATATATGCAAGATAAGAACACGGAACTGGTTGCCTGAAAGCCATGAAACCATTCAAGCTGTTAGTCCCAATTTTTGTATCTAATATCTACTCAGCCATGTTTGAACCAAACTCGAATAACTGATTCTAAAGTGGAACGAATGTAAATATGGTTGAATGTGTATGATTTTTCAAATCAAAATATACTACTATTAAATCTGAAAAACTAAAACCAAATCTCATCCAAGCTGAAAGAAAAGAAAAACTCTAAAATATCTTCTACTTTGAAATCAATTTCGTTGTCTAGGTATTAGTTTGGTTATTGTTATTCATACTTTGATAAAACCGAATTAAAAATTCCTAGATGGTTAGCTCACTCGGAAAAGTCAAAGTCCGAGCACTGGAAACTGAGGGCGCATTTTAAAGTGTAGCCAATCTTTATTTACATCACAAACACGTTGATCCAATCTTTCTCCTGAGTCAGGAGGCTGTTGCTGCAGGAAGTTAAGTCAATTTCGCAACGATTTTGTTTCAGTTTTTTCTTAAGCAAGTTGTTATACATCAAACGTAGTCTCTTTTCTTAACCTTATACCTCATTGTCGTGTTCCTTATATGTTCTCAGAATCTCAGAAATCAGCTACTGTAGCATATACGGTATGTGCTTTCTTCAGTCTCCAAGTTCTAATAGGAGGCACAAAAGCCAAGAAATTGATCAAGGTGAAGAACTGTTCACTGGAACAGATTAAAAACATCCGTCTGGTATGTTTAAGCTTCCTCAGCCCTTGGGTTTACGTTATTAGATTCAGATTCTCAACTTTTTTGGTTTAACATGTAAAAAATGTAGGAAGTATTCTTCATCAGTCTCCATTAAACCTTGAAGCTTTACAGGCAAGAGATGGTAGCTAGGCATCGACCAGTCTTTATACCTCTTTCTTCTAAAAATCTGACTATTGTTTTTGTGTATTGAATCATAAGAGATGGGGAGGAGATTATTGGCATTGTTTATCAACAGAACCTCATGAAACGTGTGTACAGTGTCAGTAATATAAAATTAAGGAAAGTCTTTCGTGAAATATATATTTGTACTACTTGTTGCCTGCCTCAGTATCTATATATCAGTACTATTTGGTTTCTCTAAAGTACATAAATACGTACGTGATACGTGTAAGAGATGATATGGCAAAACGACAGCAAACCGAATGAAATATGATTGCTACCTTTAACAAAGGTGTTCCTGTTGATTTGTAGTTTTTTGACGTTCAGATTAATAATTTGATACCTTCTCTAGTATAAACAACTATCACAATCTAAAGACTGTAAGATTTTTTACCGTGTCTTCTTCTCAAATACCACTTTTCTCTCAACCATAGACTTCAACCTGGGAATTCCACAACGATTTGCAGCCTAATCTTCACAGAGAGTAATTTGTAGGTTCAGCAACAAATAATTTGCAGTGCTCAAGCTAATTCTTATATATTTAAGTAAATATGTGTAATATTTCATGTGAACCATTGTAATTATTTGTATGAACAGTTGCAACTATAGAAATAAAACATTGCAACTATAGAAATAAAACATTGCAACTATTGATGATGGAAACCTTTGGTAATAACCATATTTATTGTTGCAACCCTTGGTGATCAACCATTTTAACTCTTTAACTAACCATTGCAACTCTTCATTAACCTTTGCAACTCTTGGTTTAACCATTGCAACTATTGGTTTAACCATTGCAACTATTGGTTGCAACTCTTCATTCTCTATATAAAAGAGGATAGACATTGGCAAATGGAGATAGAAAAATCAGAAACTAATAGTAGAAACCAGGAGTTAGTTAGAGAAAGAGAGAAAGAAAGTAAGATTCATTGTTCAAAGATCATCAAAGATCTTTGAAGAAACACATATAAGCACTAAAGCTTTATTTGTTTCTCTTGTATCTTAGCCTAGAACAAGAGTGAGATTTTGATTGTCTTATCCTACAAAGATTTTTTGTGTAACCCAAGGCTTGGAATAGGGTCGAAATACTCTTTAAGGAAAGTGACGTCGTGCGCGATTCAATCATTATCCAAGTATATAATTCACAACTATTTGGGATACAACCCAACTAACCAACAATCTTAAAGAGTATTTTCTTGTGAATTATGGCTGGTGTATCAGTGCGAGAGATGACATCAAAGTTTGGAAAGTTAGATAAGTTTGAGGGAGTAGATTTCCGGAGATGGCAAAAGAAGATGCATTTTCTCCTCACAAATCTGAATGTAGTGTATGTTCTAAGCATGCCTATGCCTACTGTACCAGAGGATGCTGACAATGAGTCTTTGGATGAGACAAGGAAGCAACTTAAATGGGAAAACGACGATTACATATGCTGTGGCCATATTCTCAACGGTATGTCAGATCCTCTCTTTGATGTTTATCAGAATGTCGAATCCGCAAAAGAGTTGTGGGATGCGTTAGAATCAAAGTACATGGCTGAGGATGCTTCTAGTAAGAAGTTCCTTGTTAGTAATTTTAATAATTACAAGATGTCTGATTCTAGGCCAGTTATGGAGCAATACAATGAATTGCTTCGTATACTAGGTCAATTTTCCCAACACAACATGAAGATGGATGAATCCATCTCTGTATCGAGTATCATCGATAATTTACCACCTTCATGGAAAGATTTTAAACACATGTTGAAACACAAAAAGGAAGAGTTGTCTCTTGTACAACTTGGCAGCCATTTGCGCATAGAGGAATCTCTAAGAGTGCAAGAGGGAGAAAAACCCAAAAATAATGAGGCTGGTAATTCTTCTATCAATATGATGGAGGAAGGTGTGAGTTCTAAGAATAATAATAAGAGGAAAAGGTCCTTTAATAACAACACTTACAATGGATCTAACAAAAGGTTTAAAAGCATTTGTTGGAATTGTAACAAGCCGGGTCACTTAAGTCGTGATTGCCGAGCAGGGAAGGATAAGAATAAAACGGGAAAAAACCGTTTGGGACAAGGGTCTAAGGACCAAGGTCCATCCACTCATCAAGGTCAAATCTCTGAATTTAAACCATATTCTAATGTGAATTATGTATCAAATATTTATGAGGAATTTTATGTGCAGGATGATGAAGTGGCATGGTGGATTGACTCAGGTGCAACAACACATGTTTGCAGGGATCGTGAATGGTTCATTACATATGAGCAAGTTCAAGATGGATCCGTACTTCATATGGGAAATGAGTCAACTGCCCCTATCCTAGGTCGTGGAAAATTGGTATTAGAGTTTAGTTCTGGAAAAACCCTTGATCTCAAGGATGTACTTCATGTACCCGGAATTAGGAAAAACTTAGTCTCTGGTAGTGTTTTAAATAAATGTGGTTTTAAACAAGTGTATGAATCCGATAAGTATATCTTATCGAAGTGTGGTGTATTTGTTGGATTTGGATATTTTTGTAATGGAATGTTTATGTTTAATCTTAATAAAGTCAATTCTATTTATATGGCAAGTTCTAGCAAAAATGATAGTTCTCTATGGCATGCTAGATTAGGTCATGTACATTATAATCGTATGATTAATATGTCTAAAGAAGGGTTGATTCCTACTTTTGATATAAATTTAGAAAAGTGTAATACTTGCATGTTAACAAAGATAATTAGGCAACCATTTAAAAGTATTGAAAGAAATTTCGTAGTGCTAGGACTTATACATAGTGATATATGTGATTTGCATGCTACTCCATCTTTAGGAAACAAGAAGTATTTCGTCACTTTTATAGATGATTATTCTCGTTTCTGTTATGTTTATTTACTACATACTAAAGATGAAGCCCTAGATAAATTTAAGAATTAGAACAAAATGGTTTGATTAAGAAGTTACGCACCAATAGAGGTGGAGAGTATTATGATCCTGTATATTTCCAGTCTGTAGGCATTATACATGAAACTACAGCTCCGTACACACCACAACAAAATGGTGTATCGGAAAGGAAAAATAGAATCTTAAAGGAAATGGTTAATTTCATGTTATCCTACTCAGGATTAAGTGGTGGATTTTGGGGAGAAGCTATGTTAACAGCTTGCTATTTATTAAATAGAGTTCCTAATAAAAGGAATAAAATTACCCCTTATGAACTTTGGTATAAGAAAAACCAAACTTGAACTATCTTCGAGTTTGGGGATTTAAGGCTGTTGTAAGACTACCCCAGCCCAAGATTAAAACCTTGGGAGAGAGAGGTATTGATTGCATTTTTGTTGGATATGCAGAGCATTCCAAAGCTTATAGGTTTTATGTAATAGAACCTAATGATTCAGTAGCAGTTCACACTGTAATTGAATCAAGAGATGCAATATTTGATGAAAATCGTTTTTCATCTATACCTATGCCAAAGAATTTAGTTCCAATTTCAAGTGGAACTAATAAAGGAGATGAAACTGTTGTACCTCTTGACATGTCACCTATGCTCCGTAGGAGCAAGCGAGGAAGGATTGAAAAATCATTTGGTCCTGATTTTCAAATATATTTAGTTGAAGGATCAAGAAATGAGATTGGTTTCCAATACTCATATTGTTATCATATTGATAATGATCCAAGAACTTATAGTGAGGCTATGAAGTCTCAAGATGTTTCTTTTTGGAAAGAAGCAATAAATGATGAGATGGACTCCATCATGGGAAATAATACTTGAATCTTGTCGGATCTCCCACCTGGTTGCAAGCCTTTAGGCTGCAAATGGATCTTCAAAAGAAAGATGAAAGTTGATGGAACAATAGACAAGTTTAAAGCTCGATTGGTTATTCAAGGCTTTAAACAAAGGGAAGGTATTGATTATTTCGTCACGTATGCTCCAGTTGCTAGGATCTCTTCTATAAGATTATTAATTGCTTTGGCAGCAATTAATAACCTTGTGATTCACCAAATGGATGTTAAGACAGCGTTCTTAAATGGTGTTCTGGAAGAAGAGGTGTATATGAAGCAACCATAAGGTTTTATTATGCCTCATAATGAGCATAAGGTGTGTAAGTTGATCAAGTCATTGTATGGGCTAAAGCAAGCACCTAAGCAGTGGCATCAAAGATTTGATGAGGTTGTTTTATCAAATGGTTTCAAGTTAAACCAATCAGATAAGTGTTTATATAGCAAATTTGATGAATTTGGAAACGGAGTAATCATTTGCTTGTATGTTGATGACATGTTGATCTTTGGTACTGACGTTAGACAAGTAGAGCTTACAAAAGCATTTTTGTCATCAAATTTTGCAATGAAAGATATGGGAGAGGCGGATGTGATTCTTGGAATTAGAATCAAACATGAAAATGAAGGACTATCTTTGACACAATCTCATTACATTGAGAAAGTTCTTAAGAAGTTCAATTGTGAGAATTGTTCTCCAATGAGCACTCCCATGGATCCGAGTGTGAAGCTTATGCCTAATACAGGACAAGCAGTATCACAACTCGAGTATTCTCAAGTTATTGGCTGCTTAATGTATGCCATGACGAGCACTAGGCCAGATATAGCTTACGCTGTAGGGAGGTTGAGTAAATACACTAGTAATCCTAGTACTCAACATTGGCAAGCCTTAAAAATAGTGCTCAAGTATTTGAAAGGAACCATTAATATGGTTTGACATATGTCGGATTTCCTTCGGTGCTAGAAGGATATTCAGATGCAAGTTGGATTACCAACATAGAAGATCATTCTTCTACAAGTGGTTGGGTGTTTTTGCTTGGGGGAGGTGCCATTTCATGGGCTTCCAAGAAGCAAACTTGCATTACAAGTTCGACTATGGAGTCGGAATTCGTAGCATTAGCAGCTGCTGGTAAAGAGGCAGAATGGCTAAGAAATTTAGTGTACGAGATTCCATTGTGGCCGAAACCAGTATCACCAATTTCTATCCATTGTGATACTCAAGCTACCTTGGCTAAGGCCTATAGCCAAGTGTATAATGGTAAGTCTAGACACCTGGGCGTTAGACATAGCGCAGTACGTGAGCTGATCACCCACGGGGTGATTACGATAGAGTTTGTTCGGTCTCAACAAAATTTAGCTGATCATTTGACGAAAGGATTAGCTAGGGACTTAGTGATTAAGTCGGTTAAAGGGATGAATTAAAGTCCATTTAAAATCTTTAATTGTGGGATACCCAATTCCCCTCTAATACGACGTTAGAGGCTGAATTCAATGTGGAAAGCCTACACTTAAAGATTGAAGCACATTTTTTTTCATCCCAAGGTATGTGGTTGGACCTGCAAGAAAGAGCTAGGTTGAAATATTATTCTTAATAAATACTTTGAAAAAATGCATTTGCAGGTGCATGGCTGAAAATATTTACCTATATGAGTGTGAAGTGATGCCACTTCAATAAGCTGGGACTTGGCTTTGTATGCGCTCAAGAATGGATAGGGACACATGGCTTATAATAGTGTCAAGTATAAACACTTAAAGTAGTGCGGAGACACATGTATGTATTATCTTCATGTGCCCAAAATGGGTTGGAGGATTCAATCCGTAGGACATCCTGATTCTCGGACATTTGAAATGTGTAGTACACTAAGATGAAAATTCAATTCTTCGAACATTTTCATTTATGCATGAGTTTGATATATGTATTATTTATTTAATGAATCTATGATTACACTTAAATGGGGAGGAATGTTATATATTTAAGTGAATAGGTGTAATGTTTCATGTGAACCATTGTAATTGTTTGTATGAACAGTTGCAACTATGTGGGAACCGAAATTCACACCGTCAATTTTAATGAATAAGATTGCGGAGGAAAGCCAAGTTAACCCGACTTTCCTTGAAGGTCCGGATTCTCTGCGACAGCCAACGACAAGTGACCGAATAAATGCGGAAAAAGATTTGTTAAGATTTGAGACTGGACCTTAAGAAAGGCTGCCTACGCACTTTCGAGGATCAAGTCGGACGATAGTTCAGTTAGAAAGAATTGAACAAGAGATCGAACCGTCTGGGCGGGTTCGTCTAGTATGGCGTTGTCATAGAAACAGGCATGTCAAGATAACGCTAGGGTTTCTGCGCGGAGCTCTTAAGTAAAGAATTGTCCGATCCTTCCAGAGGAGCGGAGATTTGGCAGGAGGCGCCAGGCGTCTAGGGCCTGGTTCGCCTAATATGGCGTTGGTCATAGAAGCGGGCATGTCGAAGATAATGCCTAGGGTTTCTATGTGCGAAGCTTTGAGTAAAAGTATAGTTAGATCCTTCCGAGGAACGTGGGTCTCGGAGAAGATAAAACTAGAACAAGAGCGCCAGACGTCTGAGTCCTGCCTCGCTGGCCTAACCGCCTAAGTTCTAAGTTCTCTAAGCTAGCAGGATGCTCTAAGTCTCCAATCTAGGATTTTCGGATCTTTTTGGGATGCTCTTCTCCTCTGCTCTTGCTCTCCTTATATACTCACTCCTAGGTCGGTTTGCCTTAGGATGATGGACCTCTTTGGGCCCAAGTTTATCTCTTCAGGAAATATTCCATTTCCGTCGATCTTCGTAATTATCCTCGAGTTTTCCCCTATTTCTCGGTGGCTTAATGTTTATCCGATGTTCGGGAAATTGGATAAACCGTCATAGTCTGATTGGGCCTGAATTCTTAAAATCGTAAGTAAGTCCGTGGACTTGTCTTAAGTCGTTGAACGTTTTATACGATTTCGAAAAGACTATCTTTCTAAAATAAACTGTATAGCCTAAAGGATCGATGTTCAAGTTAATCGATCTTTGTTTTATCGATATCTTCTACGAAATCCAATCCTTCTAGTTTTGTCGTAAAACATCGAGGGCGATTCCAATCGAGTCGAAGGATGTTTATTCTAGCGTGATCGTCCCAAACTCATGATGATTGATCCAAACAAGCCAAGATGGGATCAGACCGAACACGATGGGACCGAGACCAGGGCGAGGGCCGTCCGGCGCCAGGCGGGTGCCGCCGGCGCCAGGCCAGCTTGGACGTGTGCCGGCGCCAGGCCAGCTTATGGACGTGTGCCGCCGGCGCCAGGCCGCCCGCGGACGCTGCCGCCGCGCCAGGTCGGTGCCGCCGCCGGCGCCAGGCGGTGCCGCCGCTGGCGCCAGGCCGCTTCGCGCTGGCCGCCGGCGCCAGGCCGCTCGGCGTGACGCGCGGCGCCGGCGAGGCGCCGCGCCGCCAGACGGTGCCGCGGCGCAGGCTCGGACGCGCCGCGCCAGGCGCGCCCGGCGCCAGGCGGTGCCGCCGCCGGCGCAGGCCGCTCGCGTGGACGCGTGCCGCCGGCGCCAGGCCGGGTGCCGCCGCCGGCGCCAGGCGCTGGCGCGTGCCGCTCGCGGCGCTGCGCCGCCGCGCCAGGCGGTGTGCCGCGGCGCCAGGCCGCTGCGCGGACGCTGCCGCCGGGCGCCAGGCGGTGTTGCACCAGGCGCTCAGGCGGACGCTGCCGCCGCCGCCGCGCCAGGCGGCTCGCGCCGCCGGCGCCAGGCGGGTGCCGCCGCGCAGGCCGGCTCGCTGCGGCGCGTGCCGCCGGCGCCGTGCCGCCCGCCGGCGCCAGGCGGCTCGCGCGCGCGCCACCGGCGCCAGGCGGGTGCCGCCCGGCGCCAGGCCGCTCAGCGTGACGCGTGCCGCCGGCGCCAGGACGGTGCCGCCGGCGCCAGGCGTCCGTGCCAGCACGGGCGTTTTGAAGATCTCGGCGAGGGCTTCGATTTGATATCTTGATCGTTTTCTGGTTCCTCACGGTTTGAGAGAGCGACTCTTCAAGTTTCGAGGCAGATTCTTTTGTTTAGGGTTTTGTGGTGATCGAATCTTGATGTCCTGGGTGAGCGGACCGATCTTTCTTGGGACTCTCGTGACGCCCCGTAGTCTTCGATCTTACTTTCAAGAAGTGTTTCACGAAGAACCCATAAGTAAAAAATAATCCTAGCCGTTGATTTCGAGATAACCGCCCGAGAGTGGATATTCTAATTTGAGAAAATCTCGTATAACTTCTTTTCAAATTATATGAGACTTTTGTTTCAAGAAATACTTTCCAGAGACTTTCAGTCATTGATTCCGTCGCGACCGATTTTGACACCAACAGTTAGCCCCCCAGCTCGTTAGAACCTTCGTGATGTTCTTGCGAGCGATAAGACATGTCAGGTAAGATAGGCGGAATCAATGGTTGAAAGGCTCCGTTGAAAGTGGTAAGATTGGGGCTGCGCCTTCGAAGGCTGCCTACGCACCTTGGTGTAGGGATCAAGCCTTCCGTAGTTCGTTTTGGAGTTTAAGACCCTTGTGATCTGTTTTCCGCGAGACTTATATGGTCTGGTTATGTTTCATGAGAGACTTTCGAGCATGATGCTGTTGATGTATTTGTTTTTCGATTATTTATGAACTTCAGTTTTTGAAGTATGAGAAAGAGGGTGTGAGTTGTCGTCTCATTCCTAGTTCCCTGATGATCACCGTACCTATTGTTTGCATAAAGCGAGATTTTCCGCGGTTTACCGATTCTGGAAAGTTCGTGAAACGAATAGGCTTAAGTGAAGAGACAAATTTTGGATCTCGTATACCATACTATGTCTGTGAGATGTCAAGATCCAGCGTGGCTGGGTTTAGGGCAAGACCTAGGTTTACTCGGACTGAGGCTTTGCGATGACAAATCGGCTTTCGTTTGCCTGTTTGCAATTTTAACCTGACTCACCGTTTAAAATCCGCAATTGTTGTCGGCTTATATGATTTGTTCAGTGAGTCGAGCTACTTCCTTCTGAAGAGCTAGACCAAAATTTTGGATTTTTGTATAGCATGCTATGTTTATCCTTGTCGGATGCAAGAGAGCCTACCCTTGAAGGGCGCTATTTGTCTGTTTAGGACGTTAGAGTTCGTTTGTTGTGATCAGCAACAACGAAATGATGCCAGTTTAGAGGCATGTTACCGTTTAGAGGTGTGTTTGTATGTTTTGAGTTCTAGAGACGAGGATTTCGTGAACGCTTTGAGGAAAAGAATGTCCTTCGTTAGCGACGCCTCGCAGTGCTGAAGGTCGAGTTTCTTGCCGCATTTCGTGGTTGAAATGTTCGCGGGCTTTGGAGATGTTTTGCGAATGTTCGCAGCCAGAAACTGTTGTTTGGTTTAGACGCAGGACCAAGAGGTCGCGTAAGTTCGACCAGGAGAAGCGTCTACATTCACGGCTTCGTGAAGTGTTGGCCTTCCGGATTTGTTTGCATATATTAAGGATGACTCATTATAACTCTTGGAGCCTTGTCACGAGCGTTTCTTTTCATGCAGTGTTTACGGGTATAGAACTTAATCGATTGACGATGAGTTTGAATCTTCCGTTAACCATATGGTTGTTAGGACTGAGTTTTGGTATGGAGAGTTTATCGATGATTTCCGATTCTGGGTTATGCGACAAATTGCTTGCGTAATAGTCACTTGGCGCTCTATGAACAAATCGTGGATTGTTGTTTTAGCCGTTAAGTGATTGGAGCGGTGGTCGCCAGTAGCTTTGGATTGGCATGGAGGCTAGATTCAGCCGTATCGCCAAGGAAGTTGTTTGGTAACGATCAGACCATGACCCTTATTAAGGTCATGTTAGTTTACGATTGTCCTTAATGCGGATGCGAATTCAGGTCGGGCTTTACGGAAGGGCGAGTTGGCGAGGGCCAAATAGCGTTGCCGAGATAGACATGCCAAGCATAGCGGAGTTTTCTGAATTATTGCTGATGGCTTTAGAAACGATCTTCCACTTTAGGTCTCAGTTATCGATGAATGGTTCGTAAAATTTTTTTTGTTGCATGAAAATCGTTTCATTTTATCCGAGGGGACAAAGTTTAAGGGATCGACGAGGACACGCGGCGGGTTCGTCTGCGTGATTATTTCCTGCTCGGACGTAACCGCGAGTGAAAGCAGGAGCCAGAAACCTTGTGGAGCGAAAACTGTCTATGTCAGTTACCGTTGGACCCATTATGTTTATTTTACGAAAGTTGATTTGTATGAATTGACTCGACCATACAGAGGATTTTTCGTAAAAGTGATGTAAGGGGGTTTTCGCAAAGGTAACCGGAGAGCGTTTCTCACAAATTACTTGCGATATTCGCGACCACGGATTATGTTTTCCTCATTCACTTTTGCGCATTGCGAAATCGTTTTGCATGAGACCGATCATGTTTTTTCCCTAGGCTGTTTTGTTTTAAAACGCTCTTGTTATAATGAAAGTAATGGATAACCGGTTTCATGGAGATAGAAAATCGCAGATTGTTAAAGTAGCGATGTTTCCGCGGACTACACGGGAGATGTTTCCGCTATGATTTCGACCTTTGAAAGCTGCTTCGAACTACTCGTGGAGTTTTACCGAAGGTTATTTCGTTATTTTCGTAGTTCACCGTCGTTATTAGTCTGACGCCGGTACACGCTTTTAGTTGCGAAGTTTGCATTTAGAGGTGACATAGAGTTTTCAGGACTATGTTTGTAACGGTTGGGCTATGCCGCTAGCGTTCTTAAGATGAATCTTATTGCTGCGAGAGTTTTCTTTGTCAAAAGCGTTGTCTTGATGCTGAAGCAAAAAGTTTTCGAAGATGGGATTATACGGATATAGTATAGGTATCTACTTCCTTTTTACTTAAAGAAAACGGGTTAGCCGTTCTTCCAAGGCTTGTGTGCGTTTTTCTTTCTTTTAGGAAGCGGGATGAGTATGCTTTTAGAACGGCGCATCGCTTCTCGGTTTTCGAGAGACTAGATCGGTTTGCATGTTCTGCCTGGACAATCAAGGAACGATGGAACAAGACTGGAAATTTTGCCTAAGACTTAGCTTGCTAGACTATCCACCTAGGTCCTAAGTTCCCTAAATTACGGCAGTTTTCAAGACGCTTTTGTTCCTGTCCTACAAAGAATTAAAACCTTTACGAAATTTTTGAGAAAATAGTCTTTTGAAGGTTTCGCATTTCGAAGGAATCCCATTTCCTCGATAGTCGAGACGATTGGTGTTTAGAATAATCGGATCGCCAAACTCACGAAGATTGATCGAACAAGCCAAGAGGGATCGGACCGAGCACGATGGGACCGAGACCAGGACGAGGACCGCCGACCGGCGCCAGGCGGTGCCGCTGGCGCCAGGCCAGCTCGCCCCGCTGCGCCGCGCCAGGCGGTGCCGCTGGCGCCAGGCCAGCCAGCGCCCCGCTGCGGCCGCGCCAGGCGGGTGCCGCCGGCGCCAGGCCAGCCTGCTCCCGCCGGTGCCAGGTCGGGTGGGCGCCAGGCCAGCCAGCGCCCTGTGGCCGGCGCCAGGCCGGTGCCGCTGGCGCCAGGCCACCCTGCGCGCCGGCGCCAGGTTGGTGCGCTGGCGCTTAGGCCAGCCCCGCCAGGCCGGGCGCGCGCGGCGCAGGCGCCCGCGCCCCGTGCCGCTGGCGCCAGGTGGTGCGCTGGCGCCAGGCCGCGCCCGCTGCCGCCGGCGCCAGGTTGGCGCCAGGCCAGCGTCAGCTGGCGCCCGGCGCCGCCGTCTTGCCCCTGTGGGTTTTTCGTTGTTCGATCTTTCCTCGTCCGCTTATGGAAATATTTTGAGTTTTGGGAAGGTCTTTAGCCGTAGATTTCGAGATAACCGTTTTGACCCCAAAAGAGAAAAGTGAGGTTTCCACAGGCGAGGTGACCTTGGTGATGGTTGTTCTCGCCCACAGCGAGGTGGCGAGAGTGATTTTGTTCCCTTCAGTAAAATCTCAACGGAAACTCCGATTGAGACTAAACGAAAGCCATTTTGACCTAGACACAAAGGAGAACAAAGTGGGCTCTTACTAAGGCGAACTGGGAAGACTGATCTTACCTTATGGCAAGTCGTCCTAGTAAGATCAAGCTCCGACCTCCTTTCGTTTTCCCGTTTGTTCCTCGAGAGTTGTTTGTAAGAAGTATGGCAGTGGGAATCGGTGAACCGATTTGCCGCGGCTTCTGTTCCACGAGTAATATAGGGTTTCCCAAGGTTTCGAGGAGAATAAGTTTTATTTTTCCGAGAGGTTCTCGAAGAAACGCCAGAGAAACCTTGCTCGCTTGCATTTCTCTAACTTGGTAACAAGACAAATTTTGGGGTTTGATAGATTTTATCGCTGCCCTTCTGTTTAGATAGAGAAATTGCGAGCTCGCTTTTGTGCTCTTCCTGTGGCGGAAAGCCGCGCTAGGTTTTGATTTGCTCGAGCACCGTGCGCGTAAGCGCTGGCCATAGGAACAATCGCTGCTGGAGTTGTTTTACCATCGCTTACGCAAACTTCAACTTTTCTTTCATATTTCTGGACATTGGTTCGACTGCTTTGCCGTGATGAGTAAGAGTAATCCGTCCCCTCCTTCTAGCCAAACTGTGGGAACCGAAATTCACACCGCCAATTTTAATGAATAAGATTGCGGAGGAAAGCCAAGTTAACCCGACTTTCCTTGAAGGTCCGGATTCTCGCGACAGCCAACGACAAGTGACCGAATAAATGCGGAAAAGATTTGTTAAGATTTGAGACTGGACCTTAAGAAAGGCTGCCTACGCACCTTTCGAGGATCAAGTCGGACGTAGTTCAGTTAGAAAGAATTGAACAAGAGATCGAACCGTCTGGGCGGGTTCGCCTAGTATGAGCGCTTGTCATAGAAACAGGCATGTCAAGATAACGCCTAGGTTTCTGCGCGGAGCTCTTAAGTAAAGAATTGTCCGATCCTTCCGAGAGGAGCGGAGATTTGCGAGCAGGAGGCGGCCAGACGTTCTAGGGCCTGGTTCGTCTAATATGAGCGTTGGTCATAGAAGCGGGCATGTCGAAGATAATGCCTAGGGTTTCTATGTGCGAGCTTTGAGTAAAAGTATAGTTAGATCCTTCCGAGGAACGTGGGTCTGCGGAGAAGATAAAACTAGAACAAGAGGCGCCAGACGCTCGAGTCCTGCCTCGCTGGCCTAACCGCCTAAGTTCTAAGTTCTCTAAGCTAGCAGGATGCTCTAAGTCTCCAATCTAGGATTTTTGGATCTTTTTTGGGATGCTCTTCTCCTCTGCTCTTGCTCTCCTTATATACTCACTCCTAGGTCGGTTTGCCTTAGGATGATGGACCTCCTTTGGGCCCAAGTTTATCTCTTAAGGAAATATTCCATTTCCGCCGATCTTCGTAATTATCCTCGAAGTTTTCCCCTATTTCTGGTGGCTTAATGTTTATCCGATGTTCGGGAAATTGGATAAACCGTCATAGTCTGATTGGGCCTGAATTCTTAAAATCGTAAGTAAGTCCGTGGACTTGTCTTAAGTCGTTGAACGTTTTATACGATTTCTCGAAAAGACTATCTTTCTCGTAAAATAAACTGTATAGCCTAAAGGATCGATGTTCGTTAATCGATCTTTGTTTTATACGATATCTTCTACGAAATCCAATCCTTCTAGTTTTTGTCGTAAAACATCGAGGACGATTCCAATCGAAGTCGAAGGATGTTTATTCTGAGCCGGATCGCCCCAAACTCATGATGATTGATCCAAACAAGCCAAGATGGGATCAGACCGAACACGATGGGACCGAGACCAGGACGAGGGCCGCCGACCGGCGCCAGGTCGCGCCAGGCCAGCTTATGGACGTGTGCGGGCGCCAGGCCAGCTTATGGACGCCGCCGGCGCCAGGCCGCCCGTGACGCTGCCGGCGCCAGGTCGGGTGCCGCCGCCAGGCCGGGTGCCGCTGGCGCCAGGCCGCTCGGACGCTGCCGGGCGCCAGGCCGGGTGCCGCCCGCCAGACCGGGTGCCGCCGGCGCCAGGCCGCGCTGCGGCGCGGGCGCCAGGCCGGTGTGCCGCCCGGCGCCAGGCCGGTGCCGCCGGCGCCAGGCCGCGCGGACGCTGCCGCCGGCGCCAGGTGGTGCGGCGCCAGGCGGTGCCGCCGGCGCCAGGCGGCTTCGCTGGACGCCCGCCGGGCCGCCCGGTGCCGCCGGCGCCAGGCCGGTCGCGGACGCTGCGCGCGGGCGCCAGGCGGTGCGCGCCGGCACCAGGCCGCTGCGGACGCTGCGCCGGCGCCGCCGCCGGCGCCAGGCCGCTCGCGGACGCTGCCGGGCGCCAGGGGTGCCACCCGCCGGCGCCAGGCGCGTCGCGACGCCGCCGGCGCCAGGCGGTGTGCCCGGGCGCCAGGCGGCTCGCGACGCTGCGCCGCCGGGCGCCAGTGGTTGCCGCCGGCGCCAGGCCGGCTCGCGTGACGCGTGCCGCCGGCGCCAGGCGTCCGGTGCCAGCACGGGCGTTTTGAAGATCTCGGCGAGGGCTTCGATTTGATATCTTGATCGTTTTCTGGTTCCTCACGGTTTGAGAGAACGACCTCTTCGAAGTTTCGAGGCAGATTCTTTTTTGTTTAGGGTTTTTGTGGTGATCGAATCTTGATGTCCTTGGGTGAGCGGACCGATCTTTCTTGGGACTCTCGTACGCGCACGCCCGTAGTCTTCCGATCTTACTTTCAAGAAGTGTTTCACGAAGAACCCATAAGTAAAAAATAATCCTAGCCGTTGATTTCGAGATAACCGTTTTCGCCAGAGAGTGGATATTCTAATTTGAGAAAATCTCGTATAACTTCTTTTCAAATTATATGAGACTTTTTGTTTCAAGAAATACTTTCCAGAGACTTTCAGTCATTGATTCCGTCGCGACCGATTTTGACACCAACAAACTATAGAAATAAAACATTGCAACTATTGATGATGGCAACCTTTGGTAATAACCATATTTATTGTTGCAACCCTTGGTGATCAACCATTTTAACTCTTTAACTAACCATTGCAACTCTTCATTAACCTTTGCAACTCTTGGTTTAACCATTGCAACTATTGGTTTAACCATTGCAACTATTAGTTGCAACTCTTCATTCTCTATATAAGAGAGGATAGACATTGGCAAATGGAGATAGAAAAATCAGAAACTAATAGTAGAAACCAGGAGTTAGTTAGAAAGAAAGAGAGAAAGAAAGTAAGATTCATTGTTCAAAGATCATCAAAGATCTTTGAAGAAACACATATAAACACTAAAGCTTTATTTGTTTCTCTTGTATCTTAGCCTAGAACAAGAGTGAGATTTTGATTGTCTTATCCTACAAAGATTTTTTGTGTAACCCAAGGCTTTGAATAGGGTCGAAATACTCTTTAAGGAAAGTGACGTCGTGCGCAGTTCAATCATTATCCAAGTATATAATTCACAACTATTTGGGATACAACCCAACTAACCAACACTAATTACTCGAGCATCATCAGTCAGGAGCAATAGCCTCAAAACTGAAACTCGTGGTGATGGAAATGGGCTCATATACTCTTCGATGGTCTTTTGTTCTCCATGCAGTCTTGTTACTGCATGAAATAATAGACTCACATCAACCATAAAGCTTAAATAGGCATCCCTCACCATCACATGTCCTGAATTGTGAATCTGGAATAAGAGAAGCCATGTTACATCTTTGCCTGAGGAGTAAAAGTTCCAAAAGATATAATGAAAGATATAATGAATAAGAAATATTACTTGTGGTGTTAAAAAAAAAAGAAATATTACTTGCATGTTATCAAAGTACGACTTTTGATGGATTTTGTATAACATGAACCACTCTTGCAGCACAAACTCTGTTCTTATAGAAAATGCATCAATTCACATCCAATATAGAATTAGAGAAAACGGGTAATTAGGTTATGATCAACAAATAATGTACTCTGACGTCAAACATCTAGACTCTACATAGAGATAAAAATACATGCAGTTGTTGCATTGCGCTTCTTTCTTCCTCTACATTATTGTCCCCTAAAGCCTGACCAAGTTTGACTCTTATTGAGATTTCACCTTGCATATTAAAAATATTAGTGATATCATTTCAAATCATTAGCGAAAAGCATAAATCACGATCGTATGTTTCAATAATTTTATCGAGCAAGCAAAACCAAATAAAGTAAAAACAAAGATGTCGAGGTAAACATGTTCGTCAATCAGAAGCATTTCTAGACCCATAAGTGTCTTCACGAGTGGATTCCGAGCCTCCCAAAAATGGATAAGACGAAACCTTAACTCGTCTTCTTGTGGTCCGAATTTGACATCTCCGAAGAACAACACTTCGTTAGTTTTGGTGGAGGCGACACCGGTTCCGCCGCTATGTTTGATCGGCATGTCGGAGTACACAACGGCCTTGCCGTTTGGTTTCTTCGACATAGGATCGCCAGAGACAGCTTTGGCGGAAGAGACGCCAGTTTGGCCGGCTCGGCGGAGGAGACAACGTCCTTTCCGTTTGGTTTCTTTGAGGTAAGATCGCCGGAAACACAGAGGATTTGCTGTTGGAATTCATCGCTTGAGAGAATATTTTTGTGTGTAACAAATCTGTGAAAAATAAGAGTCTTATAAAGAGACTTAGAGGGCGAAAGGCGAAACGAAGCCATAAATGAGATTTTCAGATGATTCATTGCACAGAGATGGAGTAGTGTGTCGATTGATCGACGATTCGATGAAAAAGTGGAAACGACGAAGATAGGAGATGTCATTCACCGTCTCAGCTTAAGCGTCTTAGGGTTTCTTTCTGAATGCGTCGATGGGCCCAATTTTACAGACCAAGAAACATACATTTTATGGTTCAAAAAATCAGAGAAGCCCAACCACGATGTGACGTGGCAAAAAGCAAGTTTTTTATTGGCTGATTTTCATGACCGACGTGGACAGACTATCTGATGTTCTTATGGGGATGTATTCAATCTAACATTTGAGATGATTTGATTTTTAATAGGGTTTTAGATGATTTTAATAAATTGCGGAGATTTAGGTGATTTTTGTTAAACCACTCTAGAATATCACCTACAACTATGAAATTTGATTTTTAATTTTGTAACTAAAAAACTCCACCCAAACACCCTAAAATCACCTGAAAACTTTAAAACTCTACAACTTAAAATAAGTTCAATAACAGTGGATTTCAGAATACTTTACAAAATGTCAAGTTCAATAACACTGGATTTTAAATGAGTTTTTAAAATTCATGTTTGAATAACAATTGATTTGTCATTTTAATACAAATCACCTAAAACTCTCAGTTGAATACACCCCTTATTCTCCTTTTAATTATTGTTTGACTAGATGATAGTCCGCACTATATGCGGATTAATATATAGATACTCAACAAATTATGATTTAATATGATTTTATATGATTTTATTTAAATTATTCAATTTGATACAAAATAAACATTTATTGTAGTTGTGGATTGAAATAATTTCATCGATATTAAAAACATTATAAACAGTTACATTCATAAAACATCAACAAAATAACAATGGGCAATAAACATCATATATTATTAACATTACCGACATGATCGCCACTTCGTCGCTTGACAAGTCAATTCCTATTGAAACAGTGACGAAGATATCCGATCTTCAAATAAATTTGGTAGATGAGATTCTCTAAAGGGTCCCCGTGAAATATATGAGTGCAGTGCGATTAACTTGCAAAGAGTGGGATGCTTTATCAAAGAGTCGAAGCTTTTCTACAATGCATATTGATAAACTAATCGCAGTAAGAGAAGGTGAGTCTCTGATTGTCGCAATGATGGATTACAATCTATGTCTTATAGTCGTTCTCGTGGACAATGAAGATCCAATCATAGAGTGCCAAGGTAAACTTAACAAACAAAATAAGATATCTAAAGTTATAAACTGTGACGGTTTATTGTTATGCGTCTTGAAAGATGATGCTACCAAAGTAGTCGTTTGGAATCCTTATTGGGGTCAAACAAGGTCGATAGAATGTAGATACTCTCACCGATGGGACAGGTTGAGTTACGCTCTCAGATACGAGGACAACGGCTCTTGTCGTAGCTACAAATTCTTGAGGTTTTTAGATAAGTATTACAATGAACCTATAAGCCAGTTTTCTTGGTATCAAATTTATGATTTCGACTCTAGTTCATGGAAGACTCTTGATATCTCTCCACACTCGCGTATAATATGTCATCAGGGTGGCGAGTCTCTCAAAGGAAATACTTACTGGCCTGCTTTACGAAGTTACTCAGAAAAATTCTTTTTTAAGTACGATCACCTAATCGGTTTCGATTTTACAAGTGAGAGTTTTGATCCTCCTCTGCGTCTCAACGCTGCTTGTGAAAACTTTGTGGCTTTATCTTGTGTTAGAGAAGAGGAGCTTGTGGTGTTACTTAACAACGAAGCAAATCCAAAGGAGTTTGAGATATGGATTACTACTAAGATTGAGACCGAAAAGGTTTTGTGGAGCACGTTCTTGAGAGTGTTGGGAACGGAACGTTACCCGATTACATGTGATAATTTCTTCATTGACGAGGAGAAGAAAGTCTCCATGTGTTTTCAAACCACAACATTTAAAATTGTTGGAGAGGCTGGATACTTAAAAAAGCTGAAACTAGTAGAACGTTTACGCGGAGACAAAAGCTTTAGGGTAAAGCCGTGCTCTTATGTTCAGTCTAGTGCAAATCAAGTAACCTGCTCCAGGAGGTCAAAGGAAACAACAAAGCGACTTATAAAAGCAACGGTTTGATCAAAACATGTTGAGAGTCTTGCCGCTGTTGTAAAGCGTTGCAGTATGTAATTATCTGTCGGAGGATGGCAAATGAGATAAATCGAGATGATTAGTCTTTTATTTGCGTTTTTCATCTTAATCCTTCATTTATGTCTTTCATTTACTTTTAGTAGTTGGCTCTTCTGATACATCGTGTCTATCTTAAGATTAAGATATCTAAAATTTCACACTGCTGATGGTTTATTGTTATGCGTCTTGAAAGAAAGGAGATGACTGACTAGTCTCAGTCTTAAATCTTCTTATACAACTCTTAAATCTTTAATTCGGCTTGAATTCAACTAAATAAAAACGTGAATAATTCAGGTGGGGCATAGGATGTTTAGAAACAAAACAGAAATAATAATGAAATCTATTTCTTTGGTGAATTCAACTAAATAACAAGTCAATCCAGATTGAAACAACGACTAAGATCTCCGATCTTCCAGTAAATTTGGTAGAGGAGATTCTCTCTAGGGTTCCCTTGAAATATATGAGAGCTGTGAGATTAACTTGCAAAGAGTGGGACGCTTTATCCAAGAGTCGAAGCTTTTCAAAGATGCACATTGATAAACTAAGCGCAGTAAGGGAAGGTGAGTCCATGACGATCGCATGGATAGATTACAATCTATATCTCATCAGGGTCATTCTCGTGGATAATGAAGATCCAGTCATAGAGTGTCAAGGTAAACTTAACAAACAAATCAAGATATCTAAAGTTATCCATTGTGACGGTTTATTGTTATGCGTCTTGGAAGATGATGCTACCAAGGTTGTTGTTTGTAATCCTTATTGGGGTCAAACAAGGTCGATAGAGTTTAGATACTCTCACAGCCCACACGAATTGGACAGGTTCACTTACGCTCTCGGATACGAGGACAAGGGCTCTCGTCGCAGCTACAAATTCTTGAGGTTTATAGATATGTACGTTGACTATGAGACCAAAGACCTGTTTTTATGGTATGAGATTTACGATTTCGATTCTAGTACATGGAAGACCCTTGATGTCACTCCACACTTTCGTATACAATGTTATCAACGTAGCGTGTCTCTCAAAGGAAGCACTTACTGGTCTGCTTCACAAAGGAAGACTGAAGAATACTTTCCTGACGATCACATTATTTGTTTCGATTTTACAAGTGAGAGTTTTGGTCCTCTTCTGCGTCTTCCGTTTGACGTTGGGCATGATGACGATGTGTCTTTGTCATGTGTTAGAGAAGAGAAGCTTGCTGTTTTACTTACTCGCACCAACAAAGCATCTCAACTGGAGTTTGAGATATGGACTAGTACTAAGATTGAGGCCGAAAAGGTGTTGTGGAGCAAATTCTTGACAGTGGTGGAAACGAAAGCGTTTTTTTACCCTCTGATTACAGGTGTTAGTTTCTTAATTGACGAAGAGAAGAAAGTCGCAATGGGTTACTCCAAAACATTTAACATCGTTGGAGAGGATGGATACTTAAAAATGTTTGCACGTACAGGCAGAGACATAAACCGTAGGCTAAGAATGTGCTCTTATGTTCCAAGCCTAGTGCAACCTGGTTCAGGAGGTCAAAGGAAACATCAAAGCGACTTAGAAAAGCAGCGTTATGATCAAAACTTGTCGAGACTTGCCTCTATTGAAGGCAAAAGGGAGGAGAAAAACGAGATGATTAGACTTTCATATATGTCTTTCATTTACCCTTAGCTCTTCTGATGCAGCGTGCCTTTATTTTAATATGTGTAGATATTCTCACCGTCCATGTGGATACTCTTCTTAACTTTGTCTTCTTGTCTTAAGATCACCTTGTTTTGGAGTTTTGGTGTTGGTTATCCTTCTTTAGCAATTCTTAGATCTTTTACTACAGCTAGAACTCCACTAAAAAAAAAAGAGGCGTGTGATTCCACTAAAAAAAAACAGAACTAACAATGAAATCTATTTCTTTAGTGAAGTAATCATGAATCATGATGAAAAAGCAAAAGCTATACACATTTGTTGATCACACTTTGGCCTTCTCTATTCTTCTTGGTCTCCTCCTAGCTGCTGTTGAGATGGCAATATCTGAGGGCTCTACCTGAATACATGTTTCCTTACACCGTTCAAAGATACTGTCGTAGATCAAATCAAACTCCACATGTGCTCGCTCTTGGTTAAGTATTAAATATGATCAGCCTCCACAATCTTGTAGTACCTTGATAACATTCACGAAAACCCATTAAGACTCTCATATCTTCACTGAATCTTCAAGAGACGCGTAATGCCAGTCTTCTTCCACGACATGTTGAAATAGTCGAACCCGAAGTTATAACAGAATTACAATTTTTTCATTTTTCAAATTAAAATGAGATATTTATATATTTGCTTTTATAAGAATTTAAAAAAAAAAAAAATATGTGAAAACATAAATATCTGTTTATTTAATATGTGCATATTTTAATTTTATAATCTTTCAAATAACTAATCTATTAGTTTATTAACTATTTTATTTGTATGGAATATATTAAAAAGTTAGAAAATGTTTTTTTTCTTCTTCTTTTGAAGCCTATATACACTCGTTGGGTAAGTACAGCCTTATAATGGGTCGAACTACTTTGAGGATGTAGTCTCCTTTCTTGTTAACAAACCCTAGATTCACTTCTCAACAACCTTTACACCATGGCCGAAGTCGAAGAGCTCGTCTTGAGAGGCACAGTGTGTGCCCACAACACAGATATGGTCGCAGCCATCGCCGCTCCCTTCGACAACGCCAAAATGACTGTCACTTCGTCACGCGACGAGTCAAACCCGATTGAAACAACAACCAAGATCTCCGATCTTCCGGTAAATTTGGTAGAGGAGATTCTCTCTTGGGTTCCGTTGAAATATATGAGAGAAGTGCGATCAACTTGCAAAGAGTGGGAAGCTTTATCCAAGAGTCGAAGCTTTTCAAAGATGCAAATTGATTCACTAAGATCAGGTGAATCTATGATGATCGCAGCGGTAGATTACAATCTATATCTCATGAAGGTAGTTAATGAAGAAGATCCATTTATAGAGTGCCAAGGTAGACTTACTTGCCTAGACATACAAATCAAGATATCTGAAGTTTTCCACTGCGACGGTTTGTTGTTATGCGTCTCTGAAGATGATGATACCAAAGTTGCCGTTTGGAATCCGTATTTGGGTCAAACAAGGTCGATAGAATGTAGAGATCCTCTCCGCGAAGACGAATGGGGCGTGTTCTGTTACGCTCTCGGATACGAGGACAAGGGCTCTTGCCGTCGTAGCTACAAATTCTTGAGGTTTATAGATAGGTGGTCATGTTTTGAGATTTACGATTTCGACTCAAGTTCATGGAAGACTCTGAATATCACTCCACATTGGCGTATACGATTTTCTCAGCTTGGCGTGTCTCTCAAAGGAAACACTTCCTTTCCTGCTTCACAAATAAACCGAGAAGAAGACAATTACATAATCTGTTTCGATTTTACAAGTGAGAGTTTTGGTCCCCTTCTGCGTCTGCCGTTTGATGCTGGGGATGATGACCATGTGACATTATCATGTGTTCGAGAAGAGAAGCTTGCGGTTTTACTTACTCGCAAGAAACTGGAGTTTGAGATATGGATTACTACTAAGATTGAGGCCGAAAAGGTGTCGTGGAGCAAGTTCTTGAGAGTGGAAACTGAAGCGGGATTTTATGCTCTCGTTAGTTGTGAGAGTTTCTTCATTGACGAGGAGAGTAAAGTAGCAATGGGTTACTACAAAACATTTAACATTGTTGGAGAGGATGGATACTTGAAAGAGCTGGAGCTCGTACAACGTGCAGACAGAGACGTAAACTACTGTAGTAGGCCAGTGGTGTGTTCTTATGTTCCAAGTCTAGTGCAAATCAACCAACCTGCTTCAGGAGGAGGTCAAAGGAAACATGCGAGACTTGCAAATCGTAGCAGTGTGTGATACTCTGCGAATAGGAGGAAGGCAAAAAACGAGATGATTAGTCGTTCATAGATGTCTTTGATTTACTTTTACCTCTTCTGATGCAGCGTGTCTTTATTGATATGTCTAGATATTCTCACCGTACATGTCGATATGACGGGTTCAGTTAGGCTCTTGTCGTAGCTATAAATATTTGAGATTTATAAACATCACAATGCACCCAGAAACCTGGTATAAGTATTAGAATTTGGACTCTCGATCATGATGTTCATTTATTCCCTCGGATACGAGGACAACAACTCTTGTCGTAGCTACAATAATCTCGAGGTTTATAGATCACTATGATGACTATGCGGCCGAATGCCATTTTGTATTGTATGAAATCAATTTCAACTCTGCTTTCTTGATGTTATTGCACAGTGGCCTATATTGTTTGCTCAGCATGGCGCGAGTCTCAAGGGAAGCACTTACTGGCTTGATTTAAAAGGGAACAGACAACAAGAGCTTACAGATCAGATTGTCTATTTTGATTTTACAAGTGAGACGTATAGGCCCCTTCTTCTGTCTGGCCATCTGAGGCTTGTTCTACTCACTACGTGACTTTATCATGTATTAGAGAAGAGAAAGCTTGCGGTTTAAAGTGCTTCAAACAATTTGAATATGGCATATGGGTTACGACTAAGATTGAGGCTGAAAAGTTGTCTTGGAGCAAGAACTTGATAGTGGATACGCAACCTAACCCTCTGGTCACACCTGATAGTTTCTCATTGGAGAGACTAAATGCGGATGCAGATTGGGTCTAGTACTGGATACAGACATAATATGTTGGCCACATGCTTGCTCTTATGTCCCTAGCTTAGTGCAAATCAAGCAACCTGCTGTAGGAGGCAAAAGGAAACGACACAAAGACTTAGAAACTCAAGGATACGATAAAAAAGGAGATGATTAGTCTCAGTTAACAAAGTTTAGTTTATGTACTTGCATTTACTCATTCTTCACTTTGTCTTGTCTTAAGATGGCCTTGTTTTGGTGTTGGAAAACCTTCTTTTACCACTCTTAAATCTTCATTACGGCTAGAAACTCAACTAAATAAAAAAGGCGAAGGATTCAAGTGGGACATAGGTTGTTTAGAAACAAAACAGAACAAACAATGAAATCTATTTCTTTAGTGAAAGTAATCATGAATCATGATGATGAAGCAAAAGATATACACATTATGTATTTAAATCTCAATGATATTATTTGATAAGTTACTTTTCAACGTGGCGGGTTCACGTTAATTATTACGATGGTTGATTACATAGATACTCTTAATGAACTAAGAATATTATAAATGATCATATTAATAATGTATTTCTTTTTTTCATAAAAAGATTTTTGTTAACTTTTTAATTTAATTTTCATTTTTAAAAACACATATAAATAAATAAGGAACTATTTATAAATATAAACATATAAATTTTATATATAAACAAACTTTGATTATTTTATAAAATTTCCTAAAACAATATAAATAAAAATGAAAATGAAAATATAAAACTTTTAATATATATAACGTAGCTTTACAACAAATTGTAAATATAAATTCTTTTTAAATCTTCTTCTAAGAGTTAATGACCCCAATGATATACCATGAATTTGACCTGATTTTAGTCATGGTATATGATAGATTTATGATACATTTAACCTATTTTGGAGTCTAGAATACATATTTACAGGTTCAGGAGCAATTAGAGAAAAGATGATATTTTTGGAGCATTTTGAAGCATTTTAGAAATTCATCCCAAGATGACCATCGACCACTCAAGGTCGACACGGAGAGAGACGCGTCGATCGATACACCTTCAGTGTAATCGATTGATATTCAGCACAAAGAAGCCCAGTTTGGTCATAGCCGACTTGAAGCCCAAGACTTCATCCAATTTACCAAGATACCCTTGACGAGTTTTAACCTAATTTTAAGTATTTATGCTTTGCCTAAGTGTTTTGGCATAAGCAAGAGTTTTAAAGAGTTTACATCTTTCAAAGTTTCATAGTTCTAGGTCTTTTGGTTCTTGAGAGTTTCTTTCGGAGAGAGTCTTTTGAGAATTTATTTTCTATTGTTTTGTGAGAGAGAGAGTTACAACTGAGAGCTTTCTTGAACACCTTTATTTTCTATCTATGCAGTTTTATTTTACTGTTATGATGTTTTGCTTGGCCATGTCTGAGTAAACATCTTTGTTAGATCTAGGATTCAAATAGGTTTTGAGGGATTAGCCCCAAATATGAATATTTGAGCATGTGATATTCATCTTAGAAAATTGCTCTTAATGCTTGTATAGGAGTAGCTAACCTATACATGATAACAGTGGATATTATCCTTGGATCTATCTTCTTTGAGCTTCAGAATTTGCTGGAAACAAGCGACAGCTGATTTGGCAAACTCCTTAAGCGAACTGTTAATCAGCCATCGTGCTTAAAGCTTACTAGAAGCGTATCGATCGATACTCCTATAGAGTCATCGATCGACGCGAGTCACTGTCGATCGATACGTGCAATGGCAGGTCGATCGACGCCTTCCTATGCCTCGCCAATGGGAGTTTCGTTGGTTCTAGTATTAGATAACCTAGGACGACAGTTACAGTTATTGTAATAGCTGGGTTCTTTAATATCATGCAAGCATCTCATATAAGCATTCATACTATTATAATTCTGATAACCTGAATAGTAATCCTAGTCTAACACCTTCACCATATTTGTTTAACACCAAATCAATCACTTGAGTAATTGTCTTGCTCACCAATTCTAAGTTTACTTGTTATTTACTGCTTTGAAATCTTTGACCTAGCTTTGTTTCAATAAGATCTAGTGTGTTCCCTAGCTCCCTGTGGATTCGATCCCTAAGTACTACAGCTTGACCTCTTTTGATGAGAGTAAAGTTGCTCTAGGGTAATTTGAGCACGTATCAAATTTAGTGTCATTGCCGGGGAGCTTTGATCGCCATTAGATTTTATTTAAGTCTAGGTTTTCTTTTACTTTACTACTTGTTACTGATAAAAAATTTCTTTTATTTTCAGGTGCATGACCAGCATAACCAGAAGCAAAAAGAACAAGGAACTTTTGTCTACTGATCCAACTGCTTTGGAACGTTCAATCCGCAAACAGATTCATTCCACATCTATCGATACACCAGCTTGTGCATCGACCGATATTCATCAACAACCGTCTACCGAGTCTCAAACACCGTCGACCGATAACCGTTCGCCGACATCGACCGATCTCATTTATCTGATATCAACCGATACTCGTTCATCCACATTGACCGATACTTTTCAGTACCCATCAACCAACATCTTTCATCCGACATCGACCAATACCTCTATCCGCTTATCGATCGATACCAAACCGCAGAACATGGTCACAACACTGATACTCATGCAAGACAATGAAGGTAACCTGCGTGACCAAGAAGGTCACCTGCGTAATGCAGCAGGTCAAAGAATTAATGATCAGGGGTCTGCAATCCCTAATCCAGAAGCTGAGGCTACTGCAGCCAATGCTCGAGCTGCAGAAGAAGCCAACAGAAACAGATCAATGGCTGATTACAACCGTCCAGATCAATACTATGCCAACAGATCTGCTATCCGTCCTCCAGACATACAGAGGGCTGATTTTGAGGTGAAGCTTCAATACTACACACTTGTAGGACAGACACCCTACAATGGAGTATCCAATGAGCATCCTATGGACCATCTAGAGAGGTACGAGGATCTTATATTTACTATCAAAGCCAATGGAGTCCCAGCTGACTACTTACTTTGCAAGCTTTTCAAATACTCTCTTACTGAAGAAGCTTTGCAATGGCTTAAGCAACTACTACCAGGATCTCTTACATCCTGGGAGGATATCAAGAATGCTTTCTTGATTAATTTCTTTAATGAGGCACACGCAGAAGAGTTGAGAAGCAATATTTCCACATTCATGCAAGAGCCTACAGAACCTTTCAGACATTGTTGGGTTTGTTTCAAGTCTTATCAGAGAGATTGCCCACACCATGGATTCAATGAAGTGCAGCTACTCAGCATTTTCTTCGGAGATTTAGATCTGGCCTATCAGACAGCACTAGAGACAGCTAGTGAAGGAAACTTCACCACCAGGAATCCAAGAGAGGCTGTAAGACTTATTGAGAACTTGACAACTAGCAACAACACTAAGAACACTGATTATGAGAGAAGAAAATCGGCCAATGCCCTTGGGAAAGAGCAGTTGGCCGATGTGAGAGCCAACTTAGACAGTGTCAACAAGCTTCTAAAGAAGCAGGTTAGCTTTGCAGAAGATGTAGAAGCTATAGAGACTGATGAGGAGAGATATGAAGAAGAAGTGAATTACATAGGAGGATTTCAGAGGCTTGGAAATCAGAATGGAAACAGGAATTTATATGGCAACAGTCAGAGAAGCAACTACAATCAGAATTCACATTATCAGAAACCCTTCAGCAACAGCAACAACAAGAATCTCAACAATTCTTTCTACCATAATCCACCACCACCTACTCAGGAGAGCAAGATTGAAGCAATGCTTGATTCAGTTCTAGAGGGTCAGCAGATGCTTACTGTGGATTTTAATGGAAAGATAGATGCTGCTTATAATAGTCTGAATGTGAAGTTTGACACCTTGAGCACCCATGTGAAGAAGCTAGAGACACAGGTGATACAAATAGCAGAAGCTATTAAGAGGCAAGAAGCCTTAATAAAAGGGGGAGAGGAAGATCTCATCAGGCACCACATCAATGCCATCACAGTAGATGATTTCTGGCAAGTGGACGAGCATGAGGTACCCCAAGAAGAAGACTTTGAAGTTGAGAGCTCCAAGAGTATTGGCAGTTCTCACTACCAGACGATGATCATCGATCGACATGGGATAGATGATTATCGATCGATGTTTGAAATTCTACATCGATCGACAGAGTCTATAGAGTCTACGGCTACGAACAGACCAGTCCGGATTATGACACATGCAGATTTCGCAGCAAGGCACCCAAACCCACTCCGCCCTTTCATCGATCGATCTCACGAGGATGACATCGATCGCCCAAGCCAACCAGAAATCGATCGACCTGCTACTTCAGAAATCGATCGATATACAACCATCAGACAGTGAGTGCAACTACCAAAGATAGATGCAAACCAACTCTATGCAGTTAGAGGCCGACCCAAACCTACAGACAACCCACAAGAAGAAGCTGAAGATACATCAGAGCCTATGGAGATAGAAAAGGAAAGTGCAAAGAGAACCCTAAGAAAAAGGAAAGAGAAGATTCCTAAGAACTTTAAAAGATAAGCTAATGCAAAGGAGTTGGAAAACTTCAAGAAAATAGTTCTTAGTATTCCAGCAGAGAGACCCTTTGAGGAGGCATACTTCACACACAGATTGTGGATGTTCTTCAGAGAAACCAGAGTAACAGAAGCTGATATTGGAAAGATGTTCAATCAAATCAGAGAGGATGTGAAGAAGATCACATTGAAGAAGAAGAGTGACCCTGGAGAGTTCATTATTTCATGCCTAGTGCAAGGTATTGAATTCTCACATGCACTATGTGATACAGGAGCATCAGTCAGCATCCTACCAAAGGTTATGGCAGAGCAATTAGGTCTGAAGGTGGAACCTTCCAAAGAATCATTCTACTTTGTAGATTGTTCTAGAAGAAGTTCATTGGGAATCATCAGAGATCTTGAGGTACAGATTGGTAATACCTTAGTTCCAGTTGACTTTCATGTCCTATACATCAAGTTAAATTGGAATTCTTCTTTACTACTTGGAAGAGCATTCCTAGCTATTGTGGGAGCCGTCTGCAATTTTCACACAAGCCAGATGTGTTTGATACTCATCTACCCAGAGATTTACTATGATCCAGTCAAAGTTGTCAAGCCAAAGATGTCCTGCAACCAGCCTTCAGATGAAGCAAAACTCGTAGCAACATGCTACTGTGTAGAGGAGTACGAGACAGAGTACTCGGAATCGATCGGCACCGAAACCGACAAATCGATCGATCCAACTGATACGACATCGATCGACCATTCAGTCATCACATCGATTGATACAGGCAACAGTTTTCACTCCACATCGATTGATAGTACACCTATGTACAAAGTTGATCTCTTTCCAGGTGATTACTTAGATGGGAGTTGGGAATCAGACTACTACCAGCCTACATACGTAGTAGAGACACAAGATGATGAGTATGATGAGGACTACATAAGAAAAAGAGATATTGGATACTCATTCAATCGCAGAGAAGAAGAGTACGATGAGGACTACAACAGGAACATACTATATTCATATATCCGCAGAGAAGCTGAGCTATACCACCCTCCAATGGATACAAGAGGTGATGAGTATGATGAAGACTATTAGGAAGAAAGAGAGATTGAGTACTCTTTCAGTAATAGAGATGCAATACCCATCAACTATGTCCCTTACGAGTTCATTCCAACAAGACCATCAGCCTACAAGGATGACACCAGTCTCAAATCGATTCCAAGATCAGACACAGGAAAATCGATCGACACCAGTTGCTACACATCGATCGATACGACAGTTTCCAAGACGCGAGATGACTGGCCACTTTACTGCTATCCGATTTTTGCCCTAGAAGCTACTATACCTTCCCAGTATGTGGAAGAATTCAGTGAGAACCGCAAGGAAGAACTAGCTACAGACTACCAAGGAGTTCTTACTAGATATGGATCCAGATCATACAGAACCATGCTACACGAATCGATCGACGCAATAACATCAGCATCGATCGATACCAGTCTAAGACGAGGGCAGAACGAAGAAGAATCGATCGACATACGTCATGAATCATGATTGATGAAGCAAAAGCTATACACATTTGTTGGCCCCTCTAATCTTCTAGGTCTCCTCCTAGCTGATGTTGAGCTACGTTCGGCAATGTCTGAGGGCTCTTTCTGAATACATGTTTCCTGCACCATTCAATAATACTGTCGTAGATAAAAACAAACTCCACACCTGCTCGCTCTCGGTTCACTATGATACTTGATCCTCTCTCTTAATTTTTTTCTCACCTAAACTCTCTCTAAAGTCGATCGAGACATGTTTTTCTCTCCGGCGACCAGAAGGCGCGTGAGCGCGCGTTCTGGCGCTGGAGGAGCTCTCTTCTTCCTTTAACCGCTCATTTTTTACTTGCTTCTCCGTCGTCTATCTCACTTGCTCCGCTTTGTCTACGATTATGGATCTGGAAACTTGTCGGTCTCGGCTTAGTTGTGGTTTCCGTTGGTGAAGTCGGCTCTTAGGGTTGTACAGGAAGTCCCTTAAGCTTCCTGGAAGTGAGGTGGCGGCATGGAGACGCTAGGCTTGCTCATCTTTCTGTTCTGGTTCGCGTATTGCTCAAGCTAGGACAGTGGGTGGGAGGTGTGGGGAAGCGGACCTGTCGTTCTTCCTTGGTGTCTCGGATTAACTCGATCTTCTTCCCCAACCTCTGGAGCTTTCTATTAACTCAGAGGCGAGCTTAACCTTGGTTGTTGGCGTGTGTTGTAGCTGCGGTGATGGTTTGTGGAGTGTGGCTTGCTGCAGGGTCGGTGTCAGTTGTCTATGAATGTTTCCGATGCGGTTTGCCACCTCCCTTTCAACAAGCTTTCTCTTCCTGACTATTGGTTCCAATCTTCTGTTTAGAGCTATATATGTCGACTTGCTCCCTATAGTCTTTGCTCAGTTTGATTTGGTGTTAGTAGGTACCGTGCCACATGTGCTACTTTTATCGTCAAGGCTTACTTTTATTTGGTTCTCGAAGAAGGTGATTGACGAGAAGTGTGAAACTTCTTATGATCTGAGAGGCAGATCCTTCTTGGTGGTTTAGTCAGCTTAGTAGCATTTTCCAATGCCGTGAACTTTATGTTCATGGTAATGTTGCTCAGTTCTTGTCTTGCAGGTTTTGGAGCATTAACTGGTTCATTAGTAGCAGCCTCTCCAGACCCGATTTCTTGCATTTCTGTTTGTGGAGTTCGTGGTCATAGAATTTCTTTGGTCCTTTCTTTTAAGCGGTTCGGCTTTGTAGGTGTTTGTGCAGTCGGT
Organism: Brassica nigra; assembly: GCA_016432835.1. Taxonomy (NCBI): domain Eukaryota; kingdom Viridiplantae; phylum Streptophyta; class Magnoliopsida; order Brassicales; family Brassicaceae; genus Brassica; species Brassica nigra. Next base: position 21,058,842 of record CM028243.1, read on the forward strand.
GTGGAGCAATTTGTGAAAGGTTTTGTTCTACTCCCTTCATCTATAGTGCATGTGCTTATAACAAAAAAGAAGAAGCATGTTCCGAGGCGATCACCAGTAACATGCTATGGTGCATGTGTAGGTGTTTGTGCAGTCAGTGTGGAGCAATTTGTGAAAGGTTTTATTCTACTCCCTTCATTTATAGTGCATGTGCTTATAACGAAAAAGAAGAAGCATGTTCCGAGGCGATCACCAGTAACAAGCTACTTCCGAGATAACATGAATAAATAGTCCCGCATCCGAGGCGACAAAGAGAACCTCACCTATTTATGGTTATTGTCAAAGGTTGAGAACTGAACCCAGTTCCTAGGAAATTTAAGAGCAAATTATGCCGGGTTTAATGAGTGAGCGAAATTAGCTATGTAATACCATGACTTGAGAAATGTTGTTCAAATAGGACATTTATTCGGATCTGTATTATTGGGTGGATATTTAATAAGATTGTTTTAAAACAAAAACAAAAAAAAAAACTCTCAAAATGGTCTGTTTTCTTCTTTTTCTATTTTTGTGTCTATTTTGAACTTCAAAACATTGTATTTTTCTTCTTATTAACTTTGGCATTAGCGTCAGTCGATGGTACGGTGGTCTATAAAAGTGCGGTTATTCAGGTTTCAGGGTTATAATCTGTGGGCCTATATCTTATTCGCGTCCTCTAACTCATCTTTGTTTCATTTTCTTCAGATCACTATTGCTCAAGCATTCTGGTCTAACGGCGAGACCGTGAAGGTTTTTCTGAGATAAGGCATTGGGGTCTAGTTTTGCTTCAGATCAAACCATCGTTTTTTCTTCTCACCTTGCTGCTCGCTTTGAGGATAGTGGTGGAGCTCAGGTTAGGATTCTTCGGTGGTGTGGAGGCGAGTTTGATGTGGAGTGTGGTCTCGACCTACTGTTCTGAAACGGCGAAGCTAGTCTGATATGTTTTAGCTCATTCCACCTTTACGGTTCTCTCTTTTCTTTTTCCTGTTTTTTTCGATTCGGTTGTCTCTTTGTCTTCGTCTTCAGTGGTGATGGTTTCGTCTCATCATATCAATGTATTTTCGGTGGCGATTTTCTATTTTATTCATTTTTTTTTGTATTTGGGTCAAAGTTACGACAATCGAGGTGAATTGGATTGTGATTATAGTTTATTTTATAGTTTATTTTAAAAAAATTTCATTTAAATATGTTTTGTCAGGTATCATTGTATAGAAAAAATAAAAATGAAGATTTATAACAAAAAAAATATATATATATATATATATATGAAAAATTCTAAAAATTTATTGGGAAAATTGACAAATGTATAAAAGTGTATTTTCTTTTGAAGCCCATATACACTAAGCTGTGTGGTATAATCCGGCCTTTAAAATGGGTAAGCTACTGGAGCCCGAAACTTTAATAACATCTTCTGTTTTCAGCCTCGTTTTTCTTCTGAACAAACCCCACCCTAGATTCACTCGTCAAGCATGGCCGAAGGGAAAAGCACTCAGCACATTGTGCGCTAACAAGTCAATCCAGATTGAAACAGTGGCGAATATCTCCGATCTTCCGGTAAATTTGGTGGAGGAGATTCTCTCTAAATTCGAATCTAGTACATGGAAGGATCTTGATATCACTCGTCCACACTGGCGTATACTCTTTGAGCAGCGGCATGGCGTGTCTCTCAAAGGAAACACTTACTGGCCTGCTTCACCAAGTAACACAGAAGAAGAAGCCTTGCTTGACGATCACATGATCTGTTTCGATTTTACAAGTGAGAGTTTTGGTCCTCTTCTCTTCGTCTCCCGTTTGACGCTGGTGATGATGAAGACGATGTGACTTTATCATGTGTTAGAGATGAGAAGCTTGCGGTTTTACTTTCTCGCAACGAAGGATATCCACTTGAGTTTGAGATATGGATTAGCACTAAGATTGAGGCCGAAACGGTGTCTTGGGGCAAGTTCTTGAGAGTGGATACGGAAATGGGATTTCACGCTATGGTTGATTGTGTGAGTTTCTTCATTGACGAGGAGAAGAAAGTTGCTATGGGTTACTCCGATAGATTGAACATTGTTGGAGAGGATGGATACTTAAAAGAGCTGGAGCTTGTAGAACGTGATGGCAGAGCCGAGAAATACTGTAGAATGGTGTGCTCTTTTGTTCCAAGTCTAGTGCAAATCAATCTCCAGGAGGAAGTAACAACAAAGCGACTTAGAAAAGCAACAACGAAATGATCAAAACATGTCCAGACTTGCCGGGAAGGCAAAAAACGAGATGATTAGTCCTTCATAGATGTCTTTGCTTTACTCTTAGCTCTTCCGATGCAGCTTGTCTTTATTAAGATGTCTAAGATATAAGACGTATAGGCCGCTTCTTCTGTCTGGCCATCTGATGCTTGTTCTACTCACCACGTGACTTTATCATGTATTAGAGAAGATATGCTTGCGGTTTTATTTAGTCCCAGTTCACAAACTTAGTTTATGTATTTGCATTTACTCTTTCTTCACTTTGTCTTGTCTTAAGATGACCTTGTTTTGGTGTTGTTAAACCTTCTTTTACAACTCTTTTAAATCTTTTGTTACGGCTAGAACTCAACAAATATATAAAAAAAAAGGGGGATGATTCAGGTGGGCATAGTTTGTTTAGAAACAAACAAGAACTAACAATGAAATCTATTTCTTTAGTGAAAGTAATCATGAATCATGATTGATGAAGCAAAAGCTATACACATTTGTTGGTCTTCTCTAATCTTCTTGGTCTCCTCCTAGCTGATGTTGAGCTTCATTCGGCAATGACTGAGGGCTCTTTCTGAACACATGTTTCCTGCACCGTTCAAAGATACTGTCGTAGATCAAATCAAACTCCACACCTGCTCGCTCTCGGTTCACTATGAATAGAATATGATCCGCCTCCACGATCTTGTAGTACCTGTGGGGAAAACATTCAAGAATACCCGGTAAGACTCTTATCTTCATTGAATCTTCAAGAGACACGTAATGGTTATAGCAAGAAGAAGAAGACTAACCAAATGCCTGGTTGAAGCGGGAGACAATCTGAGTCACTTTGAACAATGAGATTAGAATGTTCAACAGGAATTCTAGGGTGAGTCATGGATATAGTGTTCAACGCTCCATCATTGTCTTGCCAATCTTCATCTCTGCAAAAAGAAACATTTTAAACTACAGATTTGTATAATGTATAGTGTGTAGCATTAAGTGGTTACACAACGTTACCTGTAACCCTTATAAGGCAGAGGGATGTCACGAGGGAACCGCCACTGGCTCATCTGCAACACACGGATGAAAAGCAGAGGATGGATCCCCATCACACCTGAGGGAACAGTCATCATCCCAAGAGGCTTTCTAGTACGCTTAGTCGCGTAGCTGAAGTAGAACGTGTTTGGGAAAGTCCGGAGATTAGCATTTAGCTTCATTGATCCTTGGATTGAGAGGTCAGGCAGGATCCAATCTCCAGATGAGGCAAAAGGTCCTGCGTTTCCAAGGAGGCAGTCGACAAGGCCGCGTAAACCTGTATTCTTCCAGGACATGTCGAAATGGTCGAACCCGAAGTTGTAATAAGATTTAAGCCAAGGAATGTCTAGCCAGTCATACATTATGACTCCGAGTTTACAAATCTGAAGTAGAGATATGAGTTTGAGAGACTTCCCGTCCTCTGGCCTGACATTTTCATATACATTTTTGGATTATAACTCCCAAGGAATCTTAGCTAAGAGATCAATAGAAGGTAGAGAAAAAAACTCACGATATTCCATCAAGGTAGGTTCGAGTAGTCCCGTTTAATGCTCCTGACAAGGATGTTAAACTCAAAACCCAGTTCTCGTTTGTGTTCTCATAGCCACTAAACATCTGAAACACCACAAGCAAAACAACTTCAACAACACAACTAAAACCAAATCCTGCTCCATGAGTATTGTTTTTTTTTACCTTGTCAGCGAGCATTTGCTGCAACACACGAACAACTTGAGCACCAGCAGAGTGACCAACAAAGTGAATAGGATGATCTTCATCCCATTCTTGATACTCCCCTGAAGTAACAACAACAACAACAAAGATTCATCAGCACAAAGAGTGAATCCAAAGTTACTCACAAAAAAAAAACAGAAAACAAAGACTAAACCTTTCTCATAGAAACGACCTAATTGAGAATGCCCACAAGCTTTACTATGATCTTCACCGTAATCAACTCGTCCACCTTTCAAGTAATAAAACAATTCTCTTGCCCTATTAAAAAACCATCCTTTATATCAGCAGATTACATTAAAACTATATATCATAACAAAAAGACTGAAACTTTCTTATTTCACCTATCGTGTACACTCGTCAATGACCCCAAATCAGGAACCAACACTCTCTCATCCTTCTTCTCAGCTCCAGCAAAGTATGATAACCCACCTAATCTCTGCAATCACAAAACCAAATCAACAAAAGACAACAAAAGAAACATTAAAGAGAGAAGAAACGCTTTTGCTTACTCCTTTCCCGAATCCGAAAATGCCATGGACTAAAACAATAGGAGGCAGATCACTGACTTGCGTCGTCTTCCCTTGGTCAATCCGTTTGACTTCGACGGCGGTTTTGGACTTGAAGATTGACTCGCTCAACGTCTGAGTGAGATCTCCGGCCACGGCTGAGCTGAATATGTAAAGCCCATACATCATGTGAACGACGGAGCTCACTGACAGCTCTGCTAGCTGAAGAGCCGATACAACCATCCATTGAATCATCCTCAAAAACTCAAATCTTTTCGTATCTTTTACAAATACCCAGACCCAGATGAGACTCAAAGTCGCAGACTTTTTCAAAACCCAGTTATCAAAATCTGATCTTTGTCGACATTGTAATCAAAAAAATGAAGATTCTTTCGACTTGTCGTCGTTTTGCTTCTAGAATAAAGATTTTGCCTCTCGCCACACACAACTTTCTCGTTCGTTTTGTAATTTGTATTTACCTGAACGCATGGAAACGCTTTCTTTGCCTAATGCCCAATGAAAGACTCACACTTGCTTTTGTTTTCTTTTTTTTTTTATTTAAATATTTAAATTGTTTTTCCTCTCTGGGGAAGAGAAGAGAAGACGCGTCTAGAATGAAAAGCAAAGCTCGAAAGAAGAAGAACTGTGTTTTAATACCTCTGTGTTGACGCCACGTGTTATTTTTGGAAATAAAGTGGGTCCCGATAAGATATGGTTCAGCAAACTGAACAATGCTTACTGTACTTTATAACGTTTTAAAATTGAAATAAATAAATAAACGTTTGGTTGGTAGAGTAGGAGCAGTTGATGAACTGTCCTGAGAAAATTCTTCATGTTTCGTGAAATTTCGTGTAAATATTAGGAGTGGACCATACTGAATTGTTATCACGTTGTACACGCCTCCACGACGCTTTTGTATTTTGGTGGGACTTGGGAAAAATAGTTTACCTAAATTATAAAAAGGAAGATTTCAAAGAATTTTCAATGAAATAAATAAATTTATATAATAGGTTTTCATGTTTTTCTTTTTTATAAAAAAAAAAAATCTTTCATTATTAAATCTAGTAGGAAAACATAAAAAAAGCCAACTTGACTTAATTTTTTGTTCCAGTACATCAGGATAGGATAACCAGCAAATATTGTTGTCTTTCATGTTGTATTTGAATGTAGGGAAATTGCATTGTACACCCATCAAACAAAACATAATTCACTACGTGCCTAAAAGACCTAACCCACCGATACACCACCCCCTCATTATATAAAATAGCCATTTTGTCCTTCTCAACCAACCGAAACCGTCTGAATTTTAAATTTTTTATTTACCGTTCTCGTTCAATTTAAAGTCGTGGCCTTTCGGTTTTCACCCACTTCCTCTATTTACTTTACCTTTTTCGGTGAACAATATCTTCTTCTTCACAATTGTTCTTCATCCCTCTTCTTGATTCCGGTAACTTTCTACGACAATCACTCCAGCTGTTATCAAAATCGAAGGAAACATCAAAGCTATCGTCTTGTCGGATTGTGGTAGATTCCCGATCGAATCTGAGAGAACGGCGCGGCCGTAAGTAAGTTCGATTCTTTATTACGGCTTCTATTGTTCTTTGGGGTGAAATCGGGATATGGTTTGGAATTCGGGATATGGGTTGCCTTGTCATTTCTTTCAACCATTACGGCTTATTTGCGATGGTGGTCATGTCTGTAAATTGTCTGAGGGGGACCCAATTATGTGGTCCTGTAAATGGGTTTGGTTAGTCTTATACATTTGTCCTTCTATGGTTATTCAAACCTTTGCTTGATTAACATTAACTTTTACAGATCTATGTAACATGATTTTGTCTTCGTTGTTTCAGTTAAATCTCATGCTTACACTATTCTATTTTTACCACCGTCTACTTGAGTCTAAAACAATTAACTTGCATGTATTCAGATATAGAACACATGGTTTTCTATTCTATTCATTCAGTCGACTACAATCGTGGATGACTATTTCATTGCATTCAGTCGGATGGTTACTAGTCCTGATTCCTAAATAGATTATATTGGACGATCAATGTTAGTAGTTTCAATTTAATCAATTTTAGATTTGATGATCTCAACGAAGAGTCATTTTAAAAATTATTCATGTCCTTCTCATTAGCACCCATTTTCGTCTACTATGTGATTATATGTTCTATTTTATATTGATGGATTTATAATTTATGTGCATTTATCCCTGAGTAGATCAAATTGTATTTGTTATCTATTCTACTTGGGTGTATGTGATCTTAAATAGTCCGACTATATGTAATATTGTACTATACCATGTATACAGATATACTTGTATTGATATTTGAGAATAATGTAGTCTACCATGTTATCTTTGTACTATACCACGGAAACGTCTAACTATTTGTAATGATTTTTCTTCTACAGGTACATTATGGAGGATTTAGGCCTTCCAAGTAGATTGTTCGAGTCTGGATATGAGCCATACGGGCGTAAGCGGGTAAACAGCTATTTCCACCTGAGATGGATTGATATTCTCAAACCTGCGTTGGAGGATGATCAGCTGGAGATGTTGAACGAATCCCAGTTCGGACGAATTTTGAAGATGGGAGGACATACCTTCTCTGTTATGTTCCTCCATTACCTTCTCTCGCGTCAGTTGGTGACTCAGAAAGAGTTCGAACTATGGTGGCTGTTCGTGGGGAAGCCAATCCGTTATGCCATTCAAGATTTCGCGTTTGTTACTGGTCTAAATTGTGGCCAAAGTGGTGGTCACAGGTCAAATGCAAGAGGTATTGGGAGAGGGAAGGTGGCAAAGGGAAATCTTCGAGTTCGACTTCCATTTGGGATGAGTTGTTTCGTGGTGAGGAGAAGCCCACAGTTTCTTGGATTATGGATCGACTTGTGAAGGGTAAACGCTACAAAGATCCCTTGACCCGATGCGACTAGCTGTTGGTATTGGTGGAAGGGATTTTATGTCCAACTTGTGGGACAACTAATATCAGACGGAGGTGGTGAACCGGTTGGGTAATATTGACGAGTTTGTAAAGTACCCCGGGGTAGAGTCGTTCCTGCTCACGGTTAGAAGTGCGGCGAGAACCCCTGAGCATTACATTCAGGAAACCATGGCTCTTCAAGGCTTTACACACGCAATGGTTTTGGTAGCCATCACTGCGTGTCCATCGATTATAGTTAAGGCGGGTGGTGGTGATCCCCTAGCAGATTCTTCACTATCTACATCGGATATCATCACCGCTGGTAGACCGAAGCTCGCAGATGAACACAGTCTCAAGGGAGTAGATCAACTAGGCAGGTAAATAGTCGAGTTAGCATTACGCTATTCTATTTATAGATATCTACTATTCTATCCGATAGTTCTATACAAATAATACTATACTATCCTAATATGCAGAATTTATTAATACATTATTCTAAATAGTATTAAGCTATTCTATCAATACTGTTGTATATTCCAAATAATTTATTTCTATTTTATGTGTCTGCAGGCAGATGTGAGGTATTACTTATGTGACGACGCAGACGGAGAACTTCTCAGTCGTGGGTTGGGAGACCAGGATGATGCTTCTGTTGACAACCTCGTCTCCTGATAGAGGATGACTACCCCTTTGAACACAATATCTGGTCTGGTGGTTAGAGCTGACGATGTTAAGGCAAATAAGGGTCCTGCCTCATCTCCCCAATCGAGTGGTGATAATGTTTCCTCGGCAGTGGATAAGGAAAAGGATATGGGTGGGGGTGGTGACAGCAATATGAAGTCAAGAGAGAGGATGGACCAATCCCGGAGACCTCCGTCTTTTGATCCCCAACCAGACGAGAACATTCCACTCGGCGTGCCAACGCTTGCAGATGCATATGAAGAGAAGGTCCTCCCATGTTGAAGGTTACATGTTAAGTTTGAAGGGCCATTTCCACACTGAAGTTGGAACACTCCGTACCGACCTTCAAGCTATAAAAACCTCTGTTCATGATTTGGAAACAAAGGTGGGAGTAGAGTTTGAGAAAATGAAGACTTTAATTAAGGGGGGTGGTTTCTTTGATGATGAACCATACTGAGGTGGAGGAAGTCCATATCGACATGACTCTCCGTACGAAGGTGGTGACGATGAACTTCCCCAGCATTCGTTCCCCCACCACACACTACGGTTAGTTTTCGAGTTCACATTCACAGCTTCCAATTTAGTAACTGCAATATAGAAACTTCGTGTTCTATTCCACTTCATCGGATATTCCATTTTTTCACATTCTATTCTACGTCTATGCTAGAGAATGTATTCTGCCCCAGTTGGTCAAGCCTCCACCTCTGCTCCTGATGTATCTGCGTCTGCCGAAGCAAACCTTCCCATACCCTCCGACGGAGAGGGAGCTGCAGTACATTCTGCAGAAGTCAGCTGTGATGAGGTGACAGGAGCAGAAGTTCCCCGAACGGAGTCCACTGTAAGATATTAAACTTTGTATATTTACTTACATAAATATATAGTGAACTCTAGCTAAATAAATGGGCATGAAATTTCTTTAAATCCTCCTTCTCTGTTTCATTATTAAATAGGATAAAACGGAGGCAATGAATGTCGACTTGGCCAGGGTGGATCTACGGCGGTGGACCGACAGCCTCCACTGGTGACTTCCCTGATCCTCCCCCGTCCAATCTCCAACAGGCGGAGATCAAGGCGTGGCTTCCCCTACTGAATCTCACCCAACGGCGTCTCTGTCTGGAAAAGAGCAGGTACTTCATATTGATTTGGCATTTTGGAAAAAATATTTTACCACACTTGGTGACAACTTACTAAATCGAACTTCTTGAACCATTTACTCCACCTAATAATTTTAAATGTCCGATTGGTAGGCCCTTCCGACTGAAGTTCCTGAATCTAGCTCAATCCCTGACGTCTCTACTGTTGTGACGCAGATACTAACCGAGTCTGGGATCCTTAAAGTAAGTACTAATAATATGCTTAGTTATATTTTAGTTGATATCGTAAAGAATGTATGAATTTTATATTCCATACTACTTTGTTATTATTTTTAACTACTCTATTTTGTTCAATATAGTATACTATTTGTAACCTATATATAAGAGCCGCGCACAATTCCTTGAACTTATGTTATGTTGTGATATGTAGGGCACGCAGGATCTTCCTCCAACCGCATCTCAACCCGGTAAAGTATGTCCACCACCTAGTGGGACTACCCAGTCTGTTCCATTGAATGCTGAGGTACGTATTTTCCAGCCAATCCTCAATTCTCGTACTTGATATTACTTACTATAATTGAATTTACATATATGAAATGTTAATCCTTTGTATTTCTAAAAATCGTTTTCGGTTATTCTATTTGGCAATTATTGGAATACTATGTTGTTGTTATATAGTATAGTTGATTATAAATAGCTGACAGTTCTTCTTTGTTATCTTATCTACTGCACGCAGGATATTGTTAAATCCTCAACTACCCCCGATAAGAAAACGTCAGGGTCAAGTGAGAGTAGTCAGTCTGTTGGAAGGAAAGTGCAAGTATGTCATCTTTCCTCTTATCCACTACCTTGCCATTCTTTGTTGGGCCTTAAATTCTGGTTTTTTTTTAGGATAAGGTTTCTGTTGTCGGGCAACCACATTCTGCTGCTCGGGTTGAGGATCAGTCGGGTGGGGTAGTTGAGAAGGAAGCTGCGGTTGGTGGTGGAAGCAAGAAACGTCCAGCTGAATCAGATGTACTTCTCCTTCCACTCAACTTTTACCTTTGAATTTATAATAAACTATTATTGACTTTTGTACGCTTATAATAGGCAGCTGCTGGGGTTTCTACCACAGCCGATGCAGGAGGAGATGTTGAAAGACGTCATAGCAAACGCACGCAAAAGAAAACGCAGAAATTTACTCCTCCAGTCCCGACAGTCCGGAAGCCGGCAACCAAGAAACCTCCCAAAGCAAAGGAGTCCAATGCACCAGCGAAGAGGTCTAAAAGGCTGGTGTAGAATCATCTCAACCGAATCGGCCCGACATCCACACTTAGTTCGAGGGATTTGCCCGTGTTCATAGGTGGCTTTAATGCTTTCGCACCTCCTTCGGCTTCTAACAGAGAGGCATTCTTGAAGCGTTTGGCTTTGGCAAAGTAAGTGTTATAAATAAAATATTCTATCTTATATAATTTCTATTCTATTTCTCGCTCATACTATTTTATCTGTATATTCTTTTTAGATTGTTTATTTGTGTTGTACTATTTGTAATGGTAACAGTCCAGGGAGTTCAATTTCTCCTTTACAAGATCTCTTCCACTGCACTGGGGTGTGTTCTCATCAGGTACATATAGTTGTCTATTTCTCCTTAGTGCCTTCTTTATATCCACAAACGTTTTATTAAGTTATGTTCTCTGTAGGCTTTGGATCGTGTAGTCCAGTGCATCCGTATCCGCAGGGACAGACTTCCAGCAGCTAGATTTGATTTTCTCCCACCATCTTTCTTTGTGGAGCTGCTCCATCATTACTCCGGGTTTGAGGCCAGCAATGACAAGGCAACGTTTACTTTCTCTTCTAATTTGAAGGACCAGTTTCTGCACCGTCCGCAGTGGTTTAAGCAAGTGGATTTCGTCTACAGTCCTGTTCTTATTAAAAAATCCCACTGGGTTGGTGTCATACTAGATCTGAATATGTCGGCCATCTATGTAGTTGACTTCAACCAGGCATGTCCTTCCGAATTTGATGTCGTCGGCGTCCTCACTCCAATTTCCAACATGCTGCCTTACCTGATCCAGAAACACTGTATTACCACTTCACCTCGGGATCTCAGGTTTCTCCTCTCCCCATATCTCGCATTGAAGTCCCTATGCTCATTGAACACCCAGGTATTATATATACATCCATTCCCTTTCAATTACAACGTCATATGTTTTTCACGACTAAGTTGGATTCTCTTCTTATAGGGTATTCTGGTGTTGCTGCAATTATACTGCTTGAACACGCGGCTGCTGGGCAGCCTCTGATGTCACTATCAGTCACTGAAGAAGAAGTACGCCATGCTGCAGAGAATTATGCAATCGCAGCGTTGGCTATTAGTTAGGGGCGTGGCATCTTTGTTGTTTATTCCTTTGCTTTTACTTTCAAACTACAATTTCGATGTTTTCGTTAGGATGATGTGTGAGTTTGTATGGATGGTTTTACCTACCTTTGTGGACTAAATATTTCTATGTAAAACTGCAATAGCGTACTTCAAGCTTTTTTATTCGTATCCAATTATCATAGTCATCTTCTACATATCATAGTATTGTATCATTAATTAGCAATATAGAAATGTTGCAATTTCCAGATGGGACAGTTAACATGGTATATATTGGTTCACCTGCCGAATGTAGTATAGTGTACAAGTAGAATGGTTTCACGGACCACATTTCTATTTCATTTGTTTGTATACTGACAGTACATTGCTATTTCCGTCACATCAACATACCTACTTTCCATAATTTACAATAACGTGTACTGCTTATATCTAAGATGTGTGTTGACATTTCCTGGGTTTGGGTATAGCATTATACTTGAGTTTAGTTTCACATGAGTCTCACTGTCTGATTATTCTATTTAACAAATATAGTATAGTACACTTGCCTAATATAGTCCCCATGTCTGTCATATTAGTCTCTACTGTTTATATCTAGGATTTGGGTTCACATATCGCGGGGTTGGGTATAGTGTTATACTTGGGTTTAATTTCATATGGGTCTTTCATATGTTTCCATAATTTACAACAAGGGGTATTGTTCATATATAGGATGTGGGTTGACAGTTCCTGGGTTTTGGGTATAGTATTATACTTCGATTTACTTTCCCTTGAGTCCCCATGTCTGTCTTATTAGTCTCTACTGTTTATTTCTAAGATTTGGGTTCACATATCTCGGGGTTGGGTATAGTGTTATACTTGGGGTTAGTTTCACATTAGTCTATCTGCCAGACTATTCTACATATCTAACATAGTATAGTATACGTGCTTATGAGTGCCCATGTTTGTCATGGTTCATATATTTATCTATATTATTGGGTTTGATTTGTACCTGTTATGACACGGTTAATACACAATTAACAAATCACTAAATCCGTGTTTTGACGTAGCTGTACTGTTTATATCTAGGATTTGGGTTGACATATCCCGGATTGGGTATAGTGTTATACTTGGGTTTAGTTTCATATGGGTCTTCATGTTTGAATATTCGACTGAGAATATAGTATTGTACACTTGCATATGAGTCTGCATGTTTGACATGGTTCATATGTTTATCTTTACAACAACTGTTTACCTAGTTTCCATAATTTACAACAAGGGTACTGTTCATATATATGATGTGGGTTGACATTTCCTGGGTTTGGGTATAGTATTATAATTGGGTTTAGTTTCACATGAGTCTCCCTGTCGCTATTCTATTTATCAAATATAGTATAGTACACTTGCATATGAGTCCCCATGTCTGTCATATGAGTCTCTACTGTTTATATCTAGTATTTGGGTTGACATATCCGGGAGTTGGGTATAGTGTTATACTTGGGTTAAGTTTCCTAGTGACATTTCCTGGGTTTGGGTATGTTTCACATGGTTCATATGTTTATATTTATTTCATATCTTTACCTAGTTTCCATAATTTACAACAAGGGGTACTGTTCATATCTATGATGTGGGTTGACATTTCCTGGGTTTGGGTATAGTTTTATACTTGTGTTTATTCTCGCATGAGTATCTCTGTCAGACTATTCTACATATCTAATATAGTATAGTACAGTTGCCTATGAGTGCCCATGTTTGTCACGTTCACCAAGGGGTACCGTTCAACATACTAGTTTCCATAATTTACAACAAGGGGTACTGTTCATATATAGGATGTGGGTTGACAGTTCCTGGGTTTGGGTATAGTATTATATTTGGATTTACTTTCCCTTGAGTCCCCATGTCTGTCATATTAGTCTATACTGTTTATATCTAGGATTTGGGTTCACATATCTCGGGTTGGGTATAGTGTTATACTTGGGTTTAGTTTCACATTAGTCTATCTGTCAGACTATTCTACATATCTAACATAGTATAGTACACTTGCGTATGAGTGCCCATGTTTGTCATGGTTCATATATTTATCTATATTATTGGGGTTGACTTGTACCTGTTATGACACGGTTAATACACAATGAACTGATCAGTAAATCCGTGTTTTGACGTAGCTGTACTGTTTATATCTAGGATTTGGGTTGACATATCCCGGGGTTGGGTATTGTGTTATACTTGGGTTTAGTTTCATAATTTACAACAAGGGTACTGTTCATATCTATGATGTGGGTTGACATTTCCGGTTTGGGTATAGTATTATACTTGGGTTTAGTTTCACATGAGTCTCTGTCGACTATTCTATTTATCACATATAGTATAGTACACTTGCATATGAGTCCCCATGTCTGTCATATGAGTCTCTACTGTTTATATCTAGTATTTGGGTTGACATATCCGGGAGTTGGGTATAGTGTTATACTTGGGTTAAGTTTCATAGTGACATTTCATGAGTTTGGGTATGTTTCACATGGTTCATATGTTTATATTTATTTCATATCTTTACCTAGTTTCCATAATTTACAACAAGGGGTACTGTTCATATCTATGATGTGGGTTGACATTTCCTGGGTTTGGGTATGATATTATACTTGGGTTTATTCTCGCATGAGTCTATCGCTATTCTATTTATCAAATATAGTATAGTATGCTTGCATATGAGTCCCCTTATCTGTTATATTAGTCTCTACTGTTTATATCTAGTATTTGGGTTCACATATCCGGGAGTTGGGTATAGTGTTATACTTGGATTAAGTTTCATAGTGACATTTCCTGGGTTTGGGTATAGTTTTATACTTGGGGTTAGTTTCACATGAGTCTCTCTGTCAGTCTATTCTACATATCTAACATAGTATAGTACACTGGATTATTAGTGCCCATGTTTGTCACGTTCATATGTTTATCTTTATTTTGGGGTTCAGTTTAACTGTTAGTACACGTTAAACCCAATGAACTGAACAATACATCTGTGTGCTGACGTATCTCTACTGTTTATATCTGGACATACAGGCTATCTATACTACATCATGTAATAATGGGAGTAGATTGAAACATGTAATGGAGAACGGCATCATTATAATTACACAAAATAGAAGGTCTTTGGGTGTTCCGTACAACTTGCACATTATTGTGCTTACAAGGGGTTTATATAGCATCATTTTACATACTAAATACAACGATATATGTCATATCTGCATATATTCGTGTATTTAGTTAAAAGCTTAAGTCCCTTCACATTTATGTATATGCCCAGTCCTTGCACCGACTGCCGATTACTCACCCAGTTCCCAAAATGAAGCTTGAACTGCCTTCAGATGCCTTCTCCATAGCTATATCTTTTATATAGGGTTACGGCATGAAGCCTTGTTGTCCTGAACGGCCACAACGCTTGCATTTCTGGAGGATGAGTTTCCTGCTTTACAATCAGGAGAAAAATTGTAGTCATTATCACTATTAATAGTACACTCCATGTAAACATAGACTATTCCATGTCTACACTACTCCATTCTCGATGGTACAATATAGACGTCCATTCCATGTGTAACTATAGTTCTATTTAACATACAATCAACTAACATTTATATGGTTACAATTATACTTTTGCTAATATTATATATGGTTTTGAACAATATTAAATGTTGAAACAAAAGTCATATCCATCAAGTTAATTTTATATCTTCGTTATTTATTGTATATTAACATATTCTATACTACATAAGAGTGAATGTAAACTATGTACCTTGTACTCCCCGCGGGACAGTATGCGGACTTTCCGAGGAAGGCCAGGTGGACGGCGGGGGTGGGAGTAGGTCATTATGAGTCCGGTTCGATTTCTAACCCACCAACCGATGGGACCGGATATATTTTTCCAGTAAATCCAGCCCTCCAAGTAGGGACATAGTAAGCCGGCGCGACCAACGCATCGGTAGGGAAGCCAATCCTTGTTGCCGCAGCTAGAGCATGAATACAAGGTATGCCGATCTCGTCGTACTCCATGCAACTGCAACTGCCAGGTCCAATTTTTACGGTGAAGCACTCCCGGTGTTATCCTGTACTTGAAACTCTAGATCCGCAATATCACGACCGCCAACCCGGTTGACAATTCATAGTTCTCCTCCACTAGTTTCCGACATTGGGTGTGAGTGTTCCTTGTTCTCTGTTAGCTTGTGCTCTACGAAATGCTAGCCATCCCATAACGATTGTCGTATGTACTCAAACATTGTGATAAGTGGATATTCTCTTGCTTCCTTAATCACACCATTCCATGATTCGGCTATGTTTGACTCCATGATGTTGTACCGCTTTCCTTTGAAATGAGCTCTAGTCCATTTATCGAATCCTACATCACAGGTAGAATAGAAACAGCCGATACTATATAAAATAGTATTCACTATAAAATAGTATGTTGTATAAAATTAACTTGGAATATTTATTACCTAAGTCCACCAAATATGCAGCGCATGCAGGGCTGATTTTCTGAATCTCAATAAACTTTTTATTAAACTCGGTCAATGTGAATGCCCTTGCAGCTGCGGACATAAGATTTGCGAGCCTGGTTCCCTTAAAAATTGCCTTTATATTGCGCCAAAGGTGAACTACACATGCTACGTGATGAGCGTGATGGTACACCTACGGTTATATAGTATATAACAAAAGTCAGTATGTTTTTAATTTTGGTAATTACTCAAATAGTATACTATTAGTCACCATAGAATTTATATGTGTAAAATAGCATAGAACCATTTTTACCTTACGTAGTCCAGTGTGGATGCTGGCATGTCGATCTGATATGAAAACCAATTCCTCAGTATCCAGAACAAAGGTCTGTAACTTCTGGAAAAACCATTCCCAAGCATTGTCGTTTTCACTATCAACAATTGCGAAGGCAAGTGGAAATACTTGAAAATTTCCGTCTTGTGCGAAGGAAAGTAGACATCCACCAAACTTTCCTTTTAGTGAAGTGCCATCAACAACAACCACTTTGCGCATAGCCGCATACCCTGAGATTGACGCTCCATATGCGACAAAGCAATACTTAAATCTTGTTCCTCCGTCTTCAGCATCAGTACTCTCCAAGAAGCAGGTCGTGCCTTCATTTGAAGACTCAAGAAGTGCCAAATATGGGGGAATGAGAGAGTAGCTTCCAACCATAGTCCCCATTGCATGGTCCATTGCAAGTTCCCTAGCTCTCCAAGCTTTCCAGTAGGAGACATTGACATGAAACTCATCAAGAAGTATTTTTCTAATCGCTGCTGCTGTGGGTCCCCGCTTAATCCCAACAAACTTTGATTGCAGTATCTCTCCTATAACCTGAGTGGTTGCAAGCTTGTGGTAATTGCGGCGCTCATCCACTGTGCACGAGTGAAGTAAGTTTGCTTGCCGCACCTGGAAATTCCCACTAGCATCCACCAAAACAGCATAAACACGCCATGGGCACCCATTACACACACGGGCAAGTAGCATTGAGGGAGTGGACCGTGGTGTCCTGAAATGGAACTTCCTATTCATGGCATGAATGGCTAGTTTGATTTTGCAGTCGGTTTTGGATTTGAAGATGCGGCCCACGTATATTTCATCCCCCTCGTATGTCTTCAAGGGCAGCGTCCACACCTGAAATATTATAAGTATTGTATTAAAATTATACAAGATCCGCATACTATATTAGTAGGATACGCACTATATGACTATCATACTATACCATCTTACGATCTCTACTATTCTACATTTAGTACATAGTTTATTTACTGTTCCACGGCGATCATTGAACACCGTGGGGCATCCTTTCCAAATAGAGGTGGAGTACACGGTCGTTTAGCATCGATGGAGTGCTTCACAAATTTCCGGTGTTGACATTCATCTATTGGTAAGTGCTCTGTGCTACCTGAACTTGAACTTGAATTGCCATCTCCATCCGGCGTGCGAATGCCGGTATCCCGAATATTAACCGCCTTGCGACCGCCTAGATATATTTCCTTTTCTTGCATTCGTGGACGATCATTTCATCATCAGTCAGAATCCATATCACTATCTTCCTCAGCTGGGCTTGTTTTCCCTTTTCATTGGTTGCGGTTTCCGACCTGCAGCCGAATAGTATCTCTTATTTCTATTCCACGCCATTAGAATAGTCAATCGGGCTGCTATTTGAAGGTACATGGTTGACTATATCAGGAAGAACCTGGTCTTTCTCCACCGTTCTTCTGAGTTGGGGAAAAGTCAATGGCGTTCCGACATCGCAAAATTATGCCATTCTTCCTCTTCCATGCAGTTGTCAGCTCCATCCTCCCTGTTTCCACCGTCATTAGCATGGATATGTTGTCGTGGAACTTCTTTCCATCCAATGGCAAATCGGACAATGGATACGTAAAGATCAACTTCTTCTATGGCTCGTCTCATCCGGACGAAGACCCCGACCTCTGGATCGTCGGTTATGTACTGAGGCATATCCAGCTCCTTATCACCCATCGCAACCCACTCGTGGTATTGATAAGAGAGTTTTACGATACATCTTTTGATGTTATAGCGAGTCGCTCCTTCACTAAATCTAGTAACTCCGTGATGGTCATGTCGAATGTAGCGGACATAATGTTCAACTGGACACACTATATCGGGTTCAAATATCCACCTACTATCTGCATCACGGACCCACGTCCCATGTACAATCCTCACTTTATCTTGGTCAGTCATCTGCAAGAATCAAAACAGAAAAGAATACTATTTGAGATCTATAATATTTAGACCATTCTATATAAATCGTACATCTTTCATTATGTAATAAATGTACTGATTCTGTATTTTACATGTATTAAATTCAGATTAAAGCAACTTACGTGATCGATTCTTCTGAGTATTAACTTTGGATCTCCATTCACCTTCTTCACTGTTTTTTTCTCTGCTTTTACTATGTGGACAAACTGTAATAAAAGAGATGACTACACCATTTATCTCTCTGACGTTGTTTTACTATCGGCCACATGTTTACTGATCATATGCGGTAAAGAGGTGTGTGACGTGGACGATTTCTTCACCCTCCTTTTTGTACAGTAAGCGGTAATTCCTGGCCTTATTTAACGGTGGGAGACGTGGACTTTAATAATTTCATTAACCTACTAACTGTACGACCAAGGGTTAGAACCGGATCAACTGAGACCAAATTGTTAGTTACTTAATACTGTCAAAATCATGAACCTGCACTTAATAAACTCTCCAGTTTTAGTCATCTCGCAAATAAGCCCTTGAATGTACCCTTAAAATATTTTGTTTCACATGTTACTCAGAAAAATCTCATCTTTAATTTAGAATTTTATAGCATTCTGATTTTCATAATTAATCGGCATTCAATTAATAGATTCTTTTCATTCATGTTGCATTTCACATTTGATAACATTAATCAATCGGTATATTTCTTTTCATACACATACATTTAAAAAAACACTCTGGATCTTTGTCCAGAGCCCTCAATCCAAAAAAAATTTAACCTACGTCGACTGAAAACACATAATTTACTCTCTTTTTCATCTCTAAGGACACTTGGAGTTTTTACCGGGTCCTCCGTAATAAAAATAGTTACCCCAAACCCGGTTAACTCCTCCTCTTATGTCATAACAATTCGGATGATCCGCAAGAACTCTAAGATTAGATGTTGGAATAAGAGTATTGTCCCAATCTACCATCTCGAGATTCCTAAAGTAAGACGCCTTTCCAAAACCTTCACCTGCAAAATGTCCACTTCCCATTTGAGTCGACGTATGTGAACCACCAGGTCTTGTGTTCACGATCTCGCCACCGAACTGGACCATGTTCCCATGTTCCATCAGGTGTGTGAACAAAGATACGGGCCAGTAACCGACTAGTGTGCCCGACCCGAATTGGAGCCACCAGTGTCCGTGTTTTGGATCCTACACATGGGTTTTTGACGAAGTTGCGTTAGTATGATAATTTCTATATGTAAAAGTTGGAGTGAGCGGTACTGAATGTGCAAAGCCCTTGATGGATAAGCCATGTGCATTGTTATAATCAAGAATAGTAGTAGTATGATTTAAGGGAGACATTAAGTCTAAGGCCAAAACAAGTTGAGTTCATAAATTGTTCGGACAAGTATTAAATAATTATGCCGTGCAATTATAATTAGGGTGACACTTAAGTGCTCAAAACTCAAATTATAAGTCTTTCTCTATGCCCCCGCAAATGGGTTACAATATGGATGAAGTGATTCAATGAAATATCGTATTGATATTATAAATCAAGTGATTATGAAAAAGATATCAATATTACCAACGTATATGATGGTATTAAAATAATTACCTTCCATATCAATAAACTTATATCGAATTGTCCACCTTTATATGATGAAACCGGAGAAATGGCAGCTCCGATTGCAATTCGATTGTTTGTCTGAATAAAACCGGAACACAATAGGTTATAGCATCCTGTTGCCTGGTACGCATCTGACTGCAAAAACATAGAGATAAACTTAGCAGCTTAATATATTGTAGTACCGGTACGTAAGAGCAAAAAGAGTTTTTGAAGTTGCATGAACGTATTTGTATACCGTCCAATAGGTGAAGAATCTTGGGTTAGTGTCTCCGTACAGCTCCGGGCTAACCTGTCCGACATAATCAAATGCTAAGAATTTAAATCATTTTGTGAAAGCAAATACAAGATATAAATAAAGAATAATTAAATTATTATTGTCAAACTGGGGAGACTAGCACGTGCCTGCCAACCAGCTTCGATGGTATTAAGATCATCGGCGAAAGAACCGGCGATGACCCATATCTGAGACAAACTAAACTCATATTGGCTACTGACACGTGGCGTCCAGACGTTTATACTTGCTTTTGCTCCGTAATATTGACTTCCCGATACGTATCCAACCGCATGCTACATTTTTATTTGTCATATTCGCTAAAATGTTAATAATATAATTTGGAAATCAAGAAAATAAAGATAAAACTAGAGTACAATCCTCTTTTTCGATTCGAGTAAAACATAATAATCTCTGACATGTTAAATTCTCTGACATGTTAAATTCTGTTAGTGGCATTGCAAATATTTGCGAGAAAGGTGGTTCTTGGTATTATTATGTATCTATCTTTTTAAAGTTAAGTTAAGAAAAAGTACGTAAGCTCTGACTTTTTTGACAATAGTAATCTAATAATGTACCTCGTGGCCGTTGCTGCTCGAGTCCCTTCTTACACGCCTGATTTTGCGACCAAATCTACGGACAGAACTAGCTCTTAACATGTCCTGCTCCGTCGTTCTTCTGATCGGAATCGTACCTTCCGGACAAGACTCACCGGTCAAACTCCAAAGCTGGAAATCTTCATGTGATTCGTTTTCTTGGCTATACCCTTTGGGCATCTCTGGTGGATCCTAAACATGTTTCCATATACTTCAGACTTTGAGAATGGAATAATTATGATCAGAATAAGATACTGCGATCGAGCTTAGTACCATTGGTCTTTGTCCTTGCAACAAGGGATGATCAAAAGCAGGCTGGTGATGAGATGGAACACAATCTATTGTATCTCCATCTGGGCTCTGAAACCATCACAAGCACATTATTAATCTAGTCAGAACTATTCGGATGGTGTAGATTTAAAAACATTCGTATATGATATATATTTAGAAAAAATGGGAACTAGTTTGTACTAGAAATTTAAAAGATGTATGTCTTCAATATTCTTATTTAAAAAACAGGTAATGTCTCTATAAACGAACACACGGCTCTGAACTTAGTTTAAGAAAGATATAGAGTTTAGGGTTTACCTGAATGGTCTTCACGGCGGGTTTATTGATCTTTTGGAGGTGTTCTCTGATAAGTTTCAGCTTCTGGATCTCATGTTGAGGCTGGAGAGTGACATTTTCGTCTGTGGCATTATGTAGAGAAGCAGAGGAGGAGAAGCAAGACCAGAGGAGGCAGAGTGTGAAAATGAAGGTGAAAATCAAGCAAGAAGACATTGTAATGGCTGAGGAATCTCCTCTTTTTCACCGTTTTGACTTTTCTGAAGAGTATGAAAAACACTTTGATTGTGTGTATTGTTTGATGAAGGTGAAAGCAAAACATTTAATGCAAGCTTATTGTTGTTGTTCGTCTTCTTCATGTCACTGACACATCTTCCACCAACAAACCCATTAAAGACATAATGACTTCTCTAAAGACAACCCAGAGCCCCCAAAATCCAAGAGTTAATGAATCAACTCAGTCCCCAAGTATAAATGAAGTCGAAATATAATATAAGAAGCGTAAATTAATAGAATTGTGTGTTGATAAAGGGTTTGAGCATGTGGGTTTACACATATGACATACTAAGGTGGTATTAATACTGGGTAGTGATGAAATCATGGAATTATATTTATAGTAACTTTTAATTACGGCTTGGAGCGACTTGTTTTTTTTTTTGTAACAATTGGGGCGACTTGTTTATTTGTTAGGATTAAATGTTCTTATAAAAATGGGAGAGAAAATCTTTGATGCAGCTTTATCGTTATCTGAAAGCGCTATTTTTTAAAGTAAGGCAAATAAAGATGAATAAACTTAGATTTGGTTTGAAATCCTTTTAAAACAATTTTTTTTATCAAAATCAAAAACTTTAAACCTTGATTTTCTCAAAATTTTTTGTTAAATTTTAGCATTAATTGTTAAAAAGATATTTCATCCTGTCAAAGAAAACTAAGTTTTTTTTAGGAAAAAAAAAAGAATACTAAGTTTCCATCCCATGTCGTCAAATTAATAATGGTACGTATTTAGTTACAAAAAAGTAATCTATATTATTATTTATGAAGTGATTTTGCTTACTTGTCATTTTTCCATATTTTTAGGTGATTTTGCTTATTTGTTATTACTTATTGCTTATGTGTCATATTTTCCATAATTTTAGGTAATTTTCTTATTTGTTATGTTTTTAATAATTTTAGTTTTGATTATATGTTATTCTCAATAATTTATGTTATTTATTTATTTATCATGTTCTTAATAATTTTAATTGGCAATTTTATTTATTTTTCATAATTTAAATAATTTTAGGTAGTAATTTTAGTTTTGCTTATTTTTCATGTTCTCCATGATTTTAGGTTAGTTTGCTAATTTGTATGTTTTCTTATTTTTAGAAGTTTATTTACCAATTCCATTATTTAGGTTAAATAAAAGTTCACATAAAATGTAATTAAAATTTTGATGAAGAAGGGTAGCTATAGTTTAATTTTGTAAATTTATCTTTTAGATTATTTTAAAATATTAATAATAATTTATTAAGTTCTTTTTACATGTATGTTTTGGTGATAAATAAATAAAAGATTTTGTAAGTACCAAATTATTATTTATGTTGCGTTGTAATAAAAAGGTAAACTATATCTTCTGATTAATTTAATATTTGAAACTAATTATAGAATTTATATTAAAAATTTAAAAATCATATTAAATTTTGAATTAGTTTGATATATATTATTCTGTACAAGATGCGGACCATCATCTAGTGGTACGTATTTGTTGTTC
Organism: Brassica nigra; assembly: GCA_016432835.1. Taxonomy (NCBI): domain Eukaryota; kingdom Viridiplantae; phylum Streptophyta; class Magnoliopsida; order Brassicales; family Brassicaceae; genus Brassica; species Brassica nigra. Next base: position 21,081,898 of record CM028243.1, read on the forward strand.
AATTTCTCTTTAATATACGAAAGGGACGTTGTTTTTTAATGTCCCAATTACTTAAATATTGAATTAGGAGAAGATATACAAATTCACATAAATCTCAACCAATTGAGCATAATGATTTGTAAAGCATGAATTTTCATGTGATTACAAACCAACAAGGATACATACGTGAAGTGCTTATATAGGCTCCAACATCCCAACTCCAAAGAGCACGTTCGTTAAATAATATTTAAACATACAAATTTATTATTTAATTAAAAAAAAAAACTATCCACATTAGTTGGCAAATAGCATTTGAACATTTAGGCGAACGTGATTCAAAATTCACATTTAAAAAAAAACAATTTTGTGAATATACTCAAAAACAAAAAGATAGGTAAGTTTGGTGCTTTGGGTCTGTTTCATCTTCTACGAAAGTTAATCGTTCATTTGACATTGACATTAAACAAACAACTAAAATCAAGTGGTTTTCTTATCTTAATTATTGGGCACTGGACCAATTTTTACAATGTAGATATCTAATTAGTCAACTTAAAATTTACAGTGTTCAGTAATCTTATATAATTTGGGTTAGAAGAATCGTCTATAGTAAAGCGAGTACCAAGTGCGGAATGGAACTCGAGAGTGTATTTGTTCGAATGATTTTGTCCAGTCTTTAAATCGAGGAGTGATTGAGAGCCAAAAGCATGCAAACATTGCCTCAGGGAGTCAGGGTTGCTATTCGATAAAAATATATAATTGCATGACTAAGAAAACACATGATTGGTGTTTTGATGTGAGTGCAATGGAACCTTCACAATACTCACATTCATATACAAATCTTTCCACATTATATATACCGGTTTCACAAGTACATTCATATATCATTTCACAAAAAAAGTATATTCATATATCATACAGAATCACATTAGTTTCTTGGAATTCTTAATGCACCACTATGCGATAGAAATGGTAAAAAATTTATAAATGCGTCACTACGAATCTACAATAGATTTATAAACTGATTTCTATAGGACTCGTGGGATTAGTGGACCTCATAGATCTTTAGACTTATAAAGTATTTAGAATCTCAAGGCTATTAAAAAAAGATATATAATTTCTTGTTATTTTTGTTTAGCCAAACAAAAATTAGTAAAATGATTACAAAGAAAAGTTTACTATGCCTTGGAATAACCTTTAAAACAATCAAATCCGAACTTCAGGGAGTGGACAATAGGAAAATTACTGTTCATAAAATGTACTATAGGAAGAAGATAATATCACACTCAGTCTCAAATCCGAAAAAAAAATTAGGGTAACATTTCAATAATTAACTGAGAGGGAGTGAGAAGAAAAGAGGCGAAGAGAATTAAAGATGAATATTAAAGCTAACAAAAGGGGAATGGGAACAGTTTGATGTAAGAGCAATGATAGTGTCTCTAAAGCAGCCTCGAGCTCAGCTTTTTTCAATTTTATCTCGACCCATACCAGTTGGTACGTATTTATAGATCATTAAGGACTATTATGCAAACAATTTAAAAGAAAGTACGATTTGGCGTTGGGGTTATTAAATATTAACTATGATATGATGAGTCATTATTTACAAAAGCGGCGTGAAAGGATAGAAGTTAATGTTCGGACCAAGAATGCAGTATGCTAAGGGTACATCATCATGGATCTTCATTGTGCTTTGTCAAATATTGATGTAACCATGAATTATTTTTGGCTGCACAGATTCTAATACACATACTAATTAAAAAGGTACACCTCTGAAAACGCGGTATCTATCATTTTAAGGGATTTGTTTTGTAAGTATTACAAGAAAGGGAAACAAATCTTACTGAGGCGAATCACAATTCAGTGCATTTGTTTTAGCCACATTGACTAATTTTGACAAATGGCATTAACTGTTTTATTGTGCGAGCATCTGAGCATTAGTTCCTTGTTTGAATACCACCACAAACAAACCACATTGAGATGGCATGTTATTGTTAATCTTCCTTGAATTGCCACTAAATTTTGTAGTCCCGGTCGAACTCACATAAGTATTCAGTTCCAAATTCATCAAGTTGATATAATTAAAGATTATACTGAATATATTTTCTCATTTCGTTTAAATCATGATTTACTATTATCTACGCTGTAACATGCAAGAATATGAAAAAACGGTGCCCAAAAAAAAGATGCAAGAATATGCAGTTCTTTCACATATCCACATATTTAGTAGGGGTTTCGATCTCGGATTCTATCGTTGTTACAAAAATATAATAAGAAAAATGATGACACTGCGTCAGATTTAGAGAGAAACGACCTAAAATGCTTACACTCAAAATCACACCACTCACAAGATTAAGAACAAGAGACTTCAGTTCCAAATTTAACAAGAACGTGATAAGCCTCACCATTGCTATGTGAGGAAGAAGAAACAAGTTTCAGAGGAAGAGAGCTACGGAAGGGAGTGGAGTACGTACGAGCTAGACAAATTAACGAAGCTTAATGATTGGTTAACAAAAGTTAGTTAGCTCTCAGGTCGAGTATTAAAAGAGGTTGTTAGATTCAGTTAGAGTCAGCTTTGTAATTTGGATTTAAGACCTTGAGTCTTGAGGAAAATCTCTACTAGGTTAGGCCAGTGAATCAAAGAAAGTATCGCTCAGTGAGGATTGAGTTTGTGTAGAGAGATTGTGGGAAATTACATACGCAAACTCTATGAGAACGTTGACATAGTCTTCAATGATGCCAGTAGAGAGAAGGACGTAATCAAGGTCAACTCTCCTTATTTGGAACAAACGGTGACCAAAACACCAAGCAATGTTCAAGATGGACCATTCAACCACTTTATAATCCACGCCTAAAAAGAGAAGTCCATGTTGTAGTATAAGGTTTCATATCCAACGTAAACAGAACAAGAAAGACTTTTCTTTTGTGGAGATTTCAGTTATTCGAGAAGCTTCCATCGCTAGTCAATACTCAATAGTCATCAAAAACCTTCCAGATGCACCAAGGATTGGCTCTACTATTAATAATAGAACACCTGAACTTAATTCTTTTAATTATATTATTCATCTCTAAGGTAAATTAAAAAAATTAAAAAGCAAAACATAAGTTGTAACTGTCTTTCAAAATTCGTTATATTAAAATGACAGAAGTTTTTCCACCTACATCTCTTCCTCCAAATAAAATCCCTTTAAAAAACTCAATAAAGTATGACAGTATGTACAAGATCACCTAACAAATATGAAAAAAAATTACGTTTAGACATACTTTCTATGGACTCTTTAACATATTGACATACTTTCCACTAGAGATATACTTTTGAGTGATTGAATGACAAAAATATCATTTTCTTAACAAAAACTGAAAGCAACTATAGATCTCTAATTTAACTATTTACTTTTAGATCTTTTCTAAAATCTAAATCTAACGCCGCCGCCGACTTATTTTCTTTTCCACCGTAATCCTTCTTCTTCTTCTCTTCCTAACTTTCTCCACCTTAATTATTTAGACCGTCAGAGACTTCTTCTTCTTCTTCTTCTTCTTCTTCTTCTTCTTCTCTAGTCAGTCCAACGATGGTGATAATGATGGCCTCGAATCTGACTCGTCGAGGAGCGTAACCCTCGGTGATGTATATAACTTGCTTTCTTTCCACAACCATTCCATAAACAAACCGTCTATTCTAATTTCATCCATGATCACATCTACTCTAAATTGAGCCATAACCACTACCATCTTAATCTTAACCTTATCTTATCTCACCCTCATCCCATGTAACCTCACCCTGACCATATTCATTCTAACTTGAGTTATGACCACAACCATTCTATAACTTCATCCATGACCACTTCCACCATAATCATATCCATGACCTCATCCATAACCCCATCTGTAACCATACATTTGTCTCACACAACCACTCTACCTCTAACCACGACCCCAACAATGATTTATTTGAGGTCAACAACTCTGTCGAATCCAACTTGTATTGTCAATATCTTACCATTTGCCATGTCTGCTCAGAGCTATGTCTGACCACAAAACAGCTATGTTGACCTGCTTAATTTTTCGATAGGCACAATTTTCTAATTGATTATTAATTTGACCACACCAAACTAAGTCAAATCTGACCACAACTTTTTTTTTTACTTTAGAGCTTATATTTTTAGTATCATTGTACTTGTTTTGCTATCAGCCGTTCGATTCGTCTAAAAATACTTTAATCTAACGGTCATCGCTCTGTCCCACTTTTCAATAAACCTAACCAATTAATGGTGACAGAAAGAACAAACCAGTATTTGCTTCCCTTTTTACCGTGACCAGAAATTAGACTCTCCTTTAGAAGAAGGGCATTAGTGTAAACTCACATCATGAAGAAAGACCCAAAAATATACCACCATTGGAAAATACCTCAACATGCTATAGACCCACGATAAAGTAACCCAATATGTTATCAACTCATTATACACATAACATGTGAACTGAAACAGAAGTTGACATGTTTAAATTAAAACCCAGTGTCCAGACGTTTTCCATGTACACACAAGATCTCCCCCCCACCCCACCCCACCCCTCTTTTTTATATCTTTCCTTCTCTTTTTTCTTTTTCTTTCAACTAATGTGAAATTAATCAAATTGAAGAAAAAAATTACCAATAAATAAACCTGTAAAATCAAATGACATATCATTTCTTACCCCGAAATTCCCAGTCTCCTTAATAAATCATAGTTTAACGAGTGTAGAAAGTGCCAAACAATTATCAGCCATTTTATACAAAACACCTGCGCGGATTTATAGAAGACGCTAACGCTAACCTCACCAGTTTCCTTCAGTGCATCGCTGCAAGTATCGTAGTCAGTCAACGCAGCGCTAAGGTTAATGTTGAGGCTAAAACTATCATTCCCCTGAATATTCTTAAGGGCCTTGTCCAAGTTGTCAAACGCACTACCGAAGGTGGACAAACAAACGGCAACTCCTCCGTCGCCTGCCTTTCGGCTCTTTCTTGGCCATATCTTTGGCTTGCATCGTCCGGTTCATCAGCTCTTTTATGGCCATATCCGTGGCTGCGTTCACATTCGTTTGACCCTTAATGGTGCGTCTGCACAATTTTGGATAATCAGCCACCGTGCAGGGGTCACCGAGAGAAAGCTTCAACGCTTGGCTTGAGGCAACGAGGAGGAGGAAGGTCGTCCCGAGGAGGGTCATAAGGGGATTGATTGACATTGTGCGTGTATAAACACGGAAACCTATATATATTATTGTATGAATATATGTATATATATATACGTTCTTGTGTTTATGCTTGAACACCGATTAGGTTTCATGAAGAGGAAGGATTTGAGTTTATATATGCGCATGCTAAAAATTGGTTATATTTAGTAAGATTTTGAGTAAATTGACACCGATGAATTAGACAAGAAGAGATCTATTTCGGTATGTTTGTTAGTTTATCTTCTTGTTCTATTTTGGGTGAAAATTCAAGATTTGTTTTAGCATAAATGGAGCTTTTTCTGTGAAACTGAGTTGAGTTTCAGTTACATATACAGTGCTTTATATCAGTTACGAATATATATATATATATATATAAATGGAGTTTGAATCACGTGGTAAATGATAAGATAAGAGATGGATATTTCTGGATTATAGACGGCTAACAAACAAATAATGTTACCAACAAGAATAAAATAAATTCTATTCTAGACTCTTGGTGTTGAAATGCCATCGCAATGCTATTCGTTTATCTCACAACGACCATATTCTCCATGAAATACAGATAATCTTATAATGGCTAAGCCAGCTTCTAAACAAGAGCCTCTAGCTCTTCTCCTGCAAAAGAACAATTTGAACTTCCAACCATCCCTTCACGAAATGGTACAAAGACGTTTCAATGGAATTAAACATAATGAAAACACAACATGATATAGAATAAAGTGGCATATGCTATTGAATATTGATGAAAAAATAAACAAACCTGTTTCGGCCGCTGATTAGCGGATCATGTTTGTTTTGTTTCCAATTAACACGGATTGAGTCAAATCTAGTCACCGTTTGGTTGATGGGCTGAGATCGGTTAAATAATTATTATGAGAACCCACTTAAAATTTATTCGGCCTAATAATAATTCGAGAGCCCAACAAATTTTAAACAAATATGGTGAGTGGATGTAGTAAACGTTGAATTCAGAAGTTTCCTTTTTTTTTTGATCAAACACAAGTTTCCAAATCCTTAGAACTTAGAAGAGACCATGAAAGTAAGAGCATATGCAATGGTGGACTCCTTCTTCGAGTCCTTACCATTATTATAGTATTATTTTTTTTGTTTTGTTTTTTGTATGAATAGTTAAGGATTCTAGTCAAAATAGTGTGTCCAATAGTATTTTCCAATTAGAAGTTCTTAAGAATAAAAAAATAATTTTTTTTTTAAAAAGTGAAATTTAATTTTTATTTATTGCATAATTAAATATAAAAATACAATGATTAAATATGAAGATACACTAATTATTGATCTTCATCACCAAATTTTTTCAATTAAATCATTTTTCAATCGTTCAAAAGATTGTTCTTGAACAATTGGCCAATCTCTCTTGGTCATCGTGGTCATCAAACATTACCTTGCATCTTGTAAGTAGCCATCCCAAATGGGGGCAGAGTTATGCCTTCTCCTTCCTTTCTCATCCCCTCTCTGTCACCGCCGTAATATTGTCTTCTTCAACCCCCATCTCTTCTGCTCTTTCGAATACTTTGTGATTTGTTGAAACGCTTCCGAAGTCGCATAACTTCCACTGTCCATCTGAACTAAGCAGCACATTCTCTGCCTTCAAGTCTCTGATGCAATTACAGCAACACTAATACTTAGTTTCTATCTCCTACACATGCAAATACGAAACACATCTAACAAACCAACCTGTGAGCAATGCGTGGGGATTGACAATGCATTGCAAAGACAGCGTTACACACACCTCTAGAAACCTCAAGAGCTTGCTCCTCTTCAAAGTAACCAGCAGCACCTCTGCTCTCAAGCTCTTCAACAAGAGACTTACCGCAAAATTCCTTAGCCAGAAGAGCTTCTTTCTTACCCCTCCCCGTATCTAAGATCTTGTGTGCGTAGAGCGTGACCACGTTCGGATGCCCTTTCAGAGACTTCAGAACCGAGATCTCTTTCATCACGAGCTCGAGAGACTCCTCGTCGTTGCATATCATGTGCATCAAAGCGTACTGCTTTGACGCGTGAGTAGTGTCTTGAGCTAAGTAAACGCTGGAGAAACCTCCTTCCGCAATGACGTTTCGTACCTGAACTTTGAGGCTTCCTATCTCGAGGTATCGACCTTCGAGACCCGCAGGTTCTTTCTGAGCAAATGGTTTGAACTTCCACATGTTCGAGAATCAAGTGGAAATGATAAAGAACGCTGCATCAACATCAAAAAAAAAAACTTGAGATATTACTCATTTGCCTAAAGGTTGAATCTTTGATAATTACATAACAAAACGTAGAGAGCCTCAGGAGATTCAACATACAAACGAGCTATTGAAGCAAAACATATACAACCTTGAATCGAACTAGATCATGTATAGTACACACAAGACTTTTATCATCAACTAAACCACACTTCACAGTGTAGCTTTGAATCAGATATTCTATTTAAACTCTTTTGGAATCAGAACAACACGACCACTAACGAGTTCAACGATTAACTGCTCAGATGAAACAACAAAGTATGAAGCTTTCGGATCATCGAGATCTCACCACAGAAACAGAAGATCGGCAGATCAATAGACAAATCTAATCCAGAATAGAGAACGAAATATTGTACCTTTTGCAAAAACCCAGATGCTGATCGGACCAATCCCATCACTAAAAGTAATATTACCGTGGAAATCGAAATCACAGTAGAAATCTGAAAACTTTGAAAAAGTAATTTAGAGAGAAGAAGAAGAAAGCGGTAAATCCGGGAAGAGATTAGGATAAGAACATTATTAGTTTTGTGAAGAAAAGCCTAAACCCAGGAACCATGAGGAGGAGGAGCCATAACACCAGGATCGCTGATCGAAGCAGCAATCAAAAATAGCTGAATCAGGAGGAAGACGAAGACGAGACAGAGTAAAGAGAGAGATGGAGTAAAGAGAGAGAGACATAAGGATCAATCCATTCACAACATGCCACGTATCATAAGGATCAAGTCCTTAAATCTCTTATTTACGGACTAATCCTTCGATTCATTAAGCTAAAAAATATTATAATATTCCTCCTAACATATGATTGTGCGCTAAGAAACCAAACCTGAGAAGAGACCAAAATAGTTTATTATTGTTATTAATATATATAACCTTTTTTATTCACCGATAATAATAGCTACAAAGCATTGATGGGCTTGTCCCTTTGTCCTTTCCTACATGTGACTTGAGTAAATTACCATTCATGTACCCATTTTTTTTCTTTTGTCGGCATAGCAAAGCAGAATTTATGCGAAGGAAACTTGTCAATAACACCCCCATTTCTTTTCTTTTTAATCCAACGTTAAATACCGTAATTTTCATTCCTCGGTAAAGAATGATCCACTAGAGTCGTTCATCATCGCAAAAGGCATATTCTCTGACGGCTTCCAGTGACGTTTTCTTTGGTTTATAAACCAATTGTTGATCTGTTTCTGGTCTAAACCCGTTGCATCAGCTAAAGCTATCTTATCCCCTTCCTGTACACATTCACATGATATTCTATCACCACCACTAGTTAAATATATAGTTGTAATTATGGTTAGTGTGTTTTTGACTTACGGTAGGGTAAGGCCACTTATAATGAACACTCCACCAATCGAGTAGAGCTTGCCTTGCTTCTTTCGGTAGCTTTCCTTTCTTCTTCTTCTTTGAAAACTCCAGCTTTAAAGAACTTATACGGCTCCCGAATTTGCGAAGCAGCCTGTCCTTGAGATCACGGTCTTCGCATATTTGTTTCCCATCTTGTAATATCTCATCGCCTCCATTCAGTTCGTCGTCGGATGAAACTGCACCATCTTCTATACATGCAAATGGACAGTCGATCAGTAACTTTTATGAAGTGAAACATATATCACATGCACGTAGATAAATGGATAGAGAAAGGTAGTAGACAAGTAAAAATCACGAACATAGAAACAAATAAATTATAACTCTAAAGTTAGAGCTGGCTTCTCGGCTAAACGGCTAAGTGGCTAAACAACAAGAGAGGGCAAAACTGGAAGAGAAGAGAGAATTTCGAGGGCGCACACGATTGTTGAGTGCAGCAGTAAAACAAAACCGCCGCAGTGAATAGTTACCTCCATTGTCATTGTGTCAGTAGAGAGGACTAATAGTCTTGTCTCCATGAAGACACATCCCCCACACTTGCCCTACTTAATCATCCAATTCAAAGATGACACGTCTACATAATTAATACATGTTCTGTGAAACCCCCGGAAATTACGCTTCACCTCACATTTATGTTCTCTCCAAACAACACCCCAAAACCCAAACTTCATTTTTACTTTTTTTCTCACTCTCTCTCTTTTTAACAAGTTAGCACATGTGTTCAAAAAAATAAAAAATAAAATAAAATAACAAGTTAGCACATTTATATATACATGCCCCAACGACTCTACTGACCCACTTACCCAGAGAGCTTCCTGACATGAAACTCCACCCCAAAAGATGATTCAAGAAACATTACCTGATTTCATAATAGTTTTGACTGTGTGACAGAACGATTGAGTCCGAGAAAGCAACCGTAGTTACTCCCAAATTAAAAGAGTTCACATTCAGTCAGTCATGCACAAACAAAATAGTGGACTAACCTAATACATTATTACATACACACAATACTAGAGAAAGTATATATTAAAACAAGTAATCCGCTCATCCTCAATTAAGATTAATATCCAAGTTTGCACACTCCGACAAAAAAAAATTCAAGTTTGCACACACAAAACAAGTAAAATTTTTAATAATTGAACACATTTCAGTCCACAGATCATTTCCAGAGAAGGGAAAAGTATGCAATGGGTTATACCACATAATTTAAAAATTAAATAAATTGTAACATACCCTACAAAGTCATCTAACGCAATGCTAAAGATATGACCAAAAAAGTCAAAGTATTATACAGACGGCCATGTCAATCGGGAACACTTAGAACATGGGCTGATCACAGTACTATCAGAGAGAAACATACATGTGAATGAGGTTAATAGTTAGATGACAGAAAGCTAGTGTGGAATTACATTAGTACATTTTCAGCTACGCATTGACCGCTGAAAAATAGGGTTTGACCAAAGAAGGGGTAACATGCAAATAAGTAGACACGTGCAAGCAGCGTGCCTCAGAGAGACATAATACGACCCACCAAGGAAACAACGCAACCAGAGGAAATGACGACCACTACTTACTATATGCAAAAGAGTTGAGAAAGATAGAGAAGCATAGTCACATTCTTAAAGATGATTTGATTGGGGTGTAGAGAACCCTATGTCTCCATTTTCTACATTATTAAAATTTTAACCAAATCAAAGACAAAATCTTAGGAGAGAAAGGTAAGTGGGGTCAATGGTGGGAGATCACTAGCGGAATACACGGGAGTCCATGTGACTCTCAACTTTTAACTTTAAAGCTTATCATGCAGTATGCTCCTCTTTTCTCATCATTGCAATATTCTACTCTTCTAGATCATATATGGAAAACATCTACGATGTTGCATGCAACATTAGTAATGATAGTAATCCAAACATAAGAGAAATGTTGACCCCAGAAAAGTCAATAAGACACCATCCTCTACCATCAAGCTAAATACTAGACAAGAATATGCAACTTTTGTTTCAGCTAGTCCAGAGAAAGGACGAGACAACATGAATATGTAGCCTAATAGTTTGTACTAGTTGTGTAAGAATATGTTAGATCAACTTCGGAGAACTAAGAGCATCTACATTAAAGGATTACAAGGGATTTATAACAGAGGATCACACGCTTTCCAAAACAAAAAGTGGTGAACCAGTATTGGGGGGGGGGATCGTTGGGAAGATCCGGGTTCATCACTATTTCTTGGGCCCCACGACACATGGTGGTCCACGATTAGTTCGTTAATTTTTCTTTTTTTTTAAAAAAAAAAAAAAAAAATCAAAAGTTATGTTGGGAATCGACCTCCCTCGGTTTGCTAATGGGGATACTCTAAGGATCGTTTGTATTACTAAACTGATTAACTTGAGAGAAACCAAAGCATGTGAGTCACTTATCTAAGAAACTAGTACATCACATCTAAACCAAACCAAATCTTCTTATTAGTTTATAATTCATTAGGTGCCCAAAAAAAACTGTGTTTTTCAAAAAAGGAAGGTTAAAGCTCACAACTATTTTTTTTTTTTTTTTTTAAAAGAGGAGATCAGATCGTCGAAAAGGCAAGATGTACTTTGAGAAATTTTAAAGTAATTAATCACAAACATTCGCCCACTATTGACAACCTGCAGTGATCTATTTATCAACCTTTTCCAGTGGATTCTCTAAGCAAACTACGATTGTTTAATAAAAATACGTTGAAATGTTAAGTATCAGCAGCTCTTTTCCACAATAAACAATAAAACCCAAGTACAAGTGAAGCTGCATTAGAGATCTAGTGATCTACCACGATAAGGAAAACCCTGCAAAGCTGGAAAAGTCCACCGCTTGATTTCTTTACAGCTAGTTCTTTCAGGTGGAGTTTCAAACTATGTTTCCAATAAAAAAATATCTAATACATTATGAATAAGACAGTAATTCCACTAATGGATCAGTTAATTTGTTAATGGCCCGCAAAAACGAATTCTGCTATATTTAAGAACCGTAGAACACATTAAGCAAACACACAAAAAAATGCACTTCTCTAAAGCGTTTCATTCGTATATTAACATAAACCTAAAACCCAATGAACGGAGCCAACTTAGTCACATGTTATTAGTATAAGTCCAACAAGATGCCAAACACACGACATTGCAGATAAGACCAGACACTTGGCAACGATGACACCACTTCCGATGATCAACCAAAATGTACATGGGGTTCGTTTTCAGATCTTTGGAACTTGAACTAGACAGAGTCAAGTATCAGAAGAGTTAATTATAAAGCATGAGCATCAACGGGTATATAAAGGAGTTTCTTGAGAACAAACAAGTTAGAGAAATTAAGAGAGAGAGAAGGAAAGCGTCTCTCCTATGAGGACTCAAGTATCTCCTTAAGAAACTCTTTAACAAGTGTCAAAATTTTAAAAAGCTGGTATATTTATATATAAAAACTTGTGTTGAGAAACCTAAGGAGTCTCTCAACCAATGTGGATCTGGCCAAAAGTTCTCCAGTCCAGTGTATTCATTAAAAATAGGAGGAGTTTGTGTGGTAAATGTTTTTCCTTCTGAAGACAAATGAATGTGTGAAAATATTGTTATCCTTCTACTAATTCAAAAGTTATCAGTTATCTGTGAGTGGGCATGAAAAGTGTTTTTATTGCTAATAAAATATTTGGTTATCCAGAAAGAGAAAAATTCAGTAAACAAAGTTCGTGATCTAAAGAGAGGTTAAGCAAAATAAGCTCGTGAAAATCAACAAAATTATTGGTAACTAAAGGTCATGACTAGGTTTTCTGTCGACAGGTTTTCACGGGAAAAGCAACTAGTTGGAAATTGTTTTTACTAATATTTCAGTAGGCAACAAGACTCTGAAACGTCAAAATCAGAATCTCTACCGCAAAAGTTTATTACTTTCAAGATCAATTTTCTTTCTGACATGGAAAGAAAAGAAAAAAAAGGGTATAAAGTTTTTAAAAATGTATGATTTCCACAAAGATGAACCAGAAAAAAAAGAGTTAAGAAAGCCCACCTCATGGCTATACGTTAATTAAAACTAAGAGAATTACCATAAAACTGTTCCAATGCAATTAGACACTAAACCACAAATTATGAAGCACCCAAACACACAAAAAGAACATAAAATGGCTGTGGAGATTAATAATTTGACTCAGTCACTCAAAAATCTCCCACAAAACTTAGGGTTTTATCTTTTGTAAAAAAAAATTCTACTCTCACTTCAAAACCTAGGGTTCTTGAAATTATTAAGCTCAAACCAATTATATATCCTTCTTGGTTAGTGTGGTAAATTAGAGTAACGAGTATAACAAATGAAGACACATAGATCGAGGAAAGCACATCAAACAAAAGAAGAGAAACATCACTCAGAGACAAACACCCAAAATTCGAACAACTGAACCAGAGAGACATACCCGAAAGTCCTCTGGCAGACTCTACACTAGTGCATAAGTTCCGTAGCTGCATCTCGATTTTGTTCAAGAAGGTCGTAGCCTCATCAAACGGCCTCGCGAGATCCGACTTGTATTTCATTAATATATCGCAATACGTTTCCTGGAATCTCACCAATCCATAAATTTTTTCTTAAAAAACAAGATTAAAAAAAAAAAATCGAGAAAGAGATAGAGACCATGAATTCATCAAGCTCAGGATCGGCTCCGAAGCAAGAAGACGACGGGACAACGTTTTGCTTATGCACATGGCTCTCCCGTTGAATCTCCTCCAGTAAGCACGCTATCTCCGGCGGCGCTCCGACCTGCTTACAATTATTAAAAAAAAAAAGATTTTAAGAATATTATTACTAAACATATGGTTTTGCTTTCTCCTTTTGTCTTAACCATAAAATGATAAGAAAACAATTGATAACCGATAAAAACAGTTTTGAATCCTGTCAATCTTATCTTTAGCAGTAATAGTGAATTTATTTTTCTCCATGAAAGCAAGAAGCAGCCTAAAATTTTCGAGTGACCCATTCAAGAAAGATGAAGATGATCAAAGTTCTTGAAGGAGGTAAGACTATAAAACTCACCCTAAAAAAAATTAAAAAGACAAGACATACACAGAACGCAAAATCGAATAAACAGTGAATTGACGAGTAACAAAATCACCTTCTGGCAATCGATGTAAGACTGGAGTAACCGAGGATACAAAGGATGACAAGCGATCTTGGCCTTGATGACACCGAGAGAGACGTTATCATCGTTTCTTGGGATCTCTGGAGCGATCGACGCAGCCTCAGAAGACAAAGCGGAGGCGGCCGCTGAGAGTAGCTCATCGGATCCGAAAACATCAGAGACACGATTGTCTCCGGCGGAGGAGCAAAGAAGGGTCTGATAATCAGAAGGAAACATGAGATTGTCCGGTGACATCATAAGCACCGCCTTGTCTGAGTAATCACCGTCGGTTGGATGAAAACCGTACATTCCATCCATCGCCAGAACTAACGTCTTCTTTCACGGTTCTTTCCACTGTAGAACAACGAAAGAATCGATGAAGAACTGTACGAGACCTTTGTGGTTTAGCAAAACTTTGCAATTGTAGTACAAATAATATTTTCTATGGGAGTGTTTTTGTGCAAGGGAAGAGAGAGAGAGAGAAGGTGAAGGAGTGGAGGCAGGGATCATATTTTCTTTTGGCAAAATAGAAAAATAATTAATAAAAGTTAATGGAAAACAATGAAAAAGTGTAATTACGAAAGAGGACAGTAAGCAGCCAGCTATAGGGCTCGAGCAAAGCTTGAGGCTTCTTCATTTAGCTTGAGATAAGGCCTTCGTGTTAATTTTTTGTACAAAATGCCATGCCATCATTTTGAACCATGAGGAAATTTGAACATGTTTTGGTTTTCAATTGAATGAGAACCATTATAATGTTTTAGCTATTTGTCAACGGTTAGAAAAAAAGTCAACAGAAATAGATGAAGCCTAATCAATTGACATTCGATTATGGATACGTTGAAATGATAAGTGAATGGTTAAGTTTTGGTTTTATTGTAAATTTCTGATTTTTGAGATATGTGGTAGTTTATGTAAATTATGATTAATATAATTGATTTAATTACATATGTGTGCTTATTTTTCCATCGTATATTTATCAAACTTTTAGAACGAGTGTTAGAGAAGAGAATTTTTTTTTACAACTGATGATCTATCAAAAGATCATTTTAGTTCTATAAAAATTATTACTTTTATATATGAGCCTATTGTTTATGACTCACTTAAAATTTTGAATACTTAAAGAGTTCATCCATGAACTAAACTCTCTTATTAAGAATCAGTCTGGATCTTTTTATACGTTTTGGATACTTTCAGATTAATAAAAAAAATTATGATGCATGGAAAATATTATATTATGATTGAAGAATTAGTGAAAAAAATTTATTGGTAAAAATTAATATACCGACCGTCGAACATAATAGAACGCACATGCCAAAAAATGAACGTAGTAATCCATTCAGATGGAAACGTTACATTCGTTATTTGTGCTATGTAAAAGAGACTAAACTAATATTCCACAAGATAAAGTGAAAAATGAGATATTTGGCTTTTCGTCGATGATAGGAAACGACAATGAAATAGAGCATATGAACGGATCTTGTGGTTGGGTGGTATTGGACGGACCTGTTTTCAGGTTCGATCCTCCTACTGCGCAAAACTAATTCACATTTTATGACCAATTTGAATACCTTGAAGATGGAGTCCTTCTGCGGAGTTGTAACTCCTCTCAGTTCAACCAGATTAAAATATTTAGTTACAAAAAAAATATCCATAGCATATGCATGTGAACAGAAACTGTAAAACTTCAATATTAAAACCTAAAACTTCAGTATTTTCTTAAATTTAATGCAATACTATTTATAATCTTTTATAATGATATACTTTGAAAAATAATTTTTATTTTATCTTTTTAAAATGTAGAACCATGGGAAACAGTCTAAACTCAAATGATGTTTAAAATATGGATAAAATGGTTGATTCCAAGGTACCAACTATGCATAGCATATGGATATGAATACTGAAATGCTTTAGCTAGAGAGGATAGAGTTTTTATTTGATCAAAAAAAAAAGAGAGGATAGAGTTTTAATGTTGATGCACCACCCCCGATGTTGGACATTTGCTTTGTACGGAAAACCGGGTCTCGAGAAGCGTATGTTCATTCCTAGACAAGACTAAGACCCTATGGATAATTGTTCCTCTTTTGTTGTAATTAGAATTAAATTAGCATCTACGTCGTACACATTTAGGATAGTTAATTCTGAGTAAAGCAAGCTTATGGATAAAACTAAGATAAAATAAACGAGGGTCTAGGCATAGGAGCTGCAAAATCAGTGATAAAATAAACGAGGGTCTAGGCATATTTGAAATCTTTTTGCCTGTAATTCTGATGTATATTGCTAGACACGTTATGGTTATGAATTGGATGTGGTTTATGATCTATGCCGAGTGATGATGTCGACATACAAAAATAACTTTTTTCAATATACATAAGGGCAATTCCTAAAAACACCAGAACTTCAGATGTAAATCCATATCTAATGAGACACTTAAGATAATACAATCCTATTAAATTTGATGTTTTTAAATAGTATTTCGCTAAATTTCATATAATACTATTTATCATATTGAATATTGAAATCATATATATATATATATATTACTTATTATCTAATGGAAAATTATCTCAAAAATCACTTTTAAGTTTTGTCACTAAAATAGCCTTAAAATAACCAAAATAATCCTTTTATTTTGAAATTTTAATTTTATTTTCAATTTTTTTAAAAAATAATTCAACTCCCAAAACCTCACTTTTTAACTCTAAACCCTAAGTCTAGATTAGTTAATCCTAAGGATATAAATATATATTTATCTTTTAATAAAACCTCTTTTGATCATTTTCTATTTTGAAAGCTATTTTGCGAAAATAAACTAAAAAGATTATCCAAAGAAATTTTTTTTATCTAATTATAGATAGATTAGTATTATTAATTATTTTAAGTTATAGCTAAAAATATTTATATCATATAATTATTTTATTTTATTTTCACATTAGCAAATATTAAATTACTATTTTATTTATATTTTAAATTACTAATATAACTAAATGAGTACTATCAATTGCATAGAATTTTAATTTTAACTAATACTTAACATAACATAAATAAATTAATATATAAATTAACTAAATAACAAATCATTGTAAATGAACAGTGAAAACATAAATTACTAAATTTTTAGTAATAATCATAAAACCTAAATATGGGAATTTAATTAGTGAATTACAAGATGAAAAAATAGTCAATTACAAATAATTAATGTACTCAAATTATTAGAACTAAAAAATAATATATACATATATTTATAATATTATTGTGGTTTAAGATTTGATTTTATGGTTGAAAATAAAAATAGTTAAAAACCAAAATCTTAATTTTTGTGTTATTTCGACATTGTTATAGTTGGAATTTTCCCTGATGACTTAGTTAGTGACAATGACCAAGTTTTTTTTTTTTTATAAACTACAATGAACAAGTTTATTAACTAGACCTAATCGATTCGGTAGGCTTCTTGGTTTTATTATTGCATATTAAGTTCAAATTGGTCATAATTTGAAGAGATAGTATCATTGAGAAGAAAAACTGCACTTTAACAAAAAGAGAATAAGAACGGGCCTCATGGTCGAGTGGTAGTGGACGGGCCTGGGATGTTAACATGTTTCAGGTTTAATATTTCTGCTGCGCGAAACTAAGTTACATTGGTCTGTTCATGCTTTATAACCCATTTGAAGGTCCTTGAGAAAGAGTCTGCGGGCTTGCGACTCCTCTAGATTCAACCATTAAAAAAATTCTCAAAAAATAAAACAAAAAGAGAATAAAAACGAGGAGCACTGTAATATTTCGAAGGGAATCATTCTTTTAGTTTTGTCGACAGCTTTAGCAGTCTATCTTAGGCTTCTAATGTTTTGAACCGTCCCGCCTCGCACCGCAGTTAACAATAACAAAAATCTCTACATATACCATAGATCTATATGTTTTTATAACTGTTAAAACCGCACCGCAGTTGAACCGCTTGTCCTGCATCGTTCAGTCCGCAGTTACCATTCGGAGCCTTATAGTTTTTCTTAGGAAGGTGGCATCTCCTGTTATACTGCTTTTATAAAAATTATTGCAATTAGTAACCAGCTTAACCAACCTTTGTTCTTTTCATATTAAAACTAGTTTGATGAAATAACGATGTTACTTAAGCTGCCTTAGTTATCATGTAATTTTTCTCAAATCTTAAATGTGGATTACTATGTTTCTAAATAGTTGTTAGGTCGAATTTGTAGAAATAAAGTATTAAACTTATGAAATCAGTATGCTTTCTAAAATCTTTTGCAAAAAAAAAAAAAAAAATCAGTTTGCATTGGAAACATAAGATACCTTACTACAAGGAATGATAAACACATTTGTTTTGGACACTTTGTTTGGGTCACTCAGGGGTTAAGTTTGATTGATCCATATAAAATATAAGATACCTTACTACAAGGAAGAATGAACGTAATTGCGATTTTAGTAATGTCCGAGTGCCTATATTATGTACAACTTGGATGCTGCATGTTGAGTTTTGAACTATCCGAACTACATGCAATGTTTCCTTAGAACTCTTTTGATTGGGTGTTCGCGTAGCTAGACTAGGTTTCTCCTATTAATTTAATCATTATAGCTAGGCTTTGTGATTTAGATTCTTTTCATTTTCTGTACCTATCACCCTATCATATAATTCAAATAGTTTTATCACCAAATAATGCAACGAGAAATATACACATAGAATTATTTTAAAATTCGTCTGTGCCTACTGGTCTGTTCATGCAGCTAAAGTCATAAACTATAAGATATAGGTGTGTCATGTGTGGTCCTTAACAAGGTAAAACTAAGTAATTGAGGAATTTTACTAAGTGTGTCATCCAATTATTGGCTTAGGGGAAAATCTCAATGTTTTTTAGATACTGTGATCTCTAACTTCCTTTTTGAATTGAATGCGACATCTCCTTTTATAAGTACTAGTAAACAAATTTTGTTTTTGAGAGAGTACTAGTAAAAATTTTGCCACCCAATAAGTACTAGTAAAAAATTGATTTCACTGTTATATTTTTGGATTAGCTTGATGATAATTACTAATGTCTCAAAAAAATTTCAGGTTTCTCCATATACGTAGTTATTATGGTTTCAGCTCATATAAATTGACATAGTTTAATGTTAAAATTTATGGTGATTAGCGTTTAAAAACTGAGGTCATGATTGGAAAATTTTGAAGTAGTGCAGAGAGAATATAAAGGTGAAAAACTCAGAATATTTTTTTTTTACTCCGAAAAAACAATCAGTCAACAAGGCTGGACATTTTATTCGTTAAATTTGATTCGATTCGTTATTCGTTTTGATTCGATCCAAAAATTCAGAATATCCGTAAACTTTCGAAGCAAAGCAAATACTAAAACTCAGTATCCGTTAAAATCGAAGCAGATCACAAATACTAAAATTTTGGAAAGCGAATATCCGATCCGGCAATATATAAATACATATATATCTTGATTATATTTAAAGTTCTAAATGAATAAAATTTTATAATTATTATTCTATCATATCATTTGAAAAATTCTATTCACATTATTACTTTTTATAAAAGTATTACATGAAAAGAAAAGAAAAAAAATTAAGACAATTATAATTTTTCCTTAAGTTTTGTGTTATTATAATTGTTAACTAAGTTAAAAAAATTTACAAAATATGTAGATTTGATACTTCTTTTAATTTTTATCTTTTATATTATGCAAAATAATATTTTACATAACAAATTTGTATCAAAATTTTAAGATTATCTGTATTAATCCAAACAGATGAGATATCCGTAAGTATTCGTAAATATCCGCAAATATCTATTTATTTTTCGAATATCCGTTTTTCCGAATATCTGTATTTTACCGAAGCAAAGCCAATCGAAAAATTAGATAACCGTGACATACAATGAAAATCACAAATACCTTCAAAAATCCTGATATCCGATCCGTGCCCAGGCCTATTAATCATACCCTGAATGTGTTTATCCTCGTAGTTAGTGTTCAATTTCCACGGATGGTAATAATTTCCAGTATTTGTACTGTATATTGTGCAATTAAACGTAACTTTATGACATTCTAAGTGGCATTACTCATTACACACATGGTTGGTTAATCAAAAACGATGGAACATCCTGAGTTGTGATAAATAGAAAAGTTTAAGAGAATTGATTTGGCTATTTATGTCATCAAAGTGCGCTTACCTTTTTCGGTACACATCCGTTTAGAACTCCAGAGTGAAGTGTGCTTGAACAGTAGTAGTAGTAGAAAGATGGGTGACCTATCGTAAAGTGATTCGCGATACCGTGCGAGTAGGACAAAGCACGAGGAAAGGTCATATGGTAATTGCAGAGACAATAAACAATGATTTCGAGCCTTCAGAATAATTAATGGACCGATTGTCGGATGAGATGGGGCTCATAGGCCGAGTGAGCTGGCGTGGGTGGTCCATTAGCCATGGGCGATCGGGCGTAATAAGTGGTATAAGAGCTTGTTAGCCATCTCGGTTCTGACCGGAGAAACATCTTGAGACCTGTCGTGGGGTATAACGAGGACATTGCGTTCTTTGAGAGAGGGTGAACTGTAACATCCCGAGGTGTGATATATTGAAAAGTTTAAAACAATTGATTTGGCTACCTATATCATTAAATTGCGCTTACTTTTTCCGGCACACATCCGGTTAGAACTCCAGAGTTAAGTCTATTTGAGTTGGAGTAGTAGAATGATGGGTGACCTATGAGGAAGTCATTCGCAATAGCGTGCGAGTGAGGACAAATCACATGGAAACGTTATGTGGTGATTGCAAATGATTTCAAACCTTCGAAAAAATTAATGGACTGACCGTCGGATGGGATGAAGCCCATGAACCGTAGGCGATCGGAACGT
Organism: Brassica nigra; assembly: GCA_016432835.1. Classification (NCBI taxonomy): domain Eukaryota; kingdom Viridiplantae; phylum Streptophyta; class Magnoliopsida; order Brassicales; family Brassicaceae; genus Brassica; species Brassica nigra. The sequence continues at coordinate 21,102,666 of CM028243.1, forward strand.
TATAAATGAGTTCCGCAATTAATCTATTTTTATAAGCTATATTGGATCTAATGTGTTCATCATTTTAGACTAGTGTTGTTGCACATGTTGGTAATAAATTACTAAGAACAATTTTATCTTAAAGAAACTACTACAATTTTTTAAAGTAAATATTTTATTCTAATAATTATCCAAATAGATTTTTTTTTATTAATTGAATCAATCACTAAGTGACATGTGCTAAATGAGATTCAAAGCAGTATATGAAAAATTCTTAAATTAAAACTCTTCCACAAATACTCTCTTATTATCTATATTTTCTTTAATCATTACAAATCCTTTGAGAACTCTGAGGTTACTCTAGTTATTCAAAAACATTTTTAATCATATAACAAATCACTTTAAATAAGGACTGTTTCCTTTAAGGTGTGATTGGTAGTTGATATAAGACATGTTCTTTTCGTTGATGCAGACGCAACGTCCGGCGGCTAAATTTATAAAAGAAAAATAAATAATAGAAGACTTCTCTTTTTAATTGTCGCCGCCGGAATTATAAAAAACACCCGCTTTCTCCAGTTTTTGTCGCTAGATTTTCTAGCGTCATCAAAGTCTTTGAATTTCCAGTCGCGGTGTGTTTAGTGTCTTACTCAAATGACATAGAGAAGAAGAATTCAGTCACTGTAAAGTGTTAATTTTCAGTCGCGAACGCTGCCGCAGCGGCAACGAAAATTACGCGCCTATAGGTGCTGTCCACATTCCCATTTATTTCTACAGCACCAAATTCACAGCAATCAAATTTTAATATATTTAAAAAAAAATCACAGCTCTTGAAATAACCTACTGTACAAATGTTTTGTAGAGTCATATATCCACATCAGTTTTTTAAGCTTTCCATAAAATTCTACGGAAATAAAATCTAAAACCACAGCAAAAAATCTACAATTTTTTTTTTACAGCAAAAATTTAAAGGTATAATTATTACCAATCAGACCCTTCGTCATGATTGTGGAATAGAGAAAAATCAGTAAAAATAGGGAAAACCTATTTTCTAAGCTAACAATACCAAATAATCAAGCCAAAAAAATATGTATATTTTATTAGCTCTGAATATTACAGCTATGTTTAGCAGTAGTTTTAAGTTTGAATATTTAAATAAAATCCACAATTTTTTTTATTTAAATTAAAGCTGGGCAAATAAACTGAACCCGAAACTCCGAACCGATCCCGATCCAATAAAAATGAATCCGAACCGATCCGAACCCGACATAAATACCGAATGGATCTTGTTTTGTGGTATTTCGGGTTATGAGTATTATCCGAACCGAACCCAATTTAAATGGATATCCGATAGAACCCGAAACATTCAAAACCCCAAAAAGATCTTGTACCATACATGATCTCAATTCCTAATATGTATCCAAAATACACTAAGATATAGTGAACATGTAAATTATTATATATTACATAAAGGTTGGTGGAAGATGAAAGTTGATGGTTGAAGGTGGCCGTTGAAGTTTGAAGTTCTTATATTTTGTTTTTTTTTTCATTGAACAATGTTTCTCATTTCATGAGAAATTGATTTTCGTTTTATGCTTTCATTTATTTGGTTTTATTCCTATCGATAAATATGTTTAATTTTTTGTATGATTTTGAATTATCAAGGTTGATGTTCATTTCTTATTTTTGAATCGATTTTACTTATGTTTTGGTTACAGAATATGTACAAATCAAGTATTTTAAAATCAAAGAACCGATTTTACTTATGTCTTGAAGATTGAAGTTTGAAGTTCGTGGTTGAAGGTTGACAATGGTGCTTGCAGTTGAAGCTTGAAATTTTATTTAAGTTTTTGATTTTTGATTTCATTGAATAATATGTTTTTCATTTGGTTTTGGTTTTGGCTTTAGGGTTCTTTGAATTCTCTCATTTGTTTTGTTTTATTTATATCAATAAAGATGCTTGACTTTCGTTTGAAATTTACGTCATTTCATAGTTGTTTTGACGAAATTGATGTTTTTACTTACTTATTTGTATTGTAAGTTACCATTTATGTGAATTTGTATTGGTTACATTTAGTACAAACGGTATACTCAAGAACCGAATGTCCATTTGAAACCTAAACCGATAGTATTTCGGCTTATACCAATACCAAAATAATTTACCAAATCTGACCCGAACCGAAGAGCACCCGAACCGATCCCGAACCGAAATTTTAAATTATCCTAATGGGGCTGGTTTTCTGTAACCATGAAAACCCGAACCCGAATAAAACAGAACCGACACCCGAATGCTGCCCCGGTTGCCCGGCCCTAATTTAAATCATGTCTAATGATTTTATTGTTATTTTTAATCAAAAAACATATTTATGATTTGAATATTTTCTTTCAATAAAATCAAACGTCAACAAAAATAATTAACAGGATTTTAAAATCTTACCAATGACCAGCTATATTTTATGGGGTGTGTTGCTTTTTTTTTTTTTGTCAACGGGTGTGTTTTTTTTTCCCTAAATATAAGATGTGTTAAAGAGTCTTTCCGTTGATGGACAGGTTGATTGACCCATCCATTTTCGGGCCAGGTTTGTTCTAAAATTATCTGACACAAAGCTTTGGTTCCGTATGAATCCATAAAAAAACAAACATTGCTTTGGTCCCTCCATCTCACTCCCTTGTATCTCCACCGTTAATCCTCACCAACATTTATTGATGCTGGATTACTAATTTAAGTCCATACATTAAGCTTGAACAGCTTGTTCTGTCTAAGATTAGATTTGACAGTTATATCTGGTTATAGCAATAATTGCAGGCTTATAAAAGTGTTTACATAAAATGAAGGGGAAATTCGCTATTCAACTCTTTGGAAATATAGATATTCTAATATATTGGGCATGTCATGGTATATTAGAGCGAAGAGTAGTTCAGATGACATACCACATATATGGAGATATATTATGATAACATCAGCTAGTGGGGTTTTACTTACTATAATGATGAAATATGAATGCTCCTTATATGCATGATTTGAAAACTCTGGATATCTTCATTAGAAATGTGATGCAGTCATGCAGAACAAAATAATTGATATGATTCGAGCAACGTATGTAAGGTAAATGAGTGTTGTGATTCGATAAATTTTTTGTGTAACTATATAGAGAGAGAGTTGCAGGTTTCCTGGAAAGAGATTTTATACTACCACTTGAACATGACAAAAAGAAAACATGACTATGCATTTAATGAAAGAAATATAAAATACTCAACAAGTTTAAGTGTGAACATACATGTGCCTGGCTTGGAAGCGAACAAAGTAATAACCCAAAAGAGGTATATGTGTGGACTAAGATGGACCTAAAACGTATGGATAAAAAACCTGATTAACGCACCTAATATCTCGGTCTCTGATGTTCCTAATCAAGTCTTATATATGCACCATCACCTCTTGATGGACGTAGGCCAGATTTTTTTTTTTTTTATATTAAAATAAAAATTTCCATTTTCAACCATAAATAAAAATCAACCTTGACCAATCCAAATGCACTACGTGGGCGGAGTCTGGCAAAACAATTGTGTACTGTATACATTTTTATTGTTACTTATTAGACTTTTTACAATGGATCTGTTGAATATTTATTTCAATTGTTGAATGTTTATAATGGGGCTGTTGAAAAAAATTAAAACATTGTGTTTGCTGTTGGTTCAACATGTTGAAAGCCAAAAGAATGGAGTCCACAACAATATGTGTACTTTCTAATTGGTTGTTGATATTTTATTACATTATATCAAAATTTATAATTTTTTATGATATATAAATAGAGACTAGTTTATATGATTTGGACATATACAAAAAAATATCTTAATCATGAATTTTAAACATTTTCAATCAAATTCTATTATATTTTATTAAGTATTTCATGAAATTTCAACTCTAACTATTTTTTATTAAATTTTATAATTTTTTTTTTAATTCTCATTATTTAGTTACAAAATTAAAATATGAAATATGAAATAAAAATAAATAGATAAGGTATTGATTTTTTCTTTGAAGAATCATTATGAAATATAAATATTAGATGTATATGTGAAAGAAAGAGATGATGATGTGTTAAGGTAAAAATGTAAAAGAGGGTGTTGAAAACCCATGTACATAGTCTTAGCTAGAAAACATAAACAGTATGTCGTGAATGACTAATTAACGAGATATGTTTTATAATATATGGGGGAATATCTAATGAAATATTGCAGCTTAATAGCACGAACTAGGGGTGGACACGGATCGGATAGTACCATATTTTTTGGTATTTGCGATTTGTTTCGTATCTTGCGAATATCTGATTTTCCGATTTGCTTTGCTTCGGAGAAATACGGATATTCGGTTTTACGGATATTCGGAACTTTTTTAAATATAAATATTTACGGATATCTCATACACCATGTTTTATACACGTAAATATAACAAAATTATACATATTTTTTATATATATATTCTTACATAATATTAAACCAAAAGTGAAAATTAGTAGAATCATATGTTCCATACTTTTTATAATAAAATAATCTTTTTGATAAAACACATAATTTTAGAAATTATAGTTTTAGAAAGATTTTATATTCTTTCTTTAATTTAATACATTATATATTTTATAAATAACACAAATATATGTTGAAGTAAAAATTTATACATACTTAATTGTAGATATTCATTTATTTGTATAAAAACCGGAGCAGATCGGATATTCGCCTTTAAAATTTTTAGTATTTGTGATTTGCTTCGTTTTTAACGGATATTGAATTTTAATATTTGCTTTGCTTCGAAGACTTACGAATATTCGGATTTTCCGGATCGAATCGAAACGAATAACGAATCGAATCAAATTTAACGGATAAAATGCCCACCCATAGCACGAACCATATTGATATATGTTTGCTATAGATATGCACCATTGGTTATTGTGATTATATTCTCTTTTGGGGTCAAATTTTTATCAGTCTGGTCTAGGCTCTAGCAAGTAAGCTTGGAATTGATTGATATGTTAAATTTATTTGACCAAAAAAAAAAAGAAAAAAGGAATTGATTTCCTTTTCTATATATCATATATATAATACACACATAAGATCTGCAGTTATAATCTAAGATGCAGTTCAATATCAACGATTTAATATCTATTAAACATCACCAGGAAAATGAATTTAGGGCCGGCCGCGGATTGGATATCCGGGTTTTTGAAAGTATTGTGATTTGCTTCGTATGTCACGGATTTCTAATTTTTTTTATTTGCTTTGCTACGGTAAAATACGGATATTCGGAAAAACTGATATCCGGAAAATAAATAGATATTTGCGGATATTTACGAATACTTGCGGATATCTCATCTGTTTGGATTAATACAAATAATCTTATAAGTTTGATATAAATTTGTTTTGTAAAATATTTTTTTGCGTGAATCTACATATTTTGTAAATTTTTTAAACTTAGTTAACAATTATAATAACACAACACTTAAGAAAAATATTATAATTGACATAATTTTTTTCTCTTCCTTTTATGTAATATTCTTATATAAGTAATAATGTGAATATAATTTGTCAAATCATATGTTAGAATAATAATTACAAAATTTTATACATTTAAACTTTAAATATAATCAAGATATACATATATTTATATATTTCGGATCGGATCGGATATCCGCTTTCGAAAATTTTAGTATTTGTGATTTGCTTCGATTTTAATGGATATTGAGTTTTAGTATTTGCTTTGCTTCGAAAATTCACGGATATTCGGAATTTTCGGATCGAATCGAAACGAATAACGAATCGAATCAAATTTAACAGATAAAATGCCCAGCCCTAAATGAATTAATATATTGTTATAACACGAGCTAGATTGATCAGCAACCATTCATAAGATAACACTGTTCAAGATATCAAGTTAGTGAACTGTTTTTGTAGATATCCGGTCTAAGGGCAAGTGCAATGGAGGTCCCTTAGGGGTCCCTTGGAGGGGAGGACGCGGAGACCGAGAAAGAAAGAGAAGGAAAAGTTCCTCAATTAAGGGACTTTTCGGGACGTCCCTTAGTCCCTACCGACCAAAAAAAAAAAAAAAAAATCCCTTAGCTAAGGGACTAAGGAAAGTCCCACCATTGCTGATGCCCTAAATCTGGAGCATTAGCATATATATACATATGTAGATACAAAAGGAGATCTTTTTAAATAATGTAACGAAAGCACAAAGGTGCCTTTCAATTTCATTATATATACAAATAAAAATGCATTGCCACCACTGTTATGTCCACTGCGGTCGGAGAATATATGCGTTCTATATTTTTAGTCAAAATTGGCTCTTCACTTACGTCCATAATCATACTAGTACTCTAATAACCGAGTTTCCTTATTTTCTATATAACCAACAAGAAACAATTCTCCAGTCAAAAACAAAACAAGAAACAATTCTGTTAGATTTTATTGTATAGGAAGCTCGCACGTGCGTGTTTGTGTATACAGTAAAAACCCAAAAATCTGGTGATGTAGTGGGCATTCATTTGAAACAGAAAGAAGAGAAACATCATCGTCATCATATCATATGATGCAGCAAAGTGCTAATTGGTTGTTGAGTTAATATTCTCTTTTGTTGGAAGTGGTCCTTAGTTATGTGTCTGTGGTCCGTCCATCAGACGATGTGCAAACTGTCTTTCAATTTGTTTCCTAATCTTAGAATGTCTCGAAAGTTAACTAATTATGAGTTCGATCTAACAGAAACTAGAAAAAGTTGTTTTTGAATCATTCTTTCACGTTACTTCTTTCCTTGTGGTCCTTCAGTTCATTTTTCTTTTGTTGTTTTCTCTATTCTTAGGCTTACCAAAATGTAACAAAGATAAGAAAGCATAAGAGAACAAATAGAAAAGAACGACTCTCCGGTAGTTTACGTGGGCCGGACCCGGATTATACTTTCAGCCCGGTGATTCCATTAACTGAGCATTGCATATAATACATACTAAAGTAAAACATTTATTATATAAATATTTTCTTAAAAAAATGTATTTTAATAATAACAAAAGATTTTAGTGATTTGATCAAATTTAAATTGTAAAATATTTAATTTTTATCAGTTTAAATATAATAAATTTTTAAATTTTAAAATTAAAATATCTATATATTATATATATATTATATAAATATGTATTAAATAAAACTTCATATGTTTTAAAATTTTGTATTTTGTTATAACAAAAAATTCAATCATTGATCAAAAAATTTTCAATGTGAGACTTTTAACAGTTTTAGTAATTTATAGTCATTTTAGAAAATTTAAGATATAACATATACGAAAAAATCTAAAATTTTATTATATGGTTAATGTGATTTTAGTTTATTTTAATAATATAAAATTAAACAAAAATGAGAATATATACAAATTTTTACTAAATATTTTTATTCAAAATCATTAACAGTCATATATTTTAATCACATTATATAATTTTGTAGATTTTATTTAAGGAAATAAAAAGAATATTTTTAATTATTAATTAAGTTTATGGCTATTTAATGAGAAATATAGTATATGCTTAAACTATTTTTTAAAAGTATTTTGAAAGTATTCTAATGATGACACATGTTATATCTCCTAACTTGTAATGCTTCTCAAAATAACATATAAAGAATAAGAAATTTGGAATCATTAAACATGAAAAAAGTATACCGAATATGATGTCACAAAATTAATTATAATAGTCTGAAAACCATTTTGTGGTAGAGAAAAATAATCCAGGGCTAATTTTGTTTGGATTCTTACCAAAATATGTAATTCTTCAGCAAACGACCATACTTTTTATAATGCTAAAGCTAATCAACTTTCTATAGCTACATAAACAAATACTCTTTTAGTGCATAATGTTTTAATTAACTACTAGATTTTGACCCTCCCTTGAAAGGGCGGTATTATTTTTCACTTTTATAAAATATATTATTTGTTTGTAATTATTGAATGTATTTATTTTAATAGAACTTTATTTATAATAAATTCGACACATAGAGTCTCTCTGGTAGACTATGTGTTTTTCTGGCTTTGTTTTATTCCTCTCCAACCAACATATTTATTTGACTTGTTAAAATAAATAATTTTAGAACGCAAATGTACAATACTTTATATTGATATTTTGTCTAAAAAATGTGACATATTTCTATATTAATTAAATATTTACATTGTAATTTAAATTTTATACAAATCAACATATTTGTGTAGTTTGTTGTTAAAATAAATGATTTTGAATCCAAATGTACAGTACTTTTATATTGATTTTTGTTATGTGCAGCCATTATTTTTGGTTCAAATATCCGATTCATTTTCAAATACATTCGTTATTTGAATATTTTTAGTTTCCTATACATCGAACAAAATTCATACATATCTGGGATTCAACTTGAAATTCACACATAAAATTATATCCAAACATGGCCCAATTTCAAAACCCAAAACCTATACGAAATAAACGACCAGTACCTAAATGGGTACCCAAATGTCTATGCCTAACAATTCGTAAACAATAAAAATATTTTTATGTGTTTGGCTAAATTAAGTGAAATAGGAAATTTTATTCAGTAATATTTGTAAAATATTACTAATGATCAATATATGAATATCGATTTGTTTAGATAAGTTTTGGAATTGTAATTAATTAATTTAAATTGATTTTAAATACAGTGGTAGAATCTGTAAAAAAAATTACAAAAGTACCTAAAAGAAATTTCAAAACCCAAAATATATATACCGAAGGAAACGATCCACCTAAATGGATACGAATGGCTACTTAACTGATTTCATACACAAATAAAAAAATATTTTTATGTGTTTGGCTAAATGAAGTTAAATAGAAATTTTTATTTACTAATATTTTACAATATTAATAATAATCAATATATGAATATCGAATTTTTAGATAAGTTTTGGAATTGTAATTAATTAATTTAAATTGATTTTAAATGCAATTGTAGAATCTGTAAATAAAAGAAACACAAAAGGAAGTACCTAAAAGAAATTTCAAAACCCAAAAATCTATACCGACAGAAACATTACCTAAATAGGTACCTGAATGTCTATGCCTAACTGATTCAGTAAAAAAAAAAAAAATTATTTTTATGTGTTTGGCTAAATTAAGTGAAATAGAAAATTTTTTATTTAGTAATAATTTTACAATATTAATAATGATCAATATATGAATATCAATTTGCTTAGATAAGTTTGGAATTGTAATTAATTAATTTAAATTGATTTTAAATGCAGTGGTAGAATCTGTAAATAAAAAGAATTACAAAAAGGAAATACCTAATTTATTATAAATGCAATGACTAAATGTGTAAATAAAAGGAAGTAAATATATTGCTATCTATGTTTCCAAACAATTCTCATTTAATATTGTTATCCATGTTTCCAAACAAACCTCATTTTTTAAACTGCAATTCATGTATCCAAACACTCCAATTTTGTACTTGAGTTTTAATAATATAGATGGATGTTAATTAGGAACCATAGTTTAATTTATTCACAAACACTATAAACTTATTTGTCCTTAAGGATTATAGTTTTTATGTTTGATTAATTAAAAACTTTGATTTAATGCTTTTTGGAAGACTTTTTAAAAAATCTAAATTATTTTTCTCTTACTATTAAACTAATATGTTACCAAATGTTTGAAATTTATATTAATATATTAATTTGTTAAGGTAAAATAGATCTGCATTTAATTAAATATATATTTTAAAAATTAATTATATTCTACTCTTTTGTTTTAATTTATTTGATGTTTAAATAAAATATTTTTGTTATAAAATAAATGATGTTTCGCTATCTTAGATATATTTCAAGGTCGTTTGATATTTGTAATTTGTTACAGAAAACTACATTTTTATTGGTTGAATTAATTTTATTTAATGATGTTTTATTTACTTAACATAAATTTTATAAAAAATAATATTTTGATATGAATACACTATTATAAACATCAACTAAAATGAACAGAGAGGGTACTTAATTTTATATGATTTGGGTTGTCTAGTAACTCCTTTTAAACGTGGCCTATCTGTGATCGTGTATTGTAAGCTCCCCTGCTAATGCAAAGTCAAATATTATTTAGTTTTCTTGGAAAAAAGTTAGGTTTTTTCTCATCTACTTCATGATTTGTTGAACTCGAAACTAATATCTTCTCGACATACAAATAAATGATAATTACACAAGTAAATAAGTCAAACTCGAAACTAAATGAAACCGCGCCACGTTTACCAATATTGATTTGTCAGTATTTTATATGTTGGGTTGATGGAAACTAATTAAATAGCCAAATAACTTTCCAAATGTAACCTACTAGACAATTAGTGTCCTCTTTTGATCTCACCCCTCAGGTCAATTCTCTAACAAAGTGGCCACTGTCAAGTGCTCTATTTCTATTCCTTATCAAGAGCACCAATGAGGGCAGTGTCTAAATAGAATCTAATAAATCATATGTTTCAGGGCGGCAAGGATATATATTTTTATAGGACCAAAAAGACATAAACTCTACTACGAAACTCTATGGTAAGAACGTTAGGTTATATATTAAAGATGCAAGTTTCGAGTCAGAAAATGCAATTTTAAGTCTTTTTAATAAAATTAAAGATAGAAGGCCAAAAAAAAATATTTTAGCTTCTGGACCAATTTTTTCAGGTCCGGCTCTACCACTAATATTGTTTATCCAATAATAATGGCATTCATATTCTCAGTAGTAAGCTCTCAAGTCTCAACTAAACCCTTAAAAAAAATAGATAGTTTTTTGAAGGGGTAAACTCGCTCCCCTATTCTTTCTAAGTTCGATTTCCACTTGGAACAACTAAGTGGTCGGTCGTGCTCACCCTAGAGATTGGGCTTTGACCCAAAGTTTATTTGGTAGACTGCTTAGTGGTCGGTCGTGCTCACCCTTGATATTAATTGGACTTGTCAGTGATTTCAGCTGGTTGTACTTTTGACTTCTTTCTTGCAAGAGAAGTTGGATCAATTGCACCCTCCAATATGGGCCGATGCAGGATGAAGATTACAAGTGCTTGCAATCAAACTCTAACTTACAAAAGGCTCATCGACAAAAAATGCTATGATCTCGAATTATTAACCAAGCTTTCGTTGTCGTGGATATTGTGGTTGGACATATAGCCAAGGATCATAATTTCATCAGTTCCAACGAATCACTCTAGTTCGCATATCAACATTTACATATAATATACAAATATATTGGAAAATAGCATAAAAACACTCACTTACATTTTAAACTTTGAAATTTTTTGGCTAACATTTTTGACTTTCAAAGCGACACTTCTATCACAAAAAACCTATAAAGTAAAAAGTTGACATGTTGTAAAAAAAGAAAATTATATAAAAATTCAAAAATTTTAATAATAATTCACAAAATTAAATAAAATATAAATAAAATTAAAAAAATTCACAAAAATTAGAAAATTCAAAAATTCAATTTTTTAAAAAAGTTAATTTTAAAAAGAAATAATTACAAGATTATCTTATTTAAAAAAACTGACATATCATCGTTGACAATAATAGTATCAAAAATATCATTGTTACGATGATGGTTTCTCACATAACCATTAACAATAACGGTTTTAACATATCTTCAACGATAGTTTTTGACATCATCATTGAAAATGATGGTAGATATGTAAATAACGACATTTTGACGACCGTCATTGTTGACGATGATATATATAATAGATGTACTACACTAATTTTTAAACGATAAAAATGCCAATTCGATGGTTGTCAAAAACATTGTTATTTGGTGACATTTATGAATTTTTATTTAATTTCTGTATCTAAATTTAATCGTTTGAATTTTTATTTAATTTCTGAATTTTTTTTTCTATTTTTTTTAGTTTTCTGAAATTTTATTTAATTTCTGAATTTTTATTTATTTCTCTGAATTTATTTATTTTCTGAATTTTATTTCATTTTCTTATTTTATTTAATTTATGAATTTTATTTAATTTATAATTTTAAGTAATTTTATAAAATTTTCTTTAATTTTTATTAATTTTATAAATTAAAGAATTATTTTTTGAGAAAAAACCCAACACATCATCGTTTTTATCTGTACAACATGTCAACTTTTTATTTTTGATTTTTTTTTGTAATATAAATGTCATTTTGGAAATTAAAAGTATTACTTTATAAGTGTCATTTTCATGATTTTTTATGTGACTTGACACATTTGGTGTGTGTGGTGTGCAATTTTTTTTTTGTTTTTTTTTTCTGATTCTTTTTGGTGTTTAAGAGTGTCAAAAAATATAGATGGGCTGGTATGCGCCCATATGCTTACAATAGTTCTTTTCTTTCTAATCATTTTTATTGGTAAACTATTTCTTATCATCTCAGAAAGGAAAACATATTCCATCTTCCATTTCGAAAAAGATATCATTCTTTTTCTTATCTGAACGAAATTTGTTTTATTTGGAGATTAAATTCAAAAACAAAGTGTAGTTTCAAAACATTCCAGTGAACATGATGCTGTCTCTCATCTTTTCTACAAGAAAAAAATCAATTTATTAAGTTTGTAGGGACTGAGGAAGATAATGATTTAGGTGATGATTGTTTATACGGTTTTTGGATTTTAGTTTTTAGTTTTAGATTTTGATTTTTAGATTTTAGATTTAAATTTTAAATTTTTAGTTTTTGATTTTACTATAGATTTTAGTTTTTCAAAAAAAAAAAATTGAATGGTGATTCTAGATTCTGGTTTTTTGATTTTTAATTTTTGAATTTTTGATTTTTTTTTTGAATTTTCTGTATATTTTGGTTTCTCTAAAGTTTGATTAGTAATTTATTTAATTTTAAAGTCATTTATTATTTTTAAGAACTTCAATTATAAAAAAACTAATAACAAAAAATATTTTTTCGAGAGCAATAAAAAAATAATAATAATTATCTTCTTAACAAATTATTTTGTTGATTTTAAACATTAAAAATATTGTTTTGCCTCATTCATTCTCCACTATCGTGGCTTGTAAGGAAATAATCAAGGGAACTTTGCCAAAATAGAATAAAAAGTCAATTTATTTGTCTTTATAATATAAAACTAACATTACTTTGTTCCTATATTATAAACATTTTTATAATCTCAAAATTAACCCTTAAATAATCAAATAATACAATTTCAAAATGGTTTAAATATTAAAAATGTGTTGGTTTTAAAATAAATAAATATAAATATAATTTTGATATATATATATAAAAGATAAAAATTAAAACAAAAACTACGTAGAAATCATGGTTTGATGAAGAAGGAAAGGTTAAATCAATTTTTATGATTTTTGTACAAAAATAATCGCCTCTACTATAACTAACTTCCAAAATTAGAAGATTACAAATATTTTAGAATATTTTCATAACTAACTTCCAAAATTTTTGGAAATGATGTTTACCTTATTTGTAGAATGTTCCTTTTATTCATCGTAGAAACCAAACAATTTTCCCATAAGCAGATTCTACTATAATAGTCTTTTGAGCTATGTCTAGATTTCTTATTACTAAAATTTTACAATTGTTCATAAAAATAGAAACTGTATTCATAATAATTGTAGATCCTTTTACAATGAGTAGACTTCGCATTCCTTGTTTATAGAATTCTTTATAAAATTAGATATTGGTTATAGAAAAAGTAGAATCACTTGATTAACGTGGAATTCAATTTCTACGATACCATTTTCGTAGGAGATGAAATCTACTTTCCGTAGAACATAATTAACAATTTTAATTTAACAAAGTTTCAATAAAAAAATTATCAGTTTGTGTATATGGGTATTTCATCAATTGTTTCTATTTTTTAAAAAAATTTTGATGCCTATAACTATTTATTTTGTTAAGTTTTAGAAATGGGAAAGATAATTAAAACAAAAATGGGACAAAAAAGATTTTATATTATAAGGACAAAGTGGCTGTTTTCATTCTATTTTGGCAATTTTTCCAATAATTAATCTAATATCCCGATAAACATTGGTACGCATAGACATGGGCAAAAAAACCAGAACCGAAATACCTGAACCGGAACCGAACTGAGGACCCTTAAATATCCGAATGGTTCCTATATTTCTATATCCGAAATAACCGAACCGAACTGAACGGGTACCCGAAGATATAAATATATTAATTATAAATACATATAACATAACTAAATATATATATATATATATATATATATAACTTAAAAATTTATTAAAAGAATCTGAAAATATTTGAAAATAAGTAGATTATTATAAAATATTCGAACTATCCAAAAGTATCCGGATAATTTTATCCAAAGTATCCAAAGTAATTCAAAATATCCAAGTTTTTTTTATCTAATTTATCCTAATTACTTGATATTTTATCCTAAATAACCGATGTTTTACCCGAACTATCCGAACCGGAACCAGAACCGAATGATAACCGAATTTTTTTCGGGTATTTTCCAGTTCCTAGTTTTACTATCCGAACCAAACCGAACCTGAAACTATCCGAACCAAACCGAACCGAAAATAGATCAACTAGTAAATGGATACTCTAACCCCCTAACCAAACTACCTGAAATCCGAAATACCCGAACCGAACCGAACCGATACCCGAAATGCCCAAGCCTAGGTACGCATTACAAGTTAGTCATTATTTTTCAAAGTATATAGTTCTACGTCTGACTCTTTCACGGTTGATTCTGTTGAATGTTCATAACGTAAATGTTAAGTCACATACTTACTTCCACATGTTACTAAATTTGAATTTCTCGTGTTCAGATTGAAACAAAATTTCTATGATATATTATTTGAGAAAAGTTTATTAAAGATCAAAAATCGATTACAAAGAAGTGATCAAACTGAAAATTTATGAACTCGGTAAAAACGGAGTAAAACTATGAAAACCCTAATTTATGTGATTATAAATGTTTTTTTGCAAAGTCTTTCTTATTTATAATCAAATATCAGGACCTTTTTTTTCTAGCCGATTTGACTCCCTTTGGCTGCCTCTCTTTTAGCTGAGCCGAATTCAGTTTACATTGTGGATTTTGTCGAAAAATGTAATTTCTCCAACACATGATTGTTATCAACACTTAATATAATTGTCTAGAGTCTAAAACACATATGTTGTGTTGTGCATGTTACATTCCGAATTTTGGTAAGTAATGAAATACTGTAAAAAATAAGTAGTTTATCTATATTATCAAATTGCAGAACTAGAAAGCCAAGTGGATTGAACAAAAATAGTTAAAAAATAATATATCACAAAGTGATTTGCGATATCCTGCGACTTAATGTAAAATACATAATATTAACAAAAACTTCTAAAATTTAACGTACTGACCATCATTTAGATAATAAGACCTACGAGCCTAGTGAGCTGGTGGAGGAGACTCACTGAGAAGACGGTCAATGCGTTACATACAGTGGCGAACCCAGAAAAAAACTGACCGGGGTCATGTTGTCATTGAAAGGAATCGAACACAAGATTTATGGGTTCAACGAGGAAACTTTGCACCAACTCTGCTAAAAAATATTAATGTTTTAGGTTAAAAGATCATTATCTATCGTATTTTTGTAGTGCTATTGAACCGACTACCCTCTGAGTAGGTCCGCCCCTGGTTACATACCCATTTGCTCGTTCGTTACCATTTATCTAAATATTTGTTCAATACAATAATAAGATACATATTAATCAACCTGGTTTTGCTAACCAATTATAATAGTTGGATAAACATATATATATATATATACAGTTGAAAGTTAACAAAAGGTGCATGAAATTTATTTAGGTGAATGAAGTTTTTTGTAGCTCTTTTCAAATATGTTGTGATCTGTCTCTTTTGGTTTGTCTAAGTCAATGAATCTTTTAATTCCTAACTAACGATGGTTCTCGAATTGGTGATGATGATGTCACTCGTAGATGCAGAGCCGGTATAGTTCAATAAAAGATGAATCTTGATTCTCAAATAAAAAGAGTACGAGAAACGAAATAGAGGACACAAGCAATCGTAGTAATTTAATTAAAGAATCATATCCAGTATATAATTTTGTACATAAACGAATGATCAAAGGAGAAGTGTCTACAAGTCACAGAATGTTAGAATCATATAAACTCACGTTCTCACTAGCTAAAAATGGGCTGCAATTTTGGGCCTTATGAGTTACGTAATACGTACATTCAACTAGGCCTGGGCATCCGGGTCTTCGGGTCAGGTTCGGGTCGGGTCTTGTCGGGTCCGGGTCTTTCGGGTCCTGGAAATTTAGATCCATTTAGGTACCCATAATTTTTCGGGTCGGTTCCGGGTCGGGTCTTGTCGGGTCCGGGTCGATTCGGGTAATACTCATAATTTTCGGATTCGGGTCGGGTCCGGGTCGGGTTTGGGTCGGGTTCGGGTATTTAGGATATAAAAAAGAAATAAAATATTCAAATTCCATCAAATTTAGTCAAAATTTATCGTATATATCTAAAATTTTACAAAATAACTTAAAATAAACTATTAATAGTTAAAATAGAACATTTTTAATTCTATATTTTACATTTCAAACTTCATGTTACTTATAAATGTTACAAAATAATGACAAAGATTGTTAATAAAAAGATATTTTAAAGTTTTAAAGTCGGGTCTGAATCGGGTCTATTCGGGTCGGGTCTATTCGGGTCGGGTCCTTTTCGGGTCCGAGTCTATTCGGGTCGGTTCTTTTCGGGTCCGGGTCCATTCGGGTAGAAAATTTTTGGACCCAATAGGTACTTGTAAATTTTCGGTTCGGTTCCGGGTCGGATATTTTCGGGTCGGTTCCGGGTCGGGTTTTCGGGTCCAGATTAAAATGCCCAGGCCTACATTCAACTTTCAAGCACGTCACTCTTACTTCAGCGTAGGGAACAACTCCTCTTGAGTTTTCACCTAACAAAAATCCTCATCCGTTTGACGCCTCTTAACTTCTTTGGATTATCATCCACGTAACGAGTTGAAACTATAAAGTATACAATAATATTATTAAATACATTAATTAAAGTTGGGTTACTTAAAATAACGTGTACATTGACTAGTTGTAAACTTTGACTTTTAAACATACATGAATAAACTCAATATTCTGCGTTCACGCTACAACAGAGAAACTCAAGCCATCTCTAAACGCACGTTTCAAATCGCTAAAACTAACGTTTGAGCACGCAACGATAAGTCTCTCTCCCGCGTGACTTCCAGCGTCTGCGTTACGCAGAGTCCTCCATTTACAGAGCTTTCCTCCTTCCATCTCAGCCGCAACAGTCTCTCCCGTCTCCGCCGCGTTATGCATATAAACCATATCTCCCACCGCGTTGAACACTATCGACGTTAACGGCCAGTCAGAATCAATCCCTCTGAGTTTCTCCAAACACGCCTTCGGCATCGATCCAATCGATTCGAATTTCAATTTCTTCGGCGATTCGGTGGAAACTACTTCCCACAGCTCGATTCCCGTCGAATTATCCTCGTCTCCGGTGATCCCAGCCATGAGGAGACGGTTACCGACGAATCCGATCACGCGCGAGTATAATCTACAGTCATCATCGGGAGAGAAATCGAGAAGCTCCGTCCACGATTTCGTCTCTGGATCGAAGCAACACGCAACACCTGATCTCTTCTCCGTCACGTACATCATTTCCGCGCTAACCGCGACGGAAAGCCACGTGGATGACGCGGATCCCGAGAGGTACCGCGGCATCGACTCGCATCTCTCCCACACTTCTTCGCCGGATTCGATGTCAAGCAGCTCCACGGCGAGCCTATCGTCCTCGAACTCGCACACGCCGCCGGCGACGATCAGACACCTTCCGACGACGGCGACGATCGGATCGATCCTCCAGACTCTCGGTGGCGCCACGTGTCGCCAGCTCAGGTGAAACGCGTCGACTGAGAAGGAGAACCTCGCCGGGGATAGCGCGTAGAGCAGCGTGGAGTGGGAGGATCGTGCAGCGGACACGTGTTCGACGGGTGATCCGGTTTTGAGCTCGATCCACTTTTCGGACTTGGGATCGTACGCCGTCGCCGTCGCCGCCATGGTGTACGGTGTATGCCTCCTCTGTTTATAGAGGAGCAGCCACGGAGTGGACTTGAGGCGGTTGAGGGAGAAGAAGACGGCGCGGTTCCAGGATTTGGACACGTGGCAGGCGGAATCGAGGTCGAGGAGGGGCAAGTTGGAGAGGATGGAAGCGAGTATGTCACCGTCTATGGAACATTCTTCTTCTTCTCCGTTATTCTTATTATTATTCTCCATCAAATCTTTTGGAAACGATTTTGATAAAGCAGAAGTGAGAGGAGAGGGAAAGGTCTTTTATGAGTCGGGCGTAGTAGGTCACCTACGACCCTTTATATATAGTTTTCTTTTATTCACTTCGTACTATATGATAATGTCTCAATACATCCAATATATTGAAGTTAAGAATTATAGTAGTATAATATTTTATTCCATCAAATCTTAAATATATTTACCGTTTAAGGTCTTCGGATCATATAGTAAAACTGTAAAGTGGAAATGGTTTCACTGTAAACAAAAGATAGTAAAACCCTTGTGGTAGTGCTCAAGAGAAGTCAGTAGTACAAGACTCAATAACACATAAATAGAAGTTTGTGTTTATATTTTTTTTTTCCATCTAATTTTATTAAAGAAGACCGAAGTTAGAAAGAGAGATATTAGGTTTTCCGGCCTACGGAAAGGTTTCCACAGCCACCATCGATCCGGATCTGTGTTTTTTTTTCGTTTTCGTTACTTTCCTCGATTTGGTGTGCATGTTTTTGTGAGGAAGGGATCATTGTTCTCCTTTTAACTTGGATTTCGGGAGATGGAAGCTTATACAGCTCCGCCGTCGCCGGCTTTTGATCCCGGGGGTGGAGGCTCTCTTAGTTCTGCGTAGCCAGCATCTGTGGTCTCTTTCCTTGAAGGCGTTGGTGGTTTGGCTCTGCGGGAGTTGGTGTAGTCGGCTCTGTATGTCCCGAGAGATTGAGGCGTTTGTGTTGGGGCTTCCGATTTTATTTCAGTGTTCTTGTGTGCTTGGTGGTTGGATGAGATCTCGAATCGCGATGACGCCCTCCGACAGACCGATGATGGATCTGAGTGTGGTGGCTTCGTTTGTGTCCAGGATGAGATCTCGATCTAGATCAATTGATGCTCTCCGTTGGAAGAAGCGATGGTGATAAAGTGGTATGCGGCATAGATGCATGTTCCTGGTGTGGCCGGTGAGACGCCGTTCTAGTTCCGGCGTAGTTTCTCCCGGCAGTGGCAATGAAGCGGTTTCGTGACACGTGTTTATCTTTTCGTTTGAGGGCTAGACGAGTGTGGTTTTTGGTCGGTTTTTATTGTAATGAGCTTGAGCCCAGTTTTTAATGTTATCTTTTACCTGGGTTTCGTTAGTTCGAACCTTCAGGTTGTTGTAAGGTTACGGGCTTCGATCTTTTTTAATAAAAAAAGAAGTTTGTGTTTATATATAGCGTAGTAACTAAAAAACATATGATCTCTTATATGATTTTTATTGTTGTTATGTTACATATACCTAAATAAGAAAAACTTTCTTTGAAGTTGTCGTATTTGATATTATCATGAACTTTTAACTCAAACCAATTGATTACGAGTAAATTAATCTTTACTTCTTACTGTATATACTATAAGAAAACTAGCTTCAAGAATCAAGGTCAACGAATCACTACTCATGTACCAAACTGTAAATGAACATTTGGTCAATAATTAAAATGTTCTGATCCTTTCGAAATGGGATATCTAGGTCTTGACATTAGATCTGGTTAGGATATTTCGAGTACCAGGTAGTTCGTAGGAGCTAGAGAATCCATTTACTACGTGACTATTTTTTGGTTCGGATTCAATTCGGATAGTTTTGGGTTCGATTCGGTTCGGATATTAAAAATAGGAACCGAAAAATACTTGAAAAAATTCCGTTCTCCTTTTGGTTTTGGTTCGGTTATTTCGGATAGTTTAAATAATTCACGCTAAATATCATATATTTTAGACAAATTATTGAATAACTAAGATGATTTAGATTTTAAAAAATCAGATACATTCGGTCACTTTGAATATTTTAGATGAATAATATCTGGATACTTTTGGATAGTTTAGATATTTTTGGAGAGTTCAGATACTTTATTATAATTTAGTTTTTTCAAAAATATTCTTAGATACTTTTAATATACTTTTAAATTATATATTTATATCTTATGTTATATGTATGTCTAATTAATATTTTTATGTATTGGGTATCTGTTCGATATTCGATTATTTCGGATATATAAATCTATGGACCATTTCAGTATTTGAAAGTTTCATTCGTTTCTAGTTTTGGATATTTCGGTTCGGTCCCGGTTTTCTTGCTCAGACTTAGGGATATCTATGAGGTTGACAACCAGTTTAGTGTTATCTACAATCCTGACTATTTGTCTACCATTTCAAATCATAAATGCAAAGTTTGACTATTTATGGATTGCATTTCCAGATTTGTATATCTTATCAACGAAAGGTTTGAGTTATGAAGCAGAGCAACAGGAGTGGACCTGAATGTTTTATTTTAATAAAACTATATTCCACCACAGATTTGATATTTTCATATCAAGGACCACAGCTGATCGTGAGAAAGATGTACATGCATAACGAAAATTTGAGATTTTAAATTAGAGATACCTACTCATACAAGATAAGGCTTGAGAATGATATGTCATTAATACTTTGTATTTTATGGACGATAATTTTTATCATATTTGTATTTATTGTCACGGAGCATCAGCAATTGTATTTAAAAGAGGAAATTAAAAAAAAAAAACTAGATTCTGATCCGCCCTTTCGAAGGACGGATATTTTACCAATTAAAATGTCATTTTTTTCAATTTTAATATTATTTCTAATTAGATGAGGACGTGTTTCAATAGTTTATTATCTAATATGGTTTTATTTTTTATAAATTATATTTCTAATTAGTGCGAGTATGTGTTTGAATAGTTTATTATCTAATATGGTTTTATTTTTATAAATTGTAATGTAATTTATTTGTTATTAGTAAAATTGTGTTTACACATATAGATAGGGCTGGACAAAAAACCCGAAACTAAAGAACCGAACCAAACCCGTTCCCAAAAAGTAATATCGAATCCGAACCGAAATTGATTAAAAAAACGAATGGATTCAAAATCTTGGTATTTAGAAAACCGAAACCGAATCCAACCCGAACCGAAGTATTTTGGGTACATGAATATATCCGAAACAGATTTATGTACCTATACATATTAATTATTTTTAGATTTAATCTATATTAAAACATTCAAAATATATAACATACTTATAAATTGTCCAAAATACATGAATATATACAAATAGTCAAAATTATATTTCTAAAATATACACAAAACACCAAAAGTACTTTAAATATCGATTGATTCTCAATCCAAATAATTAGACTAAACTAATTTATATGTTAATTTTAGGTATTTTGACATATGCTATTCAAATTTATACGTAATGTATTATTTTTAATACATTTTGAAAAATTTAAAGTATATAATGAATTTTAAAATTTTTAAAATAATTTAAATGAATTATCCAAGCCCGAACCAAACCCGTAAAGATCCAAAAAATTTAGAAATAATCGAATGGAGCTGAAATCTTTGAACCCGAAAATTTAAAATCCGAATAGACCTGAACCGAAACCCGAATGGTTACTCGAATGCCCACCCGACTGCAAATCCGTTGTTTGCTTAATTCTTAATTATATCACATATATTAATTTGTTTAAATCTTAAATGTATAATCTCAACTTAAAAAAATAAAACAGGCTTTTTATGATTTTAAGTATAGATATTTTACACAAAATTGGCATAATGGGTTAATAAATTTGTTTATCTCTTAAATGTATAATCCCTGTATAAAAATAAAATAATATTTTTAATGATTTTCACTAAATATATTTTAAACAGAATAGGCCTAATGGGTTAACAATGGTTCAATTTGGGAAAAGATAATGTTTTTGTTTACTAACAACATTTGTTAACATAATTTTTGTAAACAGACTCGAAATTTGAAGTCCATTTTGTTGTAAAAATATGTTAAAGTTATTTGGCTGTGAATTTTCTTTGAACATGAAGTAAATTTGGTACCAAGAAGCTGTTAGGCTTTTAATGGGCGATTTTCATTTTAAAAAGGAAGTTTTCATTAAAAAGGAAAGGAAGTGGGATGTTTTGTAATTTTTTGGAAATTTCAGGGATAAATTAATAAGCAGTCATCTGCTTTAATAGTATATATGGTAGTCATGTAAATCCTAAAGAAAATTAAAGGGATGTAAAAAATAATGATGTTTCAGTTATATAAATATTTAGTTCTAATGAAATATGAATAGGTCAAAACTTAAATAACAATCTTTTTAAGTAGATAAAAGTAGGATTCTATTTTAATAGATTAGATGTTCTCAATTTTAAAATTTAAGCAAAAAATCTCAAACTCATAAACCTAGAGATGAATAAATCTCTTTCGGTACTGTTAAAATTCAACCATTTAATTTGTCAGTTATATTTAATAGTTATCCGAATTGAAATAGCTTGATCAATACAAATATAAGATTTTTTTGTTCTAATAAGAATTGAAGTCATTTATTTAAAACAACTCACTTAAAATTGTAATTTTTCATCTTTAATAAATTATTTACTTTAGATGTTTTAAATAAACTTAAAAACATTTAACTGAATCAGGAACTAATAAACTGTTCAATATAAAATCTAATTTTAAATACAAATTTAGTTTGAATGAAATTTTAAGTTTCTGCATGTGATTGTTTTCCTAAGTTATTTTCGCTTAATTAAAAGTCAGCGTTTAAATATAAATATATAACTAAAATAACTAAAAATTGACTTTTGACTTTTGATGGTGTATATTCATCCCTTACTGAAAATTTTGGATTAAAGTTGAAGATTTGTTAACTTAAATTTGAAATTTGAAATTATTTAAAGGATTTCCCCTTTTCACTAAGAAACAAAAAAAAAGAAGTAAATTAACAGGAAAATTGCAGCTTATGGTCTTGTGTTTTTATGTATCAACATTTGATTGGAGTACACATACAATCACTTTATTAAAACTCATAAACATCTGGTGTAACCGCAGCGGTTGCGGTTGTGGGAGTTTGCGGATGCAGGTGATTGCGGTTTTAAGCGTTTTCTAGATATTTGTTCGACTGGCCATCAGTTAGAAATTGGTGCGTTTGCCTTTTATGACTGGTAAACTACCAAACACAACAGCTGTTAAATAATAAATTAACAATATTTACATTTATATAATTATAAAAGTATTAAAATCATAATATTATAATAAATATAAAAAATTATATTTATAAAATCATAATATTAAAATTTTGAAAATTATAGAAAATATTTTTGTTTTGAATTTTTATAATATAAATTAAAATATAATATGTATACATTTTACAATTTCTATTATTTCAATTTAATTTTTATTGAATATTTTTAGTTTTATTTTTATTTTTTAATTTTTAAGAAAAAAAAATTACCCTCCCGCAACCACAAGCGTTAGCTGGAATCAGCTTTTGATTTTAAGAGGTTCAGAGCGATTTGAAACGATTTGTAGCGTTCTCTGTGGTTGTTTTAAAACGTCAACAACCGCTACCAACTGCAAAAGCTACGTTTGCGGGTGGTAACGGGGAAACCAGTCAATTTCCAACTTTAACTGTGTGGTGTATATTCATTTCTTATTGAAAATTTTGGATTAAAATGACATATTTGTAAGTTGAAGACTTTTTAATTTAAATTTGAAATTGGAAACTATTTAAAGGACTTTCCCCTATCCACGAAGAAAAAAGAATAACAGGAAAATTGCAGCTTATGGTCTTGTGTTGGTTATGTATCAACATTTGATTGGAGTACACATACCATCACTTTCTTAAGGGACTGTTCTTTTTTTTTTTCCACTGGATTTTATTAAAACGGGACAAAGCCCAACTAGTGTTACAAGGAAAGGACCAAAACAGGCCAAACTAAACTTTAAAAACCACGGGCCATCAGCCCATAGTGAAACCGTTGAAGAAGAAAAGGACACGTCTTCCACCACGCGTACGATTGCCCAGCAATCAATGTGCACGTGTCAAGATGATGGTCCACTTTCGTCCGCCGGTAGCAAGGAGGAGGTGCGACGGAGCTCCGCCGTCAGCAGAGACAAGTAGATGAAGAACCACTCAACCTGAGCAATCTTCAACGAAACCAAATCGCCCACCAGATCTACTCTACGCAAAGAAATATCAATCATCATCGATCGATCCAACCTCCAACGACTTTCCTTCATGAACATCAGTCATCTTTAATGATGAGAAGAAGCCCGAAGATGAAAAATCCCAAACCGGGTAAAGGAAGAGACAATCGCAGGAGAGGAAGGAGAGACGATTGATCAAAGAAATCACAAGGAGAGTAGATCAAAACGTAACCGGAAAGATCCGGTGAAAAGCTAGCAGTCATCACGGAAAGTGACGACTCTAGAGACAAAAGCCGGCCAGCCGATGCTGAGTTAGCCACCGATTGCCAGAGTCAAAGCCCGACCTTGCGGGAGCCTGATGCCGGATAAGGAACCGGCGATCGATAAACAAAACTCTCATTTCATCCCGTTTTAGTATGTTTGAAATATCCACCATATACACGAAACAAGATGAAATTATTACAGTTAAAAACACTTATGGCCCTATTTTAGTTTCTCCCTCAGCTTCCTAACTATCTTGTCAACGGGCAAAGATCCCTCTGGACCCACCGGTTCTAACGACTCATCATCATCAGAACACTCGTCGTCAAAGTCATCGTCTATGTCACTATACACTTCTGGACGGTCTTCGTCATCTACGTAATCCTCGGCACCCTCGTTTCCCGGCAAGACTAAGGCTGTGAAAGTGTGTTCTGCAGCCTGCGAAGTGCCTTCGAACTCTTCCACCTTCTCCAGTAGAAGGTCTGGACTGAGGTCAAGCTCTTCCAGGATTACTGCTTTAGACGATTCCACGGCTCGTTTCCAGAGTGAGATCATTTTGGGGCTTGAGATCACTGTTTTCTGATCAGACACTGTTTGTTCTTCAATGGGTTTGTCTGAAACGAAAAGAAGAGATAAAAGGTTTATGAGAAGTAATTTATAGGTATTAGATTGGAAAGTGGAGTTCCTTTTGCTGTTTTCTTCAGAGTATTCAAATTGTTAGATACCTGCATCATCTGCTATGTTAGTCTCAGAGAGAACTGGAGTTAAGGGATTGTTTAGAAACCGCGATTTCCAATCTCGTCCTCTCCACATGAGTATTTGCTCATCGTCAAAAGATAGAAGCACACAAGGAACCAACTCCTGCGAAAAGATAAGATATGAAGAGAAAGCTTGTCAGTTACATGGAGAAATGTTAGATGATGAAGCCTGAGAAACTGCATAATAAATATGAGATTCAAAGAACGAGAGAGAGAACATGAAACCAAGCCTGATGAGGAGTATAAGAGGAACTTCTAAGCCAAATAAACATGCATCTTCAAATCGTCTAATATGAAATGTTACGATGAGATGAACCAAAAGTGATTGCAATGAAGATGCAGGGCTGTGCAATGTATAATAAACCTTAAGCTTAGCGCCTATTTTCTTATAATCACTTGGTTCAAGTCCTGGGCAATCAACTTTCACCAAGGGACTCAGTTCGAAGGCATCCCTAACATCTTTGACCAGCGACACGTAGACTCCATTTTTAGCTGCAATGCAAAACCGATAAAAAGAATAGTAAATACTTAGCCAAGTAACACTAATGAGCTCATTTACTTCAGCTAATGCCCAAAAGTAACAAAACAGACAGAAAAGAGCTAAACTAAAATCTTTAACGATAAGATAGACTTACACAACTTGCATATGGGCTTAAGAGCCTTGCCCTTCACCCTGAACTCATGAGCTTCTTCTTTGGTCAATCCTTCTGGAATTTCTTGAATGAGCTTTGGATAAACAGGAGCTGCTGGTTTCCACAGCATCAATGGGTACTGAGGACGTGTGCGGTAGTTGTAATTTCTTCCCCTGAAGAGATACACAACACCTCCAACCCTGTGAATGATCTCTCCTCCTGTTTTTTCCTAGGCAAGAAGTTCAGAAAGCTGGAAGAGTCAGGCCATCACTCACCCAACAATACAACAACAGACATTAAAGATGATATCTTTTGCAACTCTCTCAAGTCACAAAACTGAATAAAGATATCAAACAACCCAGATCATCCTACATAATCTTATATTCCAACAAGCTGTATATGTCCTCTTAAACAAACAAACCAGATACAACTCATAATAACTGCTAAGCAAAACCCAGTGGAGTCTATTTCTACTTAGTGCCTGTTTGGATATTGCCTACAAGGTTCTAGTATCACTGCCAAGCAAGAAACTAATAGTTACCGAGAAAACTTTCAATACCTCAAGAACACGACAGACATTATCCATATCCACAGTGGGAACACCTTTGCAGCGAACCTTGCAAACACGCCGTCTCTTCCAATGCGAATGTATCAGCTCCAACATGTTATGCGTAAACCCATCTCTCCCTGTAAAAACCACACACAAAACTCTAATAAAAAAAAAAGAAAGTAAAAACTCATCAGATTAAAATGTAAACACACAACTCACCCAAATTAACCTGACGGTTATCGTGCATATGAGGCTTAACCAACATCCCTTTCTCCCACTTCTTCAACGGCTCCCCAAGAATCTCCTCCCTTGTCATCCCCTCCTTCGGATACCTCCCGAACGGAAACGGCCCAGGCATCTCCACACACTTAACGCCGGCCTTCCCCTCCGGCGGCGGGTTGAACGAATCGAACAGCGGCACCTTCTTCTTCGACTTCTTCAGCGGCGCCTTCCCCGTCCACGGCCTCGGCATCGTCGGCGGAGCGAACGGCATGAACGCCGGCTCCCGTATCCCCACCGGTTTAGCCTTCGGGGTCTCGGAGTAGCTGAACTGAAACTCGAAGGGGGCGCCGGGGAGCTGGTAGGAGACGCCGGATTCGCCGATGAGGATTGTGCGTTCGCCGTCGGAGGAAATGACTCCTTCTTGAACAGGTTTGTAGTATCTTGTCTTGCGATGCGGAAGCTTTAGGGCTGGGTTTGATTGTGGTTTATCAGTTCTGGGATTACGGTTACGGCGGGATGGTGAGTACTTCGGTATCGGAATCGGTGGAGTAGGACGGAAAGATCGTGACGGTGAGTCCGATGGTGGAGGGGACGAAGGTAGGGAAGAGAAGAGGTTAACGTCTGGTAGTGATGCTACAATCGCCATTGATAATGTTTTTTGAATTTTACTGAAACAGAAAAATAAACACGAAGATAATCTCTCGGAAAGTAATCTAAATTGACCCAATTGAAAAAAATGTATTCTCAATATCCCACCAAAATTCTAACTACCCCACTATATTTCCCTTCTCATTCTTACCCTTTACTATTATATTATTATCCTATTTCCCGCAGACCCCACGTTTTACTTCTAATTTTAAAATAAAAAAAGCGGACCCCACACCCCACTCATCCCACATAAATCGTTAGTTATGAGAAACCTAACCCCACAACACATCTACCTCTCTCCTTTCCACACCTGTCCATCTTGTTCCCTTTTCTCACAGCTGCTCCCCATATTCCCAACCACCTGCGAATGCTTCTCCCCCTTCAAGCTCCATTTGCGATATTTGGAAGTTCTTTTGACGAAAATTGGTACGTATTTTCATAAAATTTTCATAATAATATACTATTTATGTTCTATGTGTTATAAGTAACGAAAAAATAAAAACTTAGCTGTAAAAATTGTGAAAGTTTTCGAAGAAATATGAAAATAAAATTTGAAGAGGATTCTTTTTTTTTTTAAAGACGATTTTGATAGAAAAAACATGAAAATGGTGTTAGGCGATAATGTGGGTTTTATAACACGTTATTAGTTGATTAAACAGACTTAAACCAATGACAAATTTAAGTTTTAGGTAAAATGAAAGTTTTAGGTATATTGTTATAAAAGGATGTTTAAGGACGATTTTGTATAGTTCTTCTTATTTTGCAGTTTATAGCAAAATAATACATTACAATAGTGGTAGAAGATATTGTGGGTTGTATAACACCCTCTTAGTCGTTAAAAGTGTTAAATCGAGAAAAGAAAAAATTGATAAGAACTACCGAACTACTGGTATTACTAAAGTGAAACATGTATTACTTGTATTCATCGAACGACCGTGTACCAAAGATCTTGGACAACTTAGATTCTTTAAATGGTTAACTAATCATAATTTTATTTTTTGTTTCAGTAAATCTATGGTATGGCCTCCTATTACAATCATATGTTTTGATTACGGAGGAAGTTACATTAAAGATGGGGTGAGAGAAGATGGATCTCGAGAAGATGAAATTCACACTTTAGTGATGAAGACACTGTGGAAGAGATTACGATTCTGAATTGCTTGAGAGTATATGCAGAAAGATTAAGGCAAATGGAGATGGGATGGTGAAGATTAGTTACTTCCCAATGGTATTGTATTGAAGAAGCCATCGATATTTGGTGTGATGAAGACGTTTTGGGCTATCTCATGCAAGTAAATCATGATAACTGTAGAAGTGTTTTACATGTGGAGATCAGCGGCGACATGGATGATACATGTGGTGGTCTGTCACTTCGTGAGATGATGATGAAACCGATGATAGCTATGATGGTCTTTCCGATGGAGACGATGATGAAACCGATGATAGCTACGTTGGTCTTTCGATGGAGATGAAACGATGATGAGACTGATGATACGAGAATCATGGAATTGAGCAAGATGGAACTGATCAGGATCATGAGATGGATGGCGTGGTCGGGCTTTACACAGCCCAACAACAAGAAGACTTTGAGATGCATGAGAATATAGAGCATGAATATGAAGGTGAAGCTGAAAGAGCGGAAGTTGAAGCTGCAAGAGCAGTAGTTGAAGCCACGACAGCAGTAGTTGAAGCCACGACAGCAATAGAAGAAGAATGGGATGATGGTCTCGATTTGGTTAAGGGTCAAGAATTCAGAACTAAGGTAGCCATGCAAGTTCTAGTTCAGAGGGGTGCACATAAGAATGGTTTTGAGTATGAAACATGTAAGTCCGATACTGTGAGATTTGTGGTAAGATGTCGAGGAGCCAAAGAAGGTTGCAAGTGGTATTTGCGTGTAGTGAAGCTTAAGAATTCAGATCTTTGGACGGTTAGAACTTACCACAAGTCTCATACATGCTCAGTAGTAACTTCAAGTACCCTTAGAAATAGAAGGAGAGGCACACCACAGATTGTCGCATCTGTTTTGAGTGAAGAATATCCCGGTAGATATGACACACCAACACCAAGCGATCTGATCAGTATGGTTATCCACAAGGTTGGTGTTGATGTGTCATATGCTACAGCATGGAGAGGGAAAAGGATGGCGGCTAATGAAGTCCGAGGTACTCCAGAAGAGAGTTTTTCTATGATACACTCCTACATGTACATGCTTAAGTTGAAGAATCCTAACTCAGTAAGTCATGTTGAAGTGGATGCGGCGAAAAGATTTAAGTATCTTTTTTTTGCATTTGGAGCTTCCATAGAAGGGTTCGCAGCGATGAGGAAAGTTATCATTGTGGATGGAACACATCTTAAGCATGTTTATGGTGGAGTTCTTCTTGTTGCGACGGCTCAAGATCCTGATCGTCACCACTACCCTATCGCATTTGGTGTAGTTGATGGTGAGAAAGAAGAAAGTTGGATGTGGTTTATGAATAAGTTGAGGTCAGTGATATCAGATGAAGGCGAATTGGTGTTTCTTTCGGATAGAAATGCAGGCTTGATCAAGTCATGCGTGAGGTGTTCCCAACGGCACATGGATATTGTATCGGCATTTGTCTCAAAATGTCAAAGGACATGTTTTCAACAACGAGACGCTTGTGCAAGCAAGTTCACAGAGTGTGCACATGCTTATACAGTGGCTGAGTTCGATGATCTCTATGTTGAATTTTCCAGAAGGTATCCTTCTCGCTGCGAGTATCTGGAGAGAAGTGTTGAAGTGAGAAAATGGGCAAGATGTTACTTTGAAGGAGACAGATACAATGTTAACACAACCAATGCAGCAGAATCCATTAATGGTGTTCTTCGAAGCAAGGAAATACTTCATGCTACCCATGATTGATGTTATCATCAAGAAAATGACTGGATGGTTTAACAAGCATAGGAAGAAGGCAGCTGAAATACCACTCACAAAGAAGCTTGTGCCAACAGTGGAAACGGAGTTGGCAAAAAAATGTTTGGAAGCGAGGTGTTTAGATGTTGTTGAGATAAACAGCTTCAACCTTGAGTACAATGTCGGTGGTAGTGACGGAAAGATTTATACGGTTGATTTGGGAAGAAAAATGTGCACCTGTAGGCGTTTTGATATAGACAAAATCCCATGTGTTCATGCTGCAGCTGCTGCCAAGTTCTTGAGCGTAGGAAGAGATCTTCATCTACAAGAGTTTTGTACAAAATACTATTTGGTAGAGTTGTGGGCATTGGCATACTGTAGGACGATTTATCCTGTTCCTCATATGTCTGAATGGGTCATACCAGATGAGATTCGAGCACTTAAGGTTCTTCCCCCGGTATATGATAAAAAGAAAGGACCCACTCAAAAGAAAAGGTTTCCATCAGCTGGAGAATCTCGTGGAAGAAGAAGAGGACGCGGAAGGGGAAGAGGCAGGGGCAGGGGAAGGAGAGGCGGACGTTTGTATGAGTATTTTGAATGTGGAAGTACTTCTGCCGCCACTGAGTAACATGTAACTCTTGTGCTTTGAACTAGTAGGTAACGTTGAACTACTAGGTACTACTTCAACTACTATGTGTAATATGGACTACTAGGTACTGCTATGAACTACTATGTGTAATCGGTACTACCAGGTTTTACTTTGTACTACTTCAGAACTACCTTAAACTACCTTGAATTACTATGTATTATGCATGTTTCTAAAAACCTTTGTTTTCTCCTTATTATTTATTTTTAGAAAGCATATCTAATATATTACGTGATTATATGTTCATATCTATGTTTATTTGCCAAATTAGACATTAAAAACTCTTAAATTCCCAATTTAGTAAAAAAGTTCTCATTTCAATAGAAAACATCATTCTAGTTCTATACTAATGTCTTGATGGGAAGGCCATAATGGGATGAATTTCAGAAAATTCTGAATTTAGTAAAAAGTTTTCTGCCAATGTGTTATATATAGTCTAAAAATGTGTAAATGCATTGGTATTACTAATAAATTTAATTTCTTGAGGCTGTATTACTAATAAATGTCGAATTTTGCAAAAATATTACTATGAAGAAAGAAATATTACTACCCTCTTGAGTACTACTAAGAGTAAGATAAAAATTACTTCAATATTCAAATATGTTTATTTAATATTATATTTTACACGTTTTAGACATGTGCCATTTGTGTTAACAACGATTACATTTTTTCATATGCCTTAGGTTTATATTTTTTTTTCCTTGAAGTGTTGACATTGTTTTTGTCGTAGTAATACATAATAAACCTAGTAGTACAAATGTGTTTTCTTAAGACTTAGATTGTCTTGTCCTCAATTGGACCAAACCTGCTACAAGACAATCACACAACACAAAGCATCCTACATAAGAGATTAGCATTCAAGTTTTACAGACCAACAACCAACAACAAAAAACATAGCATCCTACATAAGTTCACAACAAAGCCGAGATAAATATAAACATAGCATCCTACATACATAAGCTGGTTGTCTTCTAAGCCTTTGTTTTAGGCTTCTTCTTCTTGTGCCCTTCAATCTCATCAGTGCCAGCTTCAGTGAAAGGAGTGGAAACCCACTGTGAACGTGAACGTATCCTTTTTGTCGGTTCTGGCGTTGTGAACTTCTTTGGTTCAGTAGCCTTTCTCGGTCGACCCCTCCGCTTAGGAGCTCCCTCAGTTCCAGCAGGTTTGGCGGCTCCCTCGTCAGCTTCCTTCGTTTCGTAGACAACCATGTACCACTCTTGCTTTTCTTCCTCTGTGTATTTTACAGCCTCTTTCTCGGGTTCTTCCACCTCATCCTCCACCATTTCTTTGGCCTCTGCCTCAGGTTCTTCCACCTCATTCTCCACCATTTTTTCAGCCATTATTTCATCCTCCACCCTTTTTTGCAGCTTCTTACTCAGGGTGAACAACTTCTTTGGTGTTGTATGGAGTGCTCTCCTCGCGGCTGCTGCCTTAGTCCTACCAGGTGATGGTGTAGGAGTTTTTTCGGTTACAACTTCAACCCGAGCCTCTGTTTTCTCGGTTTCAACTTCAACCCGAGCCTCTGTTTTCTCGGTTTCAATTTCATCAGGTTCTTTCTCATCCTCCTCATCCTCTTTTTCTTTGTCTTCTTCAGCTTCTACTTCAGCTTCAGGTTCTTTCTCTCCCTCAGAACCTATATTGTTCTTCTCAGCCTCTTCTGCAACTTCATCAGGTTCTTTCTCTTCCTCAGAACCTATATCGTCCTTCTCAGCCTCTTCTGCTTCAACTTCAGGTTCTTCTTCACTCTCTTTCTCATCTATCTTCTGACCTTCTGGTTCAACCATATCTGCATTGATGTCATTCCGCTGTCCATCCCACTCATAATCCATGCCTTGGTACTCAAAACCCTCATAGTTATCCTTCTCCTTCTCCTTCTCTTTGATTTCCTTCATTTCTTTCTCAATCTTCCCAAGCTTCTTCTCCATTGCCTTCATCCTCTTACACCTCCTTTTTAAGATAACTTGGCAAGCTTTAATCTTCACAAGCCTCTTGTTCATTTTGTCCACCTTCGCATTCACTTCACTCAGACCTGTCATCAACCTCTCTTCAAACCGTTTCAAAACGTCCTCCAAACTTGTATTAGACGAGGATGCTTCTTCATGCACTTTCCTTTTGTCTTTCTTCTCTGGAAACTCCCTTGCAGCCACATCTAACTCATAGAGATCTTTCCACCAGATAGGCTTCTGTTTAACAGTAAGCCATGTGCTCCACAGATTACTTGGTCCATCTTCATTTTCAAAGTCTGGCTCGTCCTCTACTATGCGTGCCATGAGAGTTTCTTCATTAACAGTAGGAGCCAGAACACTTTTAATTTCCTGAAAATAAAACCAAAGCAAATATCAAACACATTGTATCTCAAGCACTTTAATAAACCCAAAAATATATCAAACACATACCTTTGTTTCTCCAAGTGCATCGTACAAATCCTCAAGTGGATAACCCTTCATGCTGTTGCCTAGGAACTGCCACTTGCACATCCTTGGGCAGTTACTCATACAACCATCTACATGTTCTCTGAATTTTGAATTCAGAGCAGGAATACACTCAAATGCCAGCATCTACAAATAAAATTTGAGTGTCAAAAACAATCATACAAACAAGAATTTTTCAAAACAAAACACTTATAAAGAAGTAAAATTTACCTGTAAAGGAATAATGAAACCGGGAAAGTTGACATTCTTTTTAGCTTTCCCCTTGAGAATCTTCATCACGCGCTTAATGGTCTGGTTATTATCATCAAACGTCAAGCGACCCCAGGGAAATGTTTTACAAACCTCCACATCGTTGGCCATCCTTAAAATGAAAGGGTCAAAGGGGGCATTATACTTTCCCCTCCCTCTGATAACTGTGCCTAGGAAGAATAGCACCGCCATCCTAAGTCGATCCCCACAAGCCTTCATGCTCAACAATTTCTCTTCCACAGATTTCATGGTTATCTCCTTGTGTGACTTAAAATGCCTATCTACAAACGCATAACTCCCTATCTTCTCATACTTATCCGGGTATTCATGGCAGTGCAAACCTGAGATAAGTGCATGCTCTCTCAAGGAATACCGGATGGGCACGCCATTAACCGCAAACCAACTTGCATCCTCCTCCTCTTCTAAGGGAATCGTTCGCAATAGAAGCATCCACAGACCCAGCAGCTTCAGGTTTTGTTCATCGGGCATGTGGAACATATGGTGAAACTGAGGGTGGTTTTCGAACCACTTCAACTCAGGGCTCTTAAACTCAGGCTCAAGCTGTCTGATGGTTTTCACCGTGCTGCTCACATAGCACTTGCTCTGTATCTTACAGGTCTTGGTGTACTCAGTGTTCTTGAAGCATAGCTCATCAGGTGGCAGTGGTTGGCATTCCTGTAAACCAGAAAAAATTATATTAGCACTTATTAGTAGTACTAGCAACACCAGTAATACACCAATAACAATAACAATTTTCTTTTGGGAAAAATTTACCTCAGATGATGCAGACTGATGATCAGACTCATTTCCGTGTCCTGACAGCTCTTCTACATGCTGCTCTTCTACAGGAGCACGGTTTCTTTTTGTGGACTTTCTCTGCTGAGATTTTCTTTTCCCTCCACGATCTCGGCCTGCCATTATCTATAGCCTCTCAATATCTTGGTCCCCTGAATGTATACATAAACAATAAACGTTCAATAACCACCAAAGCTAACAAACCCATTCAATGAAATATCTACAAAATAAATCATTGATTCTTATAGTATCACGATCTGCCTAATCTCAAGTCTTTCCTTCAAGTATGAAATCTCCAAACTTTCAAACATTCAATCCCGAAAACGTTCAATTCGATCACTACATCACAAACATTCAATCACTCAACTCGGTTTCACATATCAAGCATTGTATCAGCAAAACAGTTAGTCTTCAATAATCGATTAAACATTTATACACAAAGATTTACTTGTATCAAATCGATTAAACAGAGGATTCTCGAATTACTTCAAAAAAAAAATTCAGCTTCAAAATTAAATAGTTTCAGATTCAAAATCGATAAGCCAAACAAGCAAACATCAAATATCACAAGAAACCCACAACAAAATCATACAAATCTATGAAAAAAAATATGAAAAGGCGTTACCTTTCTACACGGCGAGATGAGTTTCGAAGGAGAGAACAAGAGGATGAAAAGAAGCAGACGCCGGAAGAGATGGTGGTTCTGAGAAGACGCGGAAGACGGAGAAGACGCGGTGGATTTCGTCGGTTCTTTCTCGAGTTCGTCGGTTCTTTCTCGAGTTCGTCGGGTTCTAGGGTTTGTCCCTCCGAGACAGAGTGTCGTGATTTCTTGATTTGGTTCAATTGGAGGATTACTTTCCAAAGAAATGAAAGGGTTTGAAAGACACTTAGAGAAAGAGAGGGTTTCAAGAGAGAGACACCCGGATCATCCGGTTTGTTGTGGGTTTGGGTCAAATACTGTAGGTTGGATCTGTAAATATTAGATTTCATTAAGGACAGTTTCGATTTTGACCACATTTTTGATTAAAATATAATAAAAATTATAATGTAGTTTAGTGGTGGGTCAAATAAGAATAAACATATCACATACTGGGGCACAGGAGAATACGGTCCTAATCTCTCTCTCTCTTGGAGATATTACTTATTCAAAACGCCGTCGTGTGATCATTATAGGCTTCGCAAGTGAAGTTGGGTCTAAAGCCCATTAAGTTTGTAAGCTGATTTATCATCTCGCTAGGATTATTACAACTTTTTTAGAAAATCGTAATAAAAATCCTCAGTTATCAATTTCGGCCATTTAAAATATCAACTTTTTTATAAATAACTTCAAACATTAAATTATTTTTTACTTTTTTTTTATTGTAAATTTTTGTTGACTGAACCAAAATTAGGCATATTAATATAAAAAAACTTTATTAGTCATTGATTTGTTAGTTTGATTCTTGATTTGTCACTGTAAAATGTATTTTACTTTCATTTATAATGTTTAATTGATTATGCATTGATCAAGTAATATAAAATATATTTTACACTAGCATATACAATATATGTTGCTTGTTTCTTCATTTCTGTTTTACGAACTTAGATTTATCGTACTCGTCTTTGCTGTCATTACCTGGTATCAAAAGATATCTGTGATGATTTTTTTTATAAATTAGTTATAATTAATTGTATAAATTATGACCATCGAAACAATAGTTTAACATATATATATATATATATATATATCAAACTAATGTATAAGTAATTATTTATGTAAATATTATTTGACCAGTGTGTAGACTTGCTTAACTTTATTATTAACTAGGGTAAACCCACCCTACGGACGGGATAAACAATGAAAAATAATATGTAAATTTTTATTCAATTTAAAAATATTTAATCCTTAATAAAAATGACCATTTGTTTTTGTTAGAAGTATAAATTTATCTTATTTATGATAAAATTTGCTTTTTAATTCAGTTTAACTATTTTTATTGTAGTATTTTTTAAAAATTAATTAAATAATGAAGTAAATAAGTTATTCGAAATTACAGTTGAAGTTAAATACATGAATAATGAATTTGTATTTCTTTTATACATTTATAGATGTTTTATAATCCATTAATAATTTTATACTTCATTTACACTCTCTGCAAAGTCTGCTCTATATAACATTACTGTATTCACCTAACAATAAAGAATTTTTTTCTTCTGCAAACAAATATTCAAGAAATACATTGAGATCAACGCATGCTGGGAAACATGTATATATGTAGAAAGCGTTTAGGGCGGTATCTCAAGTGCATGAGAATGGCTATGCTGAGTTAGAGGTATCTCTTGCCAAGACCGAACGAACCTAGTTATCTTTGAGCTTGAAATATATCAGCCTGTTCTCACATCCCCAAGCTGCTATGGAAGATAAAATTTTCAGTCTAATACAACCAATGAAGCAAGATTCCTCAAACTCTTGAATCGATTGGAACATTACCAGGTGATATTAGACTTCTGACATTTGACAGGAAGCTTGAGGAAGAATCTGGGAAGCTTTCTTCTTTGACGTGTTGGCCTCTCTTTCGTTCTCTGGAAGAGATTTTAAGCTCGGTTTAGCCACTGGTTGTTCAATTACAGATACTTTGTTGGTCTGTGTGGTTTCTTGGCCACGCACCATATCAGATGTTATAATTAGGTATTGGGCATAACATTGGTTCGAAGTTGGCAAAAATACTACACTCATTTTCACTGCCACAACTTGGTTCCGTTCGAAGAGCGGAAGATGACTTAAACAGGACACAATGTCCCTTGATCAGTGTGGTGTAAGCAAATTTTGATAAACTAACATCCCACTCCTGAAGCGAATAGAGATAGCTGTCAGCAATAGCTATATAGCAATAGAAATATAAGAGCATGAGCAATGGTAAGCTCTTACTACAGTTTTTAAGATTAAAAAATTAAAAAAGAATAATTAAAAGGAAGAAAGAGATTAAGAACATATAACTTGTGCTACTAATATTATAATACATCTATTAATAATCATAATTATTTTAACATTAATTTTTTTTTTGAGAACATCAAGTGATGATGCTCTAAAGGATGTCGATTAGATATTAATATATTATAGTGGTGGGAGTAGACTCAACTTTTAAGATATCATCTCGTTTAGATAACTCAATGTCCTGAATAAATCATCTTTGACGCTACATAGATAATTTGAGTAATAGTTTTGCAACTTGTATGTCATTTGACATGGAGTTTACTTATACCCTTCGGAAGCCATGTCCCACTTCGATATCCAGGCAATGCAAAATCTTCTAGTTATCACTGAGTATGTGAAATTGGTTGGTGGGTAAATCCGTCCTACGGACGAACGAAATAAATAAATTATTATTATAAATTTATTTTAAATGTTTAATTTATTTTTAACTAAAAATATAATTAATATTTATAATTTTTGCAGCAATTTTAATTATTTGTTTTACTTTTCATTTTAGAAATTATATACTTTTCTAATTAATAAAGAATTAGAAATATAATTATTTACTTTTTCTCATATGTTTATTTTAGTTTAACTATATCAATAAGTCATATAGATTTTAGAGTGAAGTTATTTTTCTCTTAATTATATATTTGTTTCATGAATTGATTTTTTAATACATTTTTTAAAAAGAGATAAAACTGAAGGACTTTTTATATCAGAATATTTTGGCCATCCAGTATTCAAGAATGATACTAATGAACAATCTCGTTGTTCAAAAAAAAAAAAGAACAATCTCTCTTGTTCCAAGTGAGCGGTTTCCTTAGCGACATCTTATTTATTGTGAATATCAAACATTTCAACTTATTTTTCTGTTCAAGTTTATAACGTTTAAGTCTGCACCATGCTCCTTTCTGAATTTATGTTCAGTCATAAGCTAAAAATTCGAAGCAAGCACATCTTTATTTTTTTTTCAAATTGAGAATCAAATACACTAAATACAAAATAGTATCAATAGCACAAAACAGAAGAAAATGTGAAAAACAAATTTGACAACATTCAAACAAATTGCCTGGCAAATCGCTGACTTTCGTTAACAATTAAAAAAAAGCTCAACGACACCGTTTATGACTACATACAAACCCCACGACCTCGACTTGCTTAGCTTCGTCATCGCCGCCGTACAATCCCCACCTACCTTGACTTGCTCAGCTTCATCATAGCAGTCATCTTCACCAGTATTTCTTTCTCCACAAGAATTATGATAGCTGTCACTACCGTATTATCCTCAACGGCGTCATCTGGATCCGGGCCAACTCTCGCTCAACCCCCATTGCACCTAGTGATCTCGATCTCAGCAATGTAATCTACTTTAAGTAATGTAATCTGTTTAACAATGTGCATAATTTGGTTCATTCGACAAAAATTCAAGATCTAAAACGAAAAACAAATAGAGTTTAATGATTTAAATTGTGTAAAAGAAAGGTCTTTTTAATAGTCAAAATTTTAGAAGCTCACACTTTTTTATAATTATTTTCCTTTTTAAACCAAAGAGAACAAAACAACGTTTTTTATTTAATCATAGGTTTTAATGATTAATTAATTCTGTTTCTAATTAATTTATTTAACAGATTACTTAACATAGTTCAGTCAACAAAAATTTAATATTTAAAATGCAAGTCAAACCCAAATTAATGTCTTAGATGACCACAATATGAATGTTGGAGATTTGTACTAGACAAATGTGCTCATAGAGAAAAAAATCACTGTATATCTCAGAATCTTCTTCCATTTTTCTTTGTATATTTACTACAGGCAAAACACAAGGTGACAACTCTAATGGCTTACGATCATTTTTTCACCGTCCTCATCGTACTCGTTTCCATTTCTCTAACTTCCAGTTATTATCATCCCACAAGAGATGTTTTGTTTGAGTAAGAAGATACCTCGAATCCGACCTAACTACGTGTCTCATATGTTTACGTGTAACTTTGAACAAATATATATTGTTTCTATCTGTTTAGACAAGACAATGATGAATCATACTCTATGGCCACGAGTGAGCAAGGGTCGTCGATGATTGATGTTGAAGATCTAGTGAAAGCTCGAAGTCTTCAAGCTCTACTCGCTGGCTCAAAAGTGGCTGTGAATAAAGCTTCTAAAAGCACTTCATCCAAGAGTAATGATTTTTTTAACCGTAAGAAAATTGATCCATTTAATTTTTATTTTTATTGAATACTCTTAAGCGTTTATTTAATACACTCGTTATACAAATTAAATTGCAGGTTCAATGAAGAAAAAACATAAGATCAAAGTAGGATCACTGGATGTTTCAGCTTTTGCTGAAATCATAATAGCAGCAATTGTGGTTACTATTATCATAATCTGTGTTATATACTCTTTTTATGTGAAGCACAAAACCAAAAAGGCTCAAAGTCTTGGACAAGGTAACTTATTCACATTATATATAGATAACTAATTTAATGAATTGCTGATACATTTTTTTTTTGTATTGATGAAATGATACAGAGAAAATAGATGGATCATCGAAAAATCAGACTTCGAAAACAGAGGATATTGTCTAAAAGAACTCATGATCGCTATCATCACTTTGGTGGAACTACATATATTTGTTGGGAGTTGGATGCTGGTAATGGAAGCTGGATTTGGAAGAATCTTTGCAAGTTGAGAAGTCTGGCTCGTTCTTTCATTTTCTGTGAGGTTGCTTCCGGAATCACTGCCAGATTTTGGCATGATGACTGGACTAATCTAGGTCCGCTGATAGATCTTCCTGGTCCGCAAGGACCTGCTGTGACGGGATTGCATAGCGGAGCTGTTGTTTCTGATGCAATTCGAACAGGTAGATGGTGGATAAGTGACTCGCGAAGCAGGAATCCTATCATTGTCTTTCTAAAAGACTGCTTACCTGATTGTGATCCCATTATTAACTCTGAAGAAGATGATAATTATCTTTGGAGGACGGGTACTGGTGTCCCCAAGAATAGTTTCTCTATGGCTGAGACTTGGAAAGTTTTGTATCCGGAAGGTACGAGAGTCTCTTGGCATGAACAAGTGTGGTTCAAAGGGCGCATCCCCAAGCACGCTTTCCTAACGTGGGTTGCAGTGAGGGACAGGTTGGTAACTCGGGACAGATTAAGGTCATGGGGTCTTCAGGTACCCTCTGTGTGTCTCCTCTGTAATGCGGCTGAGGAGTCGAGGCAGCATCTATTCTTCGACTGCGGTTTCTCCAATGAAATCTGGTCTTTCTTTTGCTCTCGCTTCCATCTCTCTCCTCCTTCTACTTTTGAGAATGGGTTGAGATGGCTCAAAGACCCGATTCAAGACCCAAATAAGAAATTGATTCTCCTCCTCTTATACCAAGCCTCTATATATCATGTCTGGAAAGAACGGAATGCTCGGCTGCATTCAAGCATTTTTAGACAACCTCAGCTAATTATCTCGGACATCAGGCATCAGATTCAGTTGAGTATAGATCCTATCTCGAGAGTGCAGCATGCTACTCCGGGGTTCACACTTTTGTCTACTTGGTTTGGCTTGTTTATAAATTAGTTTAGTCTAGCTTTATATTTATTTAGCTCCTGCTTTGTGCAGTGCTGTGGCCTTTTTTTGTCCCCGTTTCAGGAAGGCCCTCTTGTATTTGGCTCTGGCCCCTTTTTCGGTATATATATTAAAGTTAAGAGTTAAAAAAAAAAATTACATATATTTTTTCTATGATTTTTTTTTTGTAAAAGCTTTCACATTAAAATGCATAAGTAGTACAAGTATGTATTTTCACTCGAACAATACTTAGGTTCACCCCTAGGGTGAACCTTTAAATTCACCTTTTTCCTTATATCCAATCAAATTTTCATATATACAAATAAATAATATATACTAAATTAAAAAACCCAAAATAGCTTTAAAAAACTAAATCTTAAACTCTAAATCATAAACCCCTAAACCTTAAATATAAACCAAACCCTAAACCCAAATCCAAATCCTATACCCTAAATTTTAAATCTAAATCCTAGATCCTAAACCCAAACCCTATACCAAAATTCTACACCCTAAATCCTAAATCTAAACCCAAATCCGAGACCCTAAACCCTAAATCCTAAATCTAAACCATAGATCCTAAACCCAAACTATAGTCCTAACCCCAAATTCTAGATCCTAAACCCTAAACCTAAAACTAGAGTTTAAGATCTAGAGTTTGGGTTTAGGGTTTAGGGTTTGGGTTTAGGGTTTATGATTTAGATTAGGGTTCAGGGTTTGGGTTTAGTATTTAGGGTTTAGGGTCTAGAATTTGGGTTTAGATTTAGGGTTTAAGGTGTAGAATTTGGGTATAGGATTTTAGTTTATGATCTAGGATTTGGATTTAAAATTTAGGGTATAGGATTTGGATTTGAGTTTAGGGTTTGTGTTTAGATTTAAGGTTTAGTGGTTTATGATTTAGAGTTTAGGGTTTAGTTATTTTAGTTTTTTAATTTAATATATATTGTTTATTTATATATATGGAAATTTATTGGATATAAGAAAAGAGATGAATTTTAAGGTTCACCCTAGGAGTGAACCTAAGTATTGTTCTTTTCATTCATAAGTCTGAGAAAGTTTACAACAAAAAAAAGGGATAAACAGAACTCAAACAAAGAATCCACCAATGAATCCTAATAGGAAAGAAAAAGAAAAACCAAAACTAGTGGGAATGGTTCCCTCGGCCGCGTGGACTTTTTTTTATCCTTTCCACTAACAGTTGTCCATTCCATATCTTCAAATTTTTGAGATGATTTTATTGGTCTTCCTCCTCTAATTAAATTATAACCAGAAGTTTCTCCAATCACATCTAAACCAATCTTTTTCCCATCAGCAAGAGGAGTCTCCGGCTCCATGTGGAAATTATGATGGTTGTGAGTGAGAGGTGGGTGAGGACCAATTGATTGCTCATTTTCGGAAGCATGAGAGGCTTCCAAAATGTTAACTTGTGATGTAATTTCTTTCATAATTTGTGATTGAGAGGGCGCAGCGACAGTAGCTGCCAACATAGGTAAAATATTATCTTGTGAAAGAAATATAATGTACCTCGTGCGAATGTGTGGCTAGAACAGAATTTGCATCCTCGGTATAAGTAGTAACAGAAGTGTTTTTTGGAGTCTCATGTGCTTGGTGGGCAGAAGGCGATTGCAAGTTTGGTTCTGAGTGGTTGACATGTGTACTAGGGAAGTTTTGCAACAACGGAACTATATTCACCGTTGGGATCTCTTCATAGGTATCATGAGTTTCTTTTGTAACAGCAGGAGATTCAAGTGGCTTAGGAGGAAGTAAACACCTCTTCTCTTTATGGCCAAGTGCTCCACATCTTTCACAAACACTAGGAATCCAAGAATACTCCACTACTACTAAGTAGATATTGCCTTATTTATCTTCAAGCGCAATTAACTTCGGGAACGGTTTATCTAACTCAACCTCAACTAAGATTTTGGCTTCCCCCATATTTTTTGGATCTAAACGAGGCATATGTGTAAGCATCGGCTCTCCCAAACCTGATGCTATGTGGCTGATACCTAGTCTAGAGAAGCATGAATCCGGTATATTCTTAAGGGTTACC
Organism: Brassica nigra; assembly: GCA_016432835.1. Classification (NCBI taxonomy): domain Eukaryota; kingdom Viridiplantae; phylum Streptophyta; class Magnoliopsida; order Brassicales; family Brassicaceae; genus Brassica; species Brassica nigra. The sequence goes on from CM028243.1 coordinate 21,145,505, forward strand.
CACACCGGTAATGTAGAAATCTCCGGAGTTTTAAGAGAGTTTACGGTACTCCAAGGGGCCACAAATAAGAAACCATCATCCACATGCCACACGCCTGTTGAATAACCCATTTACGAGTATTTTCATGAGGAATATGGAACAGAAACGACGACTCTCCTAATTTCCGACAAGATATCTTACACTCCCGTCCCCATAATCTATTCAAGACAGCATGAATAAGACCTCCAGGTGGGTTAGAACACCTATAGAATTGTCCTACAACGTATTCTTCCTTGTTCTCAGGCCCTAACTAAGAACTTTAAAAGGAATTGTCACCTGAGGAATTCCATCAAGTCGATAAGTTGGTTTGGCAGCACGAAAAAGGTTTGTCGAGGATTGTTCATGCGAGCAGCCCATGGAAACCGAAGGCTACCGTCGTCCTTGAGAGCTGTAGGAGGAATTTTTCTGTTGGAGGATACGTCAATTTCTCCTTCTTATGCTTGTGACCATTGATAGATTCACTAATTGAAGGCCAGAAGGAGGCTATTTGGCCTTTTACCGCCTCTGAGACACCGATCTTTGGTGTAGCAGGCTCAGGAGGGGTAGGAGAAGGCGTGACACGGAGCGGTTTCGAAAACGCTCCCATAAAACGAACAAAGACAGTTTCTTTTGTGGGTTCCTCATTGAAGTCACCTTTTTCAGAAACTTCATCTAGAGCCGTAGGTACCAGTGGTAGTGCTTCCTCATTAACATCAATTAGTTCATCGGTGAGAGGCGCAGACGAAAGGTTGATGGTTACAGAAGCAGGAGGAGTGTCTGTGGTTTCAGAAGCAGGTTGAGGGTCGATTGTTACAGATGCAGAAGGCGGGTCTGTGGTTGCAGGAGGAGGAGCGATGGTTGCAGAGGGAGCATCGGCATTTGATTCTTCCACCGACGAAAGCGGTAACGTTGGGCACACTGGTTTTGGATTTGCTGACCATCGTCCAAGATATGGCTAGCGAGGATCCGGTAGAGAAGCATGTTGCAGGCCGGATTTGAGACCAGTGACGACGTCGGAGGACTTTGGCTCAATTTCAGTACTCTGCGATTCATCTCTGTCAGCATCCATGGAAGAAAGAAGTGGAGGAAGAAGCCATAGAAGGAGAGAGGTCCGTCTCGTAAGATACCAGACGGCGCCAGCGACGATTCCGGTAAGGCTAGGTCGTCAAGAATCTAGAGTTTAAATTTTTGAGTTTCGCCTTTGTTTTCGCCAAATTGGAGGCGTGTACGTGATACGCGTTTTTTCACATTCAAAACCCTATTTTCCTAAGCCATGTTTCTATGAATTTTTTGTTAGACAATCTGATGTTATTGTAATGGCTATGTGCCTATGTTCAAAAAGAAATCATGTAATGGCATTCACAAATGATTGAATTATTTTTTTCTCTTTTTTTTTCTTATGCATATCAACTTTATGAGTCTTGGTTTTAAACATGAGTTTTAATCTCAACGATAAATTGATTTAAAGGGTATCAATTTCAGTAGTGATTTACAGAAATAATTAATAATTACTAGTTTGATACTGAAGTTTATATAAAGAGTATCAAATTAAATACTCCTATGATTTTCAAGAGCATTGAAACATATATATATATATATATACTAGGGTTTGGCCCATTAGTAATTGAAAGAATTACATAACATATTATCAGTTTTATTGAGTACTTTAAAATGATTAGTTTATTTTAAATCAAAAATAATCTCTATTTTCAATATGTAAATTTTGTTATTCTTATTAGAGGTTACAATTTTGCAAAAGATTACAATTATGCATGTATATTTCAAATGCTTAGAGTTGCAACTATACCTTAGACTGAATCAAAACTTTCTTGAGGAGCTTGGAGAGCAACTTGGCAGATTGTTTCTCGTGTCGTCCTAAATCGTGTGCATAGTCTACATAGTACAGTCCAGAATCTCCTCTTTTATCCATCTTCCCACTCTAGTCGATCCATAAACGACTACAAAAAGTAGCCTTTAACATTAACTTGTCTTCACTACAAAAAGCAACATGAAAGCAATGGTTTGTTAAGTTGAAGAAAGTCTTTTGGAAACTGTGGAAAACGACTTACCAGACTGCTCCGTCATATGATAATACTTTCTGTTATGGTCTCTGAGCGCATCGGGAAGTGCATCTTTGTCTCCTTGTACCCTGCAAAGGCAATGGATTTGACCACCTAAGCTAGGGAAACATAGTCTCGAGTTCAAAGCAGAAAGGAAAAATCCATATAAAATAATTTCTTCATCAAAGAGCCTGCGATTTTGACTTTAGTCTGGCAATTTGAAGCATTCGTCTCACTTACGCATAAATCTATTTTAAATAAACTTCTTTACTAACCAAATATTTGGGATCAAACCCGACGCTAACAAATGATCAAGCCACAAAACTAATGCATTGATCAAGTAAATGTGTGATGTGGAAACCAACCTCTTGTATATATTGACCAGCAATATAGAATAAAATATAGCTAATCATATATAGATACTTAAAGCAAATTTAAAGGCTTCTACAGGTGTTTCATGTTTGTTACCTGTTAATGGATGTTCGACACAATGCGCTGAGGTGTCTGGGAATCATCCTTGCAAGTTGCCTTGATAAGACTCACTTCCCAAATGACGTCTGGAAAGAAACACTAATATGAAAAGAAAAAAAAACACTAATATGGCCGTGACCTTTTTTAAGGGAGGTAATCAATTTACAAACACTCCTGGTAAAAAGAAATACCTGGGAGGACATAATGGTATTTGCAAGAGGCGGGAGTTGATCATAACTACGGACAGAGTCTAAAGAGTTCGGTCAGTAATCAAACAACTCCGTGATTTCCACAAATTTCGTAACCTTGGTCAAGCAAATGGCAACATATGTAACGGACCATTTAAAGTGGTAATTAGCTCTCGTAACGCAAATCACTGAGCCCGTATAGAGCTCCCTCTTTCGGGAAGTGTTTGAAAGTGTTAAGAAGCTGTACAATTACAAAACCCTGAATGAACCTCGACTGTGAACAAAGAAAGGATTGAATAAGATGATGAAGATAAACAGTGAACCAAACATAAAATTGGAAAATAAATGTGATGGAAGGTGAGGAGCACAACCTATTCATCAATCAAGATCATGTCACCTCTTTCTCAACTTTCTTATTTCCCAGAAATTAATTAGGCTTGTGACCACCGTCTGCTGAGAACAATCAGACTTCAATTCTGACAGCAGAAGATGAGAAGTCACCATTGTTTTATGATGTACTTCCTAAGGTGGCTCAATGAGACTTAGCAATTTCTTCCTCACTATTTATACTATCAATTCCTATCGAAAGTTCAAAGGAGCTGACGAAGAAAATTAAAGTTGACGCGCCTAGTGGGAGGAATGGGTTAACGAAATTAATGGTGAAATTTAATGGCATGGTTTCAATTTTCTCGTGAGGCGTTACGTTGGTCGCGTGGTGCAGACGGTGAGACAGAGGTAGGGATTTGAGAGCCGACAAAGATGGTGATACTCGACGTCCAATTGTTGGGTTAATAGATTCTGGTGAGAGTTTGGATACATAAATCCAAAATCTTTTACAACCCGTTAGTAAAATTGTGCGATTAAAGAGTAGAACTTTTTTAAAACACGTGGCAGCAGGAGGTATAGCTAGTGCTGAGGTGGCAGCACGAGAAGTGAATCCCTTCTCCTTTATATATACTATACTAGACTAGATAGACTAGACTTGTGTTCAAAAAAAAAAAAGACTAGACTAACTAGACTAGAAACGTATCGAACTGACCCGTTTACGTCCCTAAATAGCATCGGAGATACTAGAAACTGATTCGGCTGCTGAAACTCGACGCACTGCTCAGGGAGCTGGAGATACTCCGATACCAGCTGGTTCCACTGCACCACCTCCTCGGCTCCTCCTCAGGTCGCTTCATTTCCGATCAAACCCACAAAACCCAGTCTCAAGAAGAAAACAAAAACTGAATTTGAAAAGACCAAACGGCGGTTTTGAAATTTTTACCATTACAAACCCAAGAGGAGGACCCATCGGTGACGCAGAAATCAAAATGCGATTAGTACCAAGTGCCTTTCTTCTCAGAATTCCAATGTAAATAAACACAATCAGAGACAACGTCCAGAAAACTCAAGCTTACTTGAAAAATAAGAAACCATTTCTTCAGTAAACAAGAGATCCAATGTAACTTGAGAGGCTTATTGCTTCTTTCTAATTTTGAATGATCAAAAGAAGTAACGTTTTTTTGCAGATTAAATTTTTCCATTTTCTTGCTTCGTACAATAGTGTTTGTTTGTGTAAAGGAATTATTGTCACTTGCTTTAAGAATTCACATTAAGTCCCCATTTCCCAGGCCTTGCAATGATAACTTGTATAGCACGCTGCACCAGTAAGTCCCAATTAAGGATCATTTAAATTTCTTCTCTAGTAATGGAGAAGTTTTGGATTTATCTTTACTGTTTATTCACAGAAATAGAGACTCAACATTTGTTTTAGAAAAGTTCTCTACAATAACATTAAATTTTTTTGTTGTCATAAATATAGCATACAAGGATTAAAGTGACCAAAATATTTCATTACAGAAATAAATAAACATTTATACTATATATATAGTTAACTAATCCAATTTTAGCGTTTAAATTTGAGGATGGGGTTTTGGGAGGTTTATAAGTTCAAAAAAAAATCTAAAATAAAAATTTTTAAAAATAGTTTTAAAAAGAATTTTAGGATTTCAAAATAAAAATTTGAAAAAATTGAATTAAAAATTTGAAAAAATAAAATGAACTTTGAATTATTGTTCGAAAATCATTAATTAATTTTTATTTTCTATCATTAATTTAAATAATTATTTATATTTATATATCTATAAAGTAAGGTAAAAATGTTTTTTACTTTTTCAATAAATGTTTTTTTGTCATTTTTCCTTTTATGTGCTCTTTTATGGAAAACGCATTTACATATTCTGAGTAGGGTGGGGGGGGGGCAAAAAAAATGAACTGAATCGAACCGAATCGAACCGAACGAACCGAACCAAAACCGATCTAAACTAAACTAAAGTCTATTATCAAATAGTGCGGTTTAAGGTTTTCTCAAACCGAACCAACCGAACCGAAACCAATCCGAACCGAACCAAATTAAACCGAACCGAGAAACCAATGTGGTTTTGTTATTATTTGAATTAAACATACTAGCAATATACAATATACTAAAATCCTCGGACTAAAGTCTTTATTAACGATGTTGGGTTTTTTAATTTTCTATTTACTTTAGTTGACTTTAGTTTAATTATGTTCTTATAAATTTTTTGTGGTTTTTAAAGTTTTTGTTTCAGTTTTATATTAGATTTAATTTACATAGTTTATTTTTAAAAGATTGAACGATGTTTTTTTAAATATTATATTTACTTTAGTTAACTTTGATTTGATTGTGTTCTTATAAATTTATGTGATTTTTTAAATGTTTTTGTTTCAGTTTTATATTGGATTTAGTTTACAAAATTTATTTTTCCATAATCACCAATATGATAATTTCATGACCATGTGTTTAAAAAAATATGATTTCATTAAAAAAAACCTAAACTAAAGAAACCCGATTAAACTAAACTTAAACACAAACCAAGTCGAATACAAACCGAATCGGAACCGATCCAAACCAAACTAATTATGGTTTACTTCAGTTGGAAAAATTCTAGAACCGAATTAACCAAACCGAATCGATAAAATAACTGAAGTGCCCACCCTCCTTCTGAGAGAACTACCCTTTGTTTTTTTTCCTCCTAATTCTCGCAAAATATACTAAATTCCATTTATTGCATAAATCATAAGATTTCTAGAGAAAACGTTACAAACACATGATTTTCTGGAGATTCTGTTAAAGACGGATAACTGAGAAACATAGACGAACTGCATTACAAAATGCTGAGAACTGAGAACATTACAACTGATTACACTAACAACATTTATCAGAAAATTACCAAATATAAAATTACAGAGAACAAATAGTTGACTAACTTGTTACCAGAGTACAAATTTGATGAAGCGTGAGAGATAGAATTAACGAGCTATGCACCACTCATGTTTGTATGAAGTGAAGATATGTCCGAGGACTAATCCACAAAACATACCAGGTCCATATGCTATTGCGGCTGCTATCCAATTCAGTACTGGCTCTTTCGAATCCGACAAAGATTCCTTGGGTGGCTGCGATGTAAGAACAGGGACAATGACATGGTTTTCTTTACATATTTTCTCGAGTCCATATAGTCCGGAGTTACCCATAAATGAAGAACAGTTTTGACTTTGAAACTGTGTGCTCTGTGGCACCAATCCTTCTAGGTGGTTGTGGGAGAAGTTGATGTATGACAGAAAAGAGAGCTTCCCGAGACCTTGTGGAATTTCACCAGACAAGTTATTACGCGATAAGTCTAATGTTTCGAGCTTTGTAATATTCGTCAAGGATGGTGGGATATTGCCTGTGAATGCATTTCCAGACAAGTTGAGAAAACGCAACTCGCTCAGTAGACCAATGGATCCAGGGATGTGTCCAGAAAATTGGTTTCCAGAAAAATCAATGACTTTGAAAGCTTGAAAGATGCGCTTGAAATCCGTTTCCACTCCTTTGTACACCAAATCAATGGAATCTTCATACATATGGGAATCATCCCCCATGGAATCCGACTCTGGTGAATCTTCATTACTCCACACCATATACATTTGAGTCCAGTTGGCGAAATAGTCTTGTGACAATGATCCAACGAAATTATTGTTGGCAATGTTGATGATCCGCAAGCCTCGAAACCCTATATATTCAGTAGGGTTATAGACTGGACCGTGGAATGCGTTTGACCGAAGCACAAGGACCTCCAAAGAGCCCAACCAAAAAGGAAAGGTGTCATTGATTTTGTTTCCATCCACATTCAGAAGCCTCATGAGCTTGCAATGGATCAAGGATCTTGGAAGCTTTCCCAAAAAATTGTTGTGGCTGACATCAAGTGATTGCAGGTCAGTGAGATTGGTGAATATATCTGGTATAAATCCACTTAAACTGTTGTTTCGCAGCCTTAACTCTGACAGAGAAGTGGAATTCTTCAAACATGAGGAACGGAACCGGTGATAAAGTTGTTGGAAAAATCTAGGGCCCATAAATCTTTTAGCTTGCAGATCCATTGGGGAAATGGTCCTTGGAGTGAATTTGAACCAAGACTTAACTCTCTTAATGATGCTCCATCAACAACTTCTACTGATTTGTTGAAGCTGCTGAACAGATTATGAGAAAGATCCAAAGATAGCAAGATAGATGATTTCCACAAAAGAGATGGTATTTGACCTTCCAACTTATTATAGGAAAGGTCAAGGGAAGTGAGGTTGACTAAACTAGATATAGATATAGGGACTTTTCCTTTGAAATTGTTATGACTAAGGTCTAAAAATGTAAGACTTTGTAATTTTGATATAGATGTCGGGATTAGCCCACCGAACCTGTTGTAGCTAACGTCTAACGACCCGAGATTAGATGATGAAGACATATTCCCTAAATCTAAAGGTCCTTCGAATTGGTTTCGATCTAAAGCAATCATTCCTAAAGAAGGAATCATGAGCAAAGATGAGGGAAAAAGTCCAAAAATGAGTTGTTATTTCCTATGAATCGCTCCAACTTGTGAATTCCACTTAGATCAACAGAAATAGAGGAATTGAAGGGGTTGAAAGAGAGATCTAACTCGGACAGGCTGGTTAAATTGGCTAATATCAACGCCCCACCAGTGAATTGATTTGATTTTAGGTTCAAATCTGAAAGCTTCGTTAAGTTGGCAAATGAACTAGGGATATTACCTATTAGATCATTACTATAAAAACTCAAGTACCTTAATTAGTTGGTTTAGGTTACCGATTGAAGTTGGAATTTCACCTATGAATTGATTAAAAGAAAGGTCAAGATATGTAAGGTGAGAAAGATTTCCAATGGAGGAAGGGATCTCTCCATGGAGACTGCAGTCTGAAAGATCTAGGTGACGAAGATGGTGGAGTTTAAAAAGACCACTGGTAGAGTTCAAAGACGTGTTGGCAGTAGAATAAGATTGGAGTTTTAGTGATATCACCTGTCCCAGCATATCATCACACGTGACACCCCACCAAGAACAGCAGTCGACGCTTTTGTTCCATGAAAGTGTTGTTGCAAGGTCATCATTGAGGGTATGGCTCGGGAACACCTTTTGTAACTCCAAAAGAGCATCTCTTTGGTCGTGGCGACACAAGGGCCGTGTAGGAGAAGCAAAGGTGTTTGGTAAGGGGTGAAGGAAAAAAAATAAAGAAATGGTAATTATACCACGAAAACAATAAGATTGGCTGCGAATCATCATCTCACTACAATCTGGAAGCAAAATGTTTTTTTTAGACTTGAATGGTATGTGATGGACATGCCTAGCTTGCACACTTCTTGTTATAAAGGAACATTTTTCTGTAAAGAGCTTGACCATGTCAGGTCTTCCTATGGACTTTTTCAAAGATAATTTAATTAAATGAGGAAACAATGTGAACAACTCTCTTTGTGGACGCCAACCAAAGCGACGACAAGAAACGTACGCGTCAATATGGGTGTGCAGTTAATCAGTTATCGGGGTCATGTGGTTGAGAACGAGAAGTCAGCACACTGCATTTATTTTCACAATGGCAAATCAAGTCTTGGTGATCAAAAGGACCTTGCAAAAGTCAATGATTCTATTTTAAGCATGTGAAGGATAATAAATACATACCTTTGCAAAAGTCATCCTCAAACTCCATTTTTTCATTGCAGAGTTATTCACCTTGTGTTAGGCATTTCTCGGTTTAACTTTTCACTTCTCAAAAGATCTTGTCTTGTTCACAACTTCTTCTGGTTGAGTATTTATCACGGAACCTTCAGTGAAACACAAAGTATATTGCGATTCCTTTCAAAAAGAGTCGAGATCTAACTCATCATATTTATTCCCAAAATAAAATCATATAAATCCTTAGCCTTTTCATTATTCAAACATCAGAAGAACATGCCAAAAACATCAGAAATATACATTTCTTCAGCAAACAAGAGATGCCAATTGTCAAACCGAGGAAACAAAACAAAAAACGTGGAGCTGTTTACAACCCCTCGAGAGCATCGGATATACTGTAGACAGAATTAGGCTGCTGAAACCCTTCAAGTACTTCTCGGCGAGCTGGAGATATTCCGATACACTGCTCACAGCGTCACCTCCTCCTCGGTAGCTTCTTTTCTGATCAAACTCAGTCTAAGGAATATATTCGAAAACCCAGAAGCTCAATAGCGGTGTGAATTTTTTTACCATTGCAAACTCCATGAGGAGGTATGAAACGAGATGTATGTTTCTAACGTTTTTGGGATGTTCTTGTGATGTTTGAGTAATGAAAAACCTTTCACAAAAATGGGATCGGTGCCTGAGATATCGAAACACCTAGTTCTCATAAGGCCCCAGTCTCTAGCCCTTAAACGTTAGTAAAAGTATGGTAACTTGTATAGCACGCTGCAACAGTAAGTACCAACTTTGGAATCTATGAAGATTTTTTACAAACATTTTCAGATATAATAGTTATATATATGGCGTGTAAACGACTGTTTTCTCAAACATCTTGCTTCATTCAGGTTTATTCAATTTCGTATCTAGTAATAGAAAAGTTTTGTGGATTTATATTTTTTATTTATTAGCCGAAATAGAGACTCTACATTTTTTGTCCACTTAATTTCCACATAATACTAAATCCTATTTATGTGCACAAAACATAACGTTTCTAGAGAAACTGTTACTAATACATTATTTTTCTAGAGATTTTGTTAAAGACTGATAACTGAGACGAACCACATTACAAAATGGTGACAACTGTGAACACTACAGCTGTTAACACTGACGACATTTATTATAATAATGCTACCAAGTATAAAATTACAATGAACAAGCACTTGACGAACTTGTTACCAGAGTACAAACTTGACAAAGCGTGAGAGATGGGCTTAACGAGCTATGAACCACTCATGTTTGTATGAAGTAAAGATATGTCCGAGGACTAATCCACAAAACACACCAGGTCCAAATGCAATTGCGGCTGCTATCCAATTAAGTACTGGCTCTTTCGGATCCGGCAAAGATTCCTTGGGTGGCTGCGATGTAAGAACGGGGACATTGACATGGTTTTCTTTACAAATTTTCTCGAGTCCAAATAATCCGGAGTTACCCATGAATGAAGAACATTTTTGACTTTGAAACTGTGTAGTCTGTGGCACAAATCCTTGTAGGTGATTGTGGGAGAAGTTGATGTATGACAGAAACGAGAGCTTCCCGAGACCTTGAGGAATTTCACCAGACAAGTTATTACGCGATAAGTCTAGTGCTTCAAGATTTGTAATATTCGCCAAGGGTGGTGGGATGTTGCCTGTGAATGCATTTCCTGACAGGTTTAGAAATCTCAACTCGCTCAGTTCACCAATGGATCCAGGGATATGACCGCGAAATCGGTTTCCAGAAAAATCAATGGCTTTGAAGGCTTGGAAGATCCGCGTGAAATCCGTTTCGACTCCTTTATACACCAAATCAATGGAATCTTCATACATATGGGAATCATCCCCCATGGAATCCGACTCTGGTGAATCTTCATTACTCCACACCATATACATTTGAGTCCAGTTGGCGAAATAGTCTTGTGACAATGATCCAACGAAATTATTGTTGGCAATGTTGATGATCCGCAAGCCTCGAAACCCTATATATTCAGTAGGGTTATAGACTGGACCGTGGAATGCGTTTGACCGAAGCACAAGGACCTCCAAAGAGCCCAACCAAAAAGGAAAGGTGTCATTGATTTTGTTTCCATCCACATTCAGAAGCCTCATGAGCTTGCAATGGATCAAGGATCTTGGAAGTTTTCCCACCAAATTGTTGTGGCTGACGTCGAGTGATCTTAGGTCAGTGAGATTGATGAATACATCTGGTATAAATCCACTTAAACTGTTGTTTTGCAGCCTTAACTCTGACAGAGAAGTGGAGTTCTTCAAGCATTGAGGAATGGAACCAGTGAAACGGTTGTTGGAAAGATCTAGGGCCCATAAATCTTTTAGCTTACAAATCCATTGGGGAAATGGTACTTGGAGTGAATTTGAACCAAGATTTAACTCTCTTATTGATGCTCCATCAACAACTTCTACTGGTTTGTTGAAGCTGCTGAAGATATTATGAGAAAGCTTTAAAGACCACAACGTAGACGATCTCCACAAAAGATATGGTATTTCACCTTCCAATTTATTATAGGAAAGGTCAAGGGAACTGAGGTCGACTAAAGTAGATATAGATCTAGGGACTTGTCCTACGAAATTGTTATGACTAAGATCTACAGAGTAAAGACTCTGTAATTTCGATAGAGATGTTGGGATTAGCCCACCAAATTTGTTGTATCTCACATCTAACGATAGAAGCTTAGATGATGAAGACATATTCCCAAAAACCAAAGGTCCTTCTAAGTGGTTTCGATCTAAAGAAATCATTTTTAACGAAGAAATCATGAGCAAAGATGAGGGAAAAAGTCCAAAAAATGAGTTCTCATTTCCTATGAATCGCTCCAAGTTTTGGAGTCTACTTAGGTCAACAGAAAGAGAAGATTTGAAGTGGTTGAAAGAGAGATCTAACTCCGATAGGCTGGTTAAGTTGGCTAATATTATATCCCCACCCGTAAACTGATTTCCCTTTAGGTTCAAATCAGAAAGCTTTGTGAAGTTGGCCATTGATGTAGGAATATTACCTCTGAAATCATTACTCCAAAGACTAAAGTACCTTAGTTGGTTTAGGTTACCGATTGAAGGTGGAATTTCTCCTATGAATTGATTAAAAGAAAGATCAAGATATGTAAGGTGAGAAAGATTTCCAATGGAGGAAGGGATCTCTCCATGGAGACTGCAGTCTGAAAGATCTAGGTGACGAAGATGGTGGAGTTTAAAAAGACCACTGCTAGATTTCAAAGACGTGTTGGCAGTAGAATAAGATTGGAGTTTTAGTGATATCACCTCTCCCAGCATATCATCATCACACGTGACACCCCACCAAGAACAGCAGTCGACGCTTTTGTTCCATGAAAGTGTTGTTGCAAGGTCATCATTGAGGGTATGGCTCGGGAACACCTTTTTTAACTCCAAAAGAGCATCTCTTTGGTCGTGGCGACACAAGGGCCGTGTAGGAGAAGCAAAGGTGTTTGGTAAGGGGTGAAGGAAAAAAAAGAAAGAAATGGTAATTATACCACGAAAACAATAAGATTGGCTGCGAATCATCATCTCACTACAATCTGGAATCACAACGTTTTTTTAGACTTGAATGGTATGTGATGGACATGCCTAGCTTGCACACTTCTTGTTATAAAGGAACATTTTATGTAAAAGCTTGACCTGGCAAGTCTTCCTATGGACTTTTCCAAGCTAATTAGTCGAGAGGAGGAAAATGCTGAACAATTGTTTTTGTGGAAAATATACTAACCAAACCTTTTATTTAGATATACAAAAGCGACGACAAGATACGTACACACGTCAACATCATGTGGTTGAGAAGGAGTCAGCACATTGCGTTTACTTTCACAATGGCAAATCAAGTCTTGATGATCAAAATCAAAATTAATCATATCAGCCCCACAATAGAATCATATAAACCCAGAAAAAAAACATCACAAACACAATCAGAGGCAACGTCAAAATATTTTCAATCAAGAAACCATTTCTTCGGCAAAGAAGAGATCTAATATAACTGAAGTCATCAAAGCGAGGAAATAAGGAACTTTTTACCATTGCAAACCAAAGAGGAGTAGCCGTCGTTTACAGAGAAGCTGAAACGAGAGTGGTGCCGGAGTTTTCGATTCAACCATCGCCGAGCCCTCTCCCTCGGCGTCTGATTTTGCTGGTCATGAAACACTGATCTCGAATCAAATTACATTTTCATGATGACTCAGCCTCAGTTTAGAGCTACATTGATTTTGTGGATGCTGACTCAACCTCTATTTTTACAAGTTTTATATATCACCAATGAGGGTCTTCGATGGTTCATAATAGGCCTGGCATCCGGGTTCTCGGGTCGGCTTTGGGTCGGGTCTTGTTGGGTCAGGTCTTTCGGATCTTGAAAATTTAGATCCATTTAGGTACTTATAATTTTTCGGGTCGATTTTTAATCGGTTCGGATCTGTAATTAAAATACTCATAATTTTTGGATTTTGGGTCGGATTCGCGTATTTAGGATATAAAAAGAAAATGGAACCCTCAAAATCCATCGAATTTAGTCAAAATTTATCATATATATCTAAAATTTTACAAAATAACTTAAATTAAACTATTAATAGTTAAGAAAGAACATTTTTAATTCTATATATTTACATTTCAAACTTCATGTTACTTAAAAATGTTACAAAATAATAACAAAGATTGTTAATAAAAAGATATTTTAAAGTTTTTAAGTCGGGTTTGAATCGGTTCTTATCGGGTCGGGTCTGTTCGGATTCGGTTCTTTTCGGATCCGGGTCTATTCGGGTCGGTTCTTTTCGGGTCCGGGTCTATTCAGGTAGAAGAATTTTGGATCCAATAGATACTTGTAAATTTTCGGTTCGATATCGGGTCGGGTATTTTCGGGTCGATTTCGATTCGGGTTTTCGGGTCCAGATTAAAATGCCCGGGCCTAGTTCATAGAACCAATAATTATTATTATTTTCATTCACTCGTCTAGTTTTAGGGCGTGAATCATAACATTTAGCTAAATTTAGCTAATAATATTAAAAACTAAAGTTTAATTGAAGACTGATTACTTGTAGTTTTAAAAAATATAGAGTTGATCTGTACTTCCACACTGGTGTTCATTTTAATAAAACTAGAGGTTTTACTTGTTTGTTTGACTATAAAATTGATGTTAAAAAATATATAGGTTTTAAAATTTTCCTACATACTAAAATTTTATTTTAAAACTTTGATTATAAATATATTATTATAATTTTATTCAATCAAAATTCAATTATCATAATTTATTTATTTAAAGTTTACAATTTACAATTATTAAAATAAAATATATTGAAAATGTAAAGATATAATATATATACACATATATATATATCTTTGTAAAACAATTTTTTTCTCCAAAACATTGATAATTTTGAAATACATGGAGTATAACTTAAACATCAAAGTTCAAAACAAAGTACTTTTATTTTGTGTTATATTTTATTATTCAATTGTTTTGGTATGATATTGCAATTTTAAAATTTGTTTCGTATTTATTATTTTGTAAATAAGTATTTACTATAAAATTGTGAAACTGGTAGGAGATATTATTGTTAATCTTTGGCCAAAGTTCTAATTTGATACTAATAAGTTAGTTAAATATTTTGTTTTTCATGACAAATAAAAATTGAGATAAAAATAATTTTTTGATATTATCTAATATTTAAGACCATTAATTATATTATATTAATTTATAATTATATAATAAAATTTATTAATTTATTGATACATAGTTTAGCAACAGTCCAATGATCCAAAGCCCTGGATATAATCTGGTTTAGTGTCCAAGTGGAGTTTACAAATATTGACAATATGGGTAAATTGTTCTACTATTTTGTTTATTTTGATAGTATTTTAATTCTTTATAATTATTAATTGTTCTATATAATTTTTTTCTTCGTCTAATTTTAGCCATCTTTTGCATGGTATGCTACAATGTTTGATTCTGTGATTTCTAGGTTTGTTAATTAGGGTAAAAAATTGTGTTGTTATTGTAAACGGGAATGATAAACCAAACTTCAGTATGTCTGCGAGAGTTGAGAAGAACTTCAAAATCATTCATTACTACATCATGGCAATCACTGACTCTTATTATAATCTGCTGGAAAAAGTATCTTGCCTAGCAAAAAAATAAGATGAGCACAAATGTTGGAGACTAAGAGTAAAAAAGCTACAAATGATCCAAACATAGATCACATACCAACATAGATCACATACCTCAGTTATATATTAGTGCTATTTATGAACAATATATAAAGTCTCATCTCTAAATGTCAAGCTCACCTCATCCTCCCTTAATCTTCCAGCGCTACTTATATATGCTCAAATAGTTCACCTTTAATAGCATAGTCCATAAAAAAAAGTGATATGCATTGGTGTCCAAAACCACCTGAAAAATCAAGTGATGTGTGGTTATTGGTTACTAATCTCTCTTGCCACATTTTCAACGATCTATATACCGGAAACGTACTCCATATTTTACCTTAGAATATGAAAATTAAAACAGTCATGAACAACTTGCAATACGCAGATGCACAGAAAAAGTTGGAAAATTTGAAAGGGTTTGAAAACGTTCTCACATCCTTCTTTCAACAGGTGGGGTCCATTTTTTGTTGCTCCAGCTATTCCTTTGACAATGCCTCACATGTTTCTCACCTGAAGATGGCATAATCAATAGATTCTATATCAAGACCAAACACTTGTTTCATCACACGTTAATCATCTTTCATCAATCTTTATGCCTCTCGAGGCAATCTCGTAAGCAGCCCATAGAGCAGTTTCCAATCGAAGGATCGACTTTATGTGAGAGTTGGGATCTTCCATACTTTTTCACAGTCCTAAGTAAATAGTTTAAAAGTGTCATTCTCATTTGTCAGGATAATCATCAAAGCAGGGAATTGTAACGGGACAAAAAAAAAAGGGAAAATGTTAGCAAAAGGGATGAAGAGTTCTGAAGCATACTTATCTATTTTCACTCAGGTAAATTCTCAAAATCATACCAGAAGCTTTCTTCACCAGAAATTTCTTCATGATCCGCACCTTTGATACAATAAGAAAGTGTAAGATTAACAATATGACACTTGTACAAAAAAGAATTGAACATATATCTTGAAGACTTCACATTAAAATGGATATTAACACTTACAATGCAACTTTCTTGAAGAATCTCATGAGACACGTTGATGGGAGATCGTGCGAGTCCATAACACCCTTGATAAAGATAAAATGCCGAGGAAACTGTTCACAAAGCACCAGAAAAGCAAACATCAATAAAAATAGAAAAACATATCTCTTGAAAGGCCACACCAAAAAATACTTTTCTCACCAGCTTCCCGTCAAAATCACTTGAAAACTCGTTTTACATAGTAGCCTTATGTTCTTTGTCTTTTAATTAACCACGTCATCCTTCCCAATAGGTGACACTGGTAGCACATAAAGGATGGATCTAAGCTCGACCTCACGCTAGAATAAGAGAATTATCAGTAATAGTTTAAGAACAATATATCATTAGTGGATCAACATGGTGTCACCACTTTTTAAAAGATACAAATCATAACCTACTTGGGTTGTTTCATGGATTTAAGCTATTCCAACATATGTTTTCCCTCCAATGTACTGTTGTGAAGTGGGTTGATGCCAGTGGGTCCAAATACACGTTGAAAGCTTTTGTGTAAAACTCATTGTACTCATTTGTTGTTATGATTACTCATTTTTTGATATAACCGCAATGCGCCAGTTCCTAGCAACAAATAGAAATATACTCTTTAATTGTTTATGAGCGCACATAAGACGCATCGAGCAGTCCTTACCCAAATTGGTTGTGTCTCATTAATATGCTCTCAATCCCGGTATCTCTCAACTTCCTTGTCGGTCTTCTTTTTTCTCTGTTACACATAAAAAGGCATGATCTAGCTATTCCCTGATACGGATCAAGATAATTTCACTGGTGCTTATCAAGACAATTCTCAGAACATGATAAGAGAAGCAAAGTATACTTCAGTTTGTTCATCCAGCTCCTTTTTTATTCAGCTGAATCATCTCAAATTCAACCTGTATAAGAGAGAACCAACCATGAAAATAAGAATCTTACTTGCTTTCTGATACGTAGTGATGATGGATTTAGAGCCTTAGTCATCATGCGTATGTATTGTGGTGAGAAAGTGATGAATACATCTGGTAGTCATGTAAGTCAGGCATCATATATGTAGTGAAGGAGGAATACCTAAGGAATGAATCGCCTTGAAGTTACAGTCTCGAAAACGACAATTAGGGATGCAGATCGTGTAGATTGTGGAAGAAGGAGGAGGGGGAGAAGCCATCGTTAAAGACAAGAGAGCTATATGGCATAGATTTTCCAGTGGATTTCATGGACATTGATGTAGTTTTTCAGGGTAGAATTTAATTAAGGATGTATTTAGGTTTAGATATAGAGCTGTAAAGAATGATTAGGGGTAGATGGAACGAAACATTCAAAAATAGATTTATAATCATCATTGATTGTGAAGGTAACGGTAGAAAAAAAATCAGAAAATATGCTTGTGCTTCTGTGTTTTTGCTGAGCGTCTCCGGTGGTCTTCGAGGCTGTAGAGATTGTCAGCAAGCCTGGAAAAGCAGCGAGATTGTGGGATGGCTGCGGTGTGGGAGAGGCCGGCGTTTAGGATCGAGTTTTGTTGTCGGATCTAGGTTTTCAATTTTCTAGATCTCCGGCTATACGCTCATGGCTACGGCGCGTGACTCAGTGGGAGTCCTTCTCCAGCGTCGATCTACCCCATTGCTAGGCGGTGTGGCGTTCGGAGGGGTGTTTGGCGAGCAGCGGTTAGGGTTCGTTCTCTCCGGTTCTCGGAGGCGTCGTGTCGCAAGGTTTACTCCGTCGGAGTTGTCTCCCGGTGGTGGAGGCTTTGCTATGTGGGCATGGTGGGACCTCTCTTCCCAGCACCGGTGGTTGTTCTTCGGCTTCTCCTGTGGATGGGTTCCACACCTTGATGCTTCGATTCTGTTCCGGTCGCGTGTTTCCGTCGTCGGGTCCGCTCTCTGTTCTTCAGGTAGTCTTGGTGGGTGAGCCGGTGATGGTGGGTCTTCTCCTCCGGTTTATACCCGCCTCCGTCGCATTGAAGTTGCTGGTTCTTCTTTCAGTGTAAGGCCTCTCCTCTCTTCTACACTCTTCGTGCTTTTCCTGCTACAAGCATTGGGCTGCTCGAGTTTCGTATGTGGATGTGGGATTGGCGGTTGCTGTGGTTTGTGCGGTTTGACGCTTTTGGTAGTCCCTGGTTTTGCGTCTCGGGTCGCACTCCTTGCCTGTGTTCAGGGGTTGGTCTCCTTGGGACTTTGTTCATACAGTCTAAGCCGCTAGATTCTGCGTTGTCTGGCGTCTGGTCTGTTCCTGCTAGTTCTGTGGAGATGAGCCTAACGCTGCTGTCCTTGGGTGAGTTCTTGTGGTCCTAACTATCTTCTTGGGGATGATCCTCTTGCTTCCTGCTTCAGCCTTGGCCTCTGTATCCCTTAATCTTTTCACGATCAAGTTGCAGTCTGTGGTATGTTAAGGGTCTGTTGTTCCTTTCTCTCTGTTTAGGTTCTTGTGTTTAGTTTATTTTCTGCAAATCAGCTTCTTGTGTATCTATGTAACTTCTGTAAAAAATTGAAAATCTGGTATAATATTTAACATTTTACCAAAAAAAAAAAATCAGAAAACGGAGATGATGAAGTGGATGCGTCGGGAAGATACTCTCGCTTGAAACCAAACAGGATTACTTGACATGGGCTGGAGTGGGCCGAACGATAATAGTAATATAGCCCACACGAAAGTCCATTTTATCTCAGCAATGGTGACTTGGCAAAATCAAAACTCCTCATTGGTTGATTTTATTGTCCGACGTAGACAAACTATATGAGGCTCTTATTCCCCTTTTACTTATTGTTTGATAGATATATATTAATTTTTATATATTAAATTTTAATTTCCCAAGTTACATTTTTAAGAAAATAATTATATCTGTTGCACACAAAAGGCAAAACCTCTATCATTTCTTGATCGCCGTATACTTGAAAATATTTAGTTTTCGTAAGCACCAAATATAACTTCATATTTAAATTTAAAAGTAGTTTTATATTGAAAATTAACAAAGTAACAATTTTATTTACACCATCTTTTTGTACCGCACTAAACTATATTATGTTTTTAAAATCACCATGATTTAATGGTTAAAGTTTCAAGATTTCTACACTAGATTTGAATTGATTTTCACAGGATGGAATTTTTTGTGGATTATAAGATTTAAGACTTATGGGAAGTTCAATAGTGCTGTAAACAAAACTGTCTGTTGTGGTCGTGTACTGTCTACTGTGGTCATGTACTGCGAAATGAAAATGTCTATCGAAGATGTCGTACATGCAGAAATATTGGCCGTTGGCCGATCTGAATGTTACATAGAAAACTATATTGGGAATCGTTATTCGTAAAATTGTTTATCAATACCATATATGTTGCAATGAATTGATCATCATATTTAATATAATTGTTTATCAGATGATAGTGTAACTGATGATTTGACTTGTGTTAAAAAAACTATTGAACTTCATGAAAATTCATCTTTGATTGAAGTATACTAAGTTATATTTGCATTATTTTGTGAATATTTTCATATTTTTTCTCCAATAGTCTGCACAACTGAATGTAAAACTTTGATCTATGATATGGATTTCATAAAGACATCACATTATTTGAAGATAGTGTTTGCAGTCGACTGATTTGATCAGTTGGTAAAAATGGTGTTTTCACGGATTGAATAACCATTTTTCACTTTATAGATGAATTTTGACATTGTAAGGAGTTCTTCCTAAATACTCAATCCATCATATTCCAAAAGTTAAAAATACAATGGCAACAAACAAAATTACACACGGTATTTGAAGTTCTCCTTCTATTATGTTGTATGTTATTTTAGTTTCACCGATTTAGCTTTTTGAATCAGTTTTTTTTTTCTTTTTAAACTAACATAGTTATTGGTAACAAAAAAGACTTTTCATAATTAATTGCCAATCATATAAGAAATATGTAGAAACATTTTTTTTACGACGAACTTAATTTTTATTATAATGATAACATAATATCTGAATACAAGATAGGTGTTAACCAACAAGGAGGATATCTTTTACAATTTTCATAAATAGAATTTTGAAGCCCTTTACGCGCTAAAATGTGAGCAGCCTGATTACCAATACGCTTGACAAAAGTAAAGGAAGGTGACTCTAATTTGAGACGCCACGTTGATATATCTGCCAAGAGATTGCGAATAGTTATATCTTGTGATTGTCTATTAATAAATTTGACCAAGCTTTCAGAATCTCCTTCAAACACCACGTTACGTAATCCTGCAGCCCAAACACTTTGTATTGCTACAAGTAAAGCTTTTGCTTCCGCTACCAGACTCGATTGTGCTAAACCCAAATTGGCTGATCCCCACATATACGGTTGCCCTTGACTATTACGAACAATCCATGCTCCTCGAGTGGAACCTGTGCGTAGATCATATGCGGCATCGTAGTTGCATTTTAAAAAACCTATTTCTGGACGCCTCCATGTTGTGGTAGATCGTCTCCATTGATTTATGGAAGAATCCCCTTCTGGGGTATCAAAAAGCACATTTGAGATCCATTCCTGAACATCAGTCCATGCATTATCGACCGTAATATTAGCTGATAAAATATTTTTCTGAAATATAAGTTTATTTCTCTTTTTCCAAATTCTCCATAGTAGCCAAAAGGGTAAAAGTCGTTGATGTAGTGATAACGACCGTTCATTGTGAAGTTGTATGAGAAACGAAATTTTTTCATCAATGAGTCGAGATATATATGGTAAATTAGATAATCTCCACACAGATATTGAATCCGGACATGTAAAGAAACAATAATCAATTGTTTCATCTTCCAACCCACATCTGGGACATATAGGATCTAGATTCATTCCTCTTGAGTTCAGTCTCGTCGAAGTTCCGATTGCTTTTGATAAAATATGCCAGAGGAAGTGGTTTATTTTCGGCATTATATTTAATTTCCACACTTTCTCCTTTAGAATAGGATCACCATAGGGTATTTGGAGAGCTACTAACAAAGCCTCCGGTAAATGTCGAGCCAGCCTATATCCAGTTGAAACAGAATAATCTCCATGTGATGTTTGACCCCAAACTAATTTGTCTTTTGTGGCCGTTTGACTTAAATGTAACTCTTTCACCAAACGTTGATCCTCTTCTGTTAAAAAATTCTGTAAAGCAAATTCATTCCATTGCTTATATGGTGAAAAAGTGATCAAATCATAAACTCGCAAATCAGAAATAATAGTAGAAGTAGCCGGTCTTGGTGGAATTGTTGGTAACCAATTATCCTGAAAAACATGTATGTTTTTGCCATTTCCAACAATGTGACTACACCCTTTTTTAATAGTTCAATACCAGACAAAAGAGAAGTCCATCCATACGACTGTTTACGGCAGGATTTTCCTTCCAAAAGTTGTTTGTCTTTAAGATACCGAGCTTTGTATAATTTGGAAAAAAGACAATTCGGCTTTGAGTAAATGCGCCATGCTTGTTTTGCCAGTAAGGCATCATTGAATTTTGGTAAATCTTTGAAACCAAGGCCCCCTTCCTTTTTAGTAATACTGCAGTTTTTTCCAAGCCACCCAAGGTAAACCTTGTTGCTGATCATTCTTTTCCCACCAGAAATTCATCAGGATACTATCAATCTCCTTAGTAACAGCAACTGGCAATTTAAAATTAGACATCGAATAGATAGAGGTTGACACAGCAGTTGATTTTATCATAACCTCTTTCCCAGCTGGCGAGAGAAACTTTGAACTCCAATGAGAAGTACGTTGTTTAACTCGTTGAACAACGGTACTGAACATTTCTTTCTTTTTTCGTCCAAATTGTTCCGGTAAACCAAGATATTTTCCACCACCTCCATGATTAGATATACCAAGAATATTTTTCAAAATATCTTGTTTAGCTCCATGTACTTTCGAACCGAAAGTGATAACAGATTTGTCCTGGTTTATTTTTTGGCCATAACATCTTTCATAGATATCAAACACTTCTTTCAAAGCCTTACAATTTTTTTGATTTGCAATGCAAAAAAATAAAGAATCATCCGCAAAGAATAGATGGGTGATAGAAGGGGATCCATTACCAATTTTGATGACATTACCAATATGTAGAAACATTAATAAACTCTAATGAAACCATTTAGCGGTTTCTCTTTTTGATGATATTTGCAACATGGTTTTTATCACTATGGGCTTTATAACTAATTTAGGCCCGAAGGCCCATCAAAGCCCATTAGTTTAATAGAAGTGAAGTTCCCTAGCCCTAATTTCATTGGTATAAAATCTCTTGCTAAATTCTTCTCCTTCGTTCTCCTGCCAAAAAAAAAAGAAAATGCAGATCTTTGTGAAAACCCTAACGGGGAAGACGATAACCCTAGAGGTCGAATCATCAGACACGATCGACAATGTCAAAACCAAGATCCAGGACAAGGAAGGCATCCCACCGGATCAGCAGCGACTGATCTTCGCCGGTAAGCAGCTGGAAGACGGGAGAACGCTCGCGGATTACAACATCCAGAAGGAGTCGACGCTTCACCTGGTTCTCCGTCTGAGAGGAGGAGCGAAGAAGAGGAAGAAGAAGACGTACACGAAGCCGAAGAAGATCAAGCACAAGCACAAGAAGGTGAAGCTCGCCGTGCTCCAGTTCTACAAGGTGGATGGCTCGGGTAAGGTTCAGAGGCTGAGGAAAGAGTGTCCTTCGGTGAGTTGTGGTCCTGGGACGTTCATGGCGAGTCATTTCGATAGGCATTACTGTGGGAAGTGTGGAACCACTTATGTCTTTAAGAAGCCTGATGAAGAGTGATGGATGAGATTAGGTGTTATTGTTTTTGTCTCTCCTATTTTAAATTGAATTATCGTTTATTCGGATAATTTTTAGATGGTTTTGTTAAATGGAAATCTATTTTTTTTTTATGAGATTACCGTGTGTTTTTAAATAGTTGCATTAAGTCATTATATTAGGATGGTAAGGATGATAGTAGCTGCTGGTCAGAAATTTC
Organism: Brassica nigra; assembly: GCA_016432835.1. NCBI lineage: Eukaryota > Viridiplantae > Streptophyta > Magnoliopsida > Brassicales > Brassicaceae > Brassica > Brassica nigra. The sequence continues at coordinate 21,168,373 of CM028243.1, forward strand.
CTCTGTTTTGCTGCATCATGCTACATACTGATCTGGAGATTTAGTAACTTGTGACAGTTGAAGTAGGATGTTTAGCTGAAGCAGTCCTTTGCTTTGGTCATCTAGTTGTGCGATATAGCTTTAGTTTGTTTTTGTTTTTTCGCGTGATGGATTTGTGGCGGCAATATTACTAGTTGTGTTGATTGTTTTTTTTTTTTCTTATTTGACTGATAATAATGTAATTTCCCCCACCAAATGTGTTTGTCTTGCTGTTGCTCTGAATCTGATTTCACTTGTTTTGCTAAAATCGTCTACATATTCTCTGATATATTTTCTTATAACTTTTGAAATCTATATTTTCATAAGCAGCAAAGTAATTTATGAGAAATGTGGTTTTTTAAAATCTGCAATAACACACTAACTTGTTCCTAAGCGAGTACTCGCATGTCCTCAAAAGTGTAGTAGCATTTTCTACTCAAATACTCATACAATGGTCCAAATTTTGTTTATTTTCTGCGGGTCGTCAAGCTTGTGATGTGGGACGATGACATGGGTCGCATGGGATTCTGCCAACAAAAATAAAAACTATATTATAAATGAATAGAAAATTGAGTAAATATTTGATGTTAAGTCTTTGTCTTATGATTGAGGACAACATAGGAGATGAGAGTAAGTGAGTCAGAGAGAGCAATAAAGGAGAGTGACAGTGGAAACTGGAAACAACATGAGGAGATAGAGAGAGAGAGAGCACTGAAACTTGAATTTGGAGATTGAAACTGAAAGAAAGAGAGAGAGAAGAAGAAGACTTTGGGCAAAATGTTCAAGAAACAGTTAGCAAATTGTGAGAAGGGAAGACAAAATCCTTAGATTCCGAGTTACCAAAAGTGACGAGTCTCCTAGAAACAACCGCACTAGTCTCAACTCCTTGCACTTTCACTCTCAATCTCATTTCAGACCTAAATTCCAAAAACTGCATTGTGTTTTGTGGGAGATCAATAAATCCCATTTAAAGAGACAACTACACATGAGACAGAGAGGAATTTCTCTCTCAACTTCATTTGTTTTTCTTTCTTTCTAACTTGCAAACCAATCGACTACACACTACCTCATTTATTACCTATCCTCTCTTCGATCTACTATCTATCTGTGCAACGTGGCTTTCAATTTTGACATGTTCATTGGAACGCCAATGGTTATATAGTTTTATATATATTAGCTTTTGTTATTCTATTGTTCATCCTAGTTTAATATTTGCAAATTTGCAATAACCCATCTTATCATGCACGTTATACGGATTTGTAAAAAGTAGAATATGACTGACTGGCTTATCTGCTGCGTTTATGGGTTCATAGAATCATAAATGTGTTTTTGATTACTTATACTTGATAACTTTCTATCCTAATGATAAACTTTCAAAATGGCATGTATCCCCTTGATATATGTATGTCACCTAGGAATATATACTTCTATTTTAGTTAGTGCTTTTATACAACGGGAACCGGATTTTAATCACACAAGAACTTGCCGACAAAAACAATTGTCACTAGAACTCCATCAACATAATACATATATTCAATACATTATTTATTTTCTTTAGATAATAAAATGTAGTTTGCTAAGAAGTTAGGAATGTGATTAATAGAAAGAATGAGAATCATTTACTACTCACAGCTCATCGAAATGATAAAGATTCCAATTATTAGAAAATGAGACGGAGACGTACATAAGAGGAAGTAAGTAGTGCATTTTGGCATAGAATTAACCAAAGTATTTTCGCATGAAATATTCAAAATTTGCATTAATGATTAACAATGCCTATCTCTCTTTCTATCTTTATAAACACACCCACACACACATATATATCTCGCCTATCATTCATCGTACACACAATCTCTTAGAAAAAAAAAATCTCTCTCTCTATATGACAAAAATTCCCATCATGACGACACTCAACCAGCTGTTTGATCTCCCGGGGCAGATTTGCCATGTCCAGTGTGGTTTTTGCGCCACTATTTTGCTGGTACACTTTAACTTCTTTTCTTTCTTTTTTGGCTATATGCAGATTTGATGAATATACATGTTTTGCAGGTGAGTGTACCGTTGACGAGCCTGTCAATGGTGGTGACTGTGAGATGTGGGCATTGTACAAGCCTTCTCTCTGTCAATTTGTTGAAGGCTTCCTTTATTCCTCTTCATCTCCTCACTTCTCTCTCTCATCTCGATGAGGTTCCCATAACATATATTTACTATATGCACATGGTCTCTACATCTATATATACATCACTCTAATTAATTTTGGTATTATCTTTTTGTAGGCGGGCAAACAGGAGGCTGCGGCTACAACTGATGGTGTAGAAGAAGAAGCATGGAAGGTGAATCAGGAGGAGACCAGTCCAACGACTTTGGTTACATCTTCAGACAATGAAGCTGAAGATAGAGACGTGTCTCGTGTTTACCAAGTTGTCAACAAACGTACGTTTGTGTGAATACATATATAGTTTGACTTTGTCAACTCCGTTAAATTCGCTAATAATTGATGTTTTTTTGAGTTTGGATAGCACCTGAGAAACGACAACGAGCTCCTTCCGCTTATAACTGCTTCATCAAGTAAGAAATCCATCCAAGAAACTATGTTCATTAATCTATATAATTTACAAGTGTGTGTATAAATTTTCATAATTTTGTATATTGGTTTTCTTTTGGGGGTTAATTAAATTTGAGCAGGGAAGAGATCAAGAGGTTAAAGGTTCAGAATCCAAGCATGGCTCACAAAGAAGCTTTCAGCTTAGCTGCCAAAAATGTACTCAATAAGTTTTCTTTAACTTAAAACTTGAAGAGAAGAAAAAGCCCTAATTTAGTTTAGTTTTATCTTTTAGTCAGCTTAATGGAGAGATCTATCTGATAATTTTTTTTGTGATTTTCAATTTGTTTGATTTTGGGATGGTGAAGTGGGCCAATTTCCCTCCAGTGCAAAACAAGAGAGCTGCCTCAGATCAATGTTTTTACGAAGATGACAACAATGCACTACTATCATGCAATGCTCTCGGGGTAATTTCAGCAACTAATTATGTTTTTACGACTGTTATACCTTGTTTCAGCATCAAGAATCATATATATTTGACAAATAAACCACCATGTATGTTAGCAGATTAAAAATGTCATCACCAAAGCAAACCAACTTTAACTAGATCCAAATAAAATCACTCTCAGTAAAACTTTCAGAACCCTAGCTAGAGTTATTTATTTTTACTATTTTTTGGGTGAACTCAAGGAGAGAGGGAATGAGCATCATTGATCCTCAACTACTAGAATGTGTGAAATTTATGACCTAAACCCTTTTATAGTATTGAAGCTCACAGTGCACACAGATTACTTTTAAAGAAACCCATTCAATTAATTAAAGCATCCCATATTTAATATAACTGGAGTTTAATTAATTGTTGAAATTAATGTTTGGAATGCTCAGGACCATGAAGAACGCAATAATGGGTTCCGAGAGAGAAAGGCTCAAAGGCATTCCATTTGGGGAAAATCTCCATTTGAGTAATAACAATTTGGCATATGAAATGTGATGGTGACTATTTTTTTTCTCTATGGTTTGATTTTGTTGCTTTAGGGTTCGTGTTGTTGGAGAGAGAAGGATCTGAAATGTGTGTAGGATTTGGGTGTTCGAGGAGAGTCTTGGGAATGAGCGAGTTTATTAAGTAATTTCGTACTTCTTAGCTTTGAACTTAGTTTGAAGAGACATTGACTCTATACCGAATCCTACTTTTGCATTCAACTACGTATGTTTACATTCCACAAAACACTTTAGTAAGAATCTCTGTTAAGCTGTGCCATTTTTAAGATTCTTCTTGACTTCACTTAATGCTTTTGTGCTAAGGGGAATAACAAGACACATACTACTAGTACCAGTCAATCCTAAATACTAATGAGTTTACAAAATTTACCTTTTGTTGATATAAGAAAATTATGAAACACCAAGTTAGTTTTCATGAGAAAATAATATACTAGCTAGTAATACTCGACTAGCTTCACCGTCTTAGGTAAAAATGGTGTTAGAACCATGCCATTTTATAACCCCTGTTTATAACAATCAAAACACCTAGTCAAGTCCGATTTAGTATATATACGACAAAATCTGGTACGTATCCTCCTCAAGTTCCTACGGAAGGCCGAGACTGGACATTCTTATACAATCATACGTTTTGAAATGTGGATACACATTTCATCAAACTCTCAACACTATATGGGGATTAATTGAACCTAATAGCACATGTATAAATTAACATCTAGTGCACTCACACCATATCACATTTTACTGTTTTTCTGAGCGTAGAAATGTTTTTGGAAGGTATCATCGGTGCTCCAAGTGAGTTTGACCGTTTATCATGCTGACGTGTTAGATTCGGGTTTATTATGGGCTTCCAACTTAAAACCAATTGGTAATTAGTGGATTGGCCCTAACTCTTTATATATTATTAGTTAATGTTTCTTAGAATTCCTGATGTGGGATATATATCCCTAATACCCTTCCTCGAGATGATGGCTCTTATCGGTTGGAAATCTCGGAACTTTTAAGACAGTTATACTCGGTCGAGCGAGTCAATTAACTACTACCTTTATACCCGGTCGGGAAGGATTAATATTAATTAGGGGCTTAGGGTATTTTAGGATCTTTGTTCTGATACCATGTTAGATTCGGTTTTATTATGGGCTTCCAACTTAAAACCAATTGGTAATTAGTGGATTGGCCCTAATCCTTTATATATTATTAGTTAATGTTTCTTAGAATTCTCGATGTGGGATATATATCCCTAATATGATGCTCATTTTATCCTCTCTAGCAATTCGATCAGATAACCATGCATAAAATAGAAAACTTCTAAACTTTACACTAACATCTTATTATAAGATGGAATATTAGTTCATCTTACTTTCATTCATTTTTCTTATTGTAATGTAGGTAAAATGGATAATATTTCTTTTGGTATTTGCGAATACTTTATAATTGTTACAACATAAAAGAATTAACAAATTTTCAAAAGAGTATTTCTTTTTCCAAAATACAAACTTTTTTAGTGTAATTAAATAAATATTTTTTATTAACTCTCAACAAGTTGTATGCTTGCACGTTTCCCTCAACTACTCATAGAGGGGCAATTTCGTACATACAATCCCACCGGTAGGCGGGTCCTGTTGGCAATGCGGCTCAACAACTCTATTATGGGCCGGAATCGCAACTTCCTTTTTTCAAAAAACCTATTTTTAATACTCCAATAATAACCCGCCACGTCATCCTCCCTGTCACCGATTGGATAAGGACCACCACCTCAGACGCTGTCGGAGACGTTTCATTCCCCTCGACGCGTAGTGGCAATCTCGTAGATACATTCACAATCCGTGGGCGTTCCATTGAAAGCGTCTGCTTATAATCAAAAGTCCACCGCGAAAAATAACTCAACTCGCTTATCATTATTCGTCGGAAGAAGAAACCAAAACCCAATTTCGTTACCTCTTCCCTCAACCCAGAAGTCTTTTAAGCTCAAAAATTCGATCTTTAATCAATATATCACGAGAACTGGTAAAGCTCTTACCCTTTTTATATTCAAGATCAATCACATAACTTGATTTGGTCTGCTTATCGTATCTTTGATTGATTTTGTATATGTTTTCTTTTTCTTTCACTTTATGAAGGTTGGAGAAGATGGGCTCTGAAGGACCAAAAGCAATTACGATTTATGTGACTGGCTTCAAGAGGTTTCTTGGTGTTTCCGAGAACCCTACGGAGAAAATCGCTAATAATCTGAAATCGTATGTGGAGAAACGAGGGTTGCCTTCTGGGTTGAGTCTTGGTAGCTGCACTGTTCTTGAGACTGCTGGGGAAGGTGCAAAGTCTCAGCTTTATCAGGTTTTGGAGTCTAGTGTTGTTGCTGTCTCTGGAGATAATAAGAACACCAATGGAACTGTTGTTTGGGTAAGAGAATACTTACTAAATTACTTGATTATTGTGAACTGTTTTTCTACTCAAATTGTTCTGTCTAGTTTGTTTTCCTCCACGTCAAAACTGATTCTTGAAGTCTATCAATTTAAAACAAATTTGATGATTTTGTAGACTGTGGGTTAAGAGTGACTGTACTGTGTATCCTCTTCCATCTTAATGATTCTGTTCATTGTTCTTGATTGTTGCTTAAATTTGGTTAAACGCTCTCTTGTGTCTTAAACACCTGATTTTCACTTGATGTGTGTTTGGAGCTAAAGATTGTTAAGGTCTTGCGAAAAATGTAGATTTTTGAAGAACTTATAACTTGGAAAATAAAAAAAAGCTTGTTTTCTTGTTGTGATATGAGTTTTCTTCTGATGGTTTAAAGACATGCATCTTATCTTCTCTTGGTTGTTGTTTTGCATCTTCAGCTTCATCTTGGAGTGAATAGCGGAGCGGAAAAATTCGCAATTGAAAGACAAGCTGTGAACGAAGCTCATTTCCGTTGTCCTGATCAACTAGGCTGGCAACCACAGGTATAAATAACGAACAATTCACTTTCCATTAGAAGATACTGATCGACGAAGAAACTAATTTTTCGATTATTTCTTTTACACAGCGGGTTCCTATAGTTTTTGAAGATGGAAGCATTTTAAAGGCCAAAGAGGTATGTAAAATCATACAACCACAGGACTCACCTTTTCTGTTTCTTGCAACATTCTAATGTGTTTCTTTTGGGGTTGTTTTTATAGACTACATGTTCAACAGAGTCGATATTCAATCTACTAAAGAACAAAGGCTTCGACGTGGTTCAATCAGACGACGCTGGCCGGTTTGTGTGCAATTACGTTTACTATCACTCCCTCAGGTTCGCGGAGCAAAAGGGACACAAGTCACTCTTCGTCCACGTTCCTTTGTTCTCCAAAATCGATGAAGATACTCAGATGAACTTCGTGGTCTCTCTCTTGGAAGCAATTGCAGCTACTTGCTAGTGTACTATTGCCATTGTGTAAGTATAATGTATATCCTTGTACGAAGCATTGTGTTCTTTTGTTGGGGAGGGGAGGGGAATGGAGTGTGGTGGCATTGTAGCTTGTGATGAAAAAAAAAAAGACTTATTGCTTTTGGCTCTGAAACTTTCTGGGTCTTGTAAAGCACACGATTAGGAAAGAAAGAGCCTTTTGTGATCGTCTCTGTAATAAAAAATTATTCTCTTAAAATGTCAAAGTTTGGATTTTCATGTTTGTTTTCTATGTTTATTTCTTGTTTTTGCTGTGCATTATACCATTTTATCGTTTATTTCTTATTATATATTATAATTACAAAATATTTTATCAGATTTATACTGATAGAATATAATTTGTTATAAGAATCTAAATTTGACGGTTCTTTTTGCTCTACAATAAACCATATTATAGAAACTAACCAATAACAATTTAATTGATTTTTTTATCTGTGGTGAAAATTCATTTTTAGGGTAAAAATAGTAATAAATCTTCAGTTAAATCAGTTTTCTAGTCACTGTAACCCAATTATACAATTTTTAAGTCTTTAATTACTCTCTAGAACTTTTTATTTTATTTTTTTATTACTCTCTAGAAAATAAGTAAAGAAAATATATGCAAAAAGGTCAATTCTCTCAAATAGATCTTTTTAAGTTTTTGTCACCAAAATAATCCTAAAATAACTAAAATAAATTCTTTTTATTTGGAATTTTTTTTTTATAAAAAAATTTGAAACTCCATTCCCAAAAATCCATCCTTTAACTTTAAATTCTAAATCTAGATTATTTAAACCTAGATATAAATATATATTTATCCTTTAATAAAACTTTTTTGGTTATTTTTCTCATTAAAAATTATTTTTGTGAAAATAAATTATTCTAGGGAATTTCTGAATAAAAAGAAAATGTTTGTTTGTGAAGACATTGATTGATACTTGTTGAGCAAGGAGACGACAAAGATTGAATTTTTAAAAGCTATATATTGAAGAACCAAATGCGAATTGGCGGCTGTAAGAGAGACATTACATTGTCGGAGACATGCGAGGAGCTCAAGCTTTAAACTTTATACGCAGAACAACGACGTTAGCTCAACACATCCGCTCCTCAACGGCGACTCGTTTGGAGTTCGGTTCGTGTCTCGAAGAAAACCCTAACGACCTAGTTTATACCCACAACCTCAAGATTGATGATTTGTTAAAATCCGGAAACTTAATATCTGCACACGAGGTGTTCGATGAAATGTCCCTACGAGATGTCGTCACTTATAACCTGATGATATCTGGGAACAGCCGAAACGGTTGTTCTGTAAAAGCTTTCGAGCTTTACGCGGAGATGGTCTCTCATGGACTTAGAGAGAGCGCTTCCACGTTTCCTTCTGTTCTTAGCGTGTGTAGTGGTGATGAATGGTTATGTAAAGAAGGGATTCAAGTACACTGCAGGGTGATCTCGCTTGGGTTTGAGTGTAATACGTTCGTTAGGTCTGCGCTTGTGGGTCTCTATTCTTCTTTGCGGCTTGTTGATGTGGCTATGAAGCTGTTCGACGAAATGCCTGAGAGGAATTTAGCTGTTTGTAATTTGATGTTGAGATGTTTCTGCGAGAGTGGAGATTCGAAGGGGTTGTTTGGAGTGTATCGGAGGATGGGCTCTGAAGGTGTTGATGATAATGGGTTGAGTTATTGCTATATGATCCGTGGTTGTTCTAATGATCGGTTGTTATGTGAAGGGAAGCAATTGCATTCTCTAGTGGTTAAATCTGGTTGGAACGTTTGTAATGTGTTCGTGGCTAATGCGCTTGTGGACTTGTACTCTGCTTGTGGTGATTTATATGCTTCGAAGACATCATTTGATGCTGTCCCGGAACAGGATGTAATATCGTGGAACTCGATTGTTTCTGTCTGTGCAGATTACGGGTCTGTGCTTGAGTCTCTTGATTTGTTTAGAAAGATGCAGTTTTGGGGGAAGAGACCTTCAGTGAGGTCATTCATGTCGTTTCTGAATTTCTGTAGCAGAAACTGCGATATTCAGTCTGGGAAGCAGATCCATTGTTGTGTCCTCAAAATGGGTTTTGACGTTTCTAGTCTTTATGTGCAGTCTGCTCTAATTGACATGTACGGCAAATGCAACGACATTGAGAGTTCTGTGTCTGTTTACCAGAGTTTGCCTTGCCTGACTCTGGAGTGTTGTAACTCGCTGATGACTTCTCTGATGCACTGTGGCATCACTAAAGATATCATCGAGATGTTTGGTTTGATGATTGATGAAGGAACTGGAATCGACGAAGTCACTCTTTCTACTGTCCTCAAGGCTTTATCATTCTCTGAAGCAGCGATTTCACATAGCTGCATGCTTGTACATTGCTGTGCCATCAAATCCGGCTACGCATCTGATGCTGCAGTTGCATGCTCTCTAATTGATGCTTATTCGAAGAGCGGTGAGAATGAAGTATCTCGGAAGGTGTTTGATGAGCTTGATTCACCTAACATCTTCTGCTGGACTTCGATCATCAACGGCTACGCTAGAAATGGCATGGGAAGAGACTGTGTTGAGATGCTGAAAGAAATGGATCGAAAGAATCTCATACCAGACGAAGTTACAATATTGTCTGTGATATCAGGTTGCAGTCACACCGGGCTTGTTGAAGAAGGTGAGCTGATTTTCAACTCACTGGAGTCGAAGTACGGGATAGTCCCAGGAAGGAAACTGTATGCGTGCATGGTGGATTTATTAGGCCGTGCTGGTTTGGTGGAAAAGGCCGAGAAGCTGCTTCTTAAGGCGCGTGGAGATGCAGACTGCATAGCGTGGAGCTCGTTACTGCAGAGCTGCAGGATCCATGGAAACGAAGCAGTAGGAAGAAGAGCAGCGGAAGCTTTGATGGATCTTGAACCTGACAACTTCGCTGTTTACATTCAAGTTTCGAAATTTTACTTTGAGATTGGTGACTTTGAAATCTCCAGGCGAATCAGAGAGATTGCTGCCTCACGAGAGCTCATGAGGGAGATTGGTTATAGTTCAGTCACCGTGACAAACTGGTAACGCAGGACAGTGATTTGCTTCAGCTTCATGACAAAGAAGAGTGTTCTTTTACTTGAAGCCACCACATATGATATTGACAACACTCTACAAGGACAAGACGAAAGGATAAGATTCTTTATTTGCCAGGTTTGGTCCAACACACTCTATTTTGATATACTATTGAATCATTTTATGTTCGTCAGATCTTAAAATAGCATCTTGAGGTTTAAAAATTGAGAGATATTCAGGGACTTCTTTCTCGTTTTGTTTTGTTTATTTCAGATCTCATGGGACCAACATGCATCAAGAAAAAGTTGACCACAAAGGTATTGTGCTGTAGAGGTTTCGGAGTAAAGCAAAGAAGTGGAAAAGCACATGACTTGTGCTTTAAGCGTAGATATTGTAGAAAAACAAGGCTTCTTCTTCTTCATGTACTTTTAAGCCAAGCCAATAAACTCCACGAACCGCATTAATTAGTATGCATTATAAATTCAACCCAAAACCAAATCATCTCTGCATATTAGTGAGCAGTGGACATAATCAAAAACCTATGATGGATAAGCTCTTCCTTCTTTCCCTAATTGGTCTGTTAGTAGTAACTGCAGCGAAAATGGTGTACACTGATCTTGACATCCTTGAGAAGCTTGAGAACTTTGACATACCGGAAGATGATGCTGGTGATGATTATGATTATGATTCAAAGGTTTTTGATTTGCCGTCATTCAGTTCTGGTAAGAATCTGGTGAATGTGAATACATTTGGTGCAGCTGGAGATGGAGTTTCTGATGATACTCAGGTGCGTTTGAGATCATTTTTGTTTATTCCATGAAAATGTCAGCGTCTCTGGAATAAAACGTTTCTCCTAACATTTTGCGTGGTCTAACTCACATTTTTTGCGTACTAATATGTTGTTGTGCAATGTTTTTCTCAAAATCAGGCATTCGTGAGCGCATGGAACAAGGCCTGTGGGACGCCAAAATCTGTGTTGCTTGTACCACAAGGAAAGAGCTATTTAGTAAATGCAACGAAGTTCAATGGTCCATGTGAGCAAAAATTGGTTATTCAGGTAAGTTTTACATTTGAACTCCAAAAATGTTTGTTATCTTCAGCAGCAAAACAGAAGCTATACAAATATCTATGGTATGTCTGATACAATTCAGAAGCATTTTTATAGATTGACGGAACAATAGTGGCACCAGACGAGCCTAGCAACTGGGACCCAAAGCTCCAAAGAACTTGGCTAGAGTTTTCGAAACTGGAAGGGGTTGTGTTCCAAGGGAATGGAGTTATAGATGGTTCTGGCAGCAAATGGTGGGCTGCTTCTTGCAAGAAAAACAAGTCTAATGTATACTCTTTCATACCCAAAATTAGCTTTCTTTAACTCAAGTTTTCTCTTAGAATCTTAACACTTCTTTCTTGCTCTCTTGCAGCCTTGCAAAAGTGCACCAACGGTAAGAAGCCATTGCCTTTACCAGTCTTCTTTCTTGTGTAGTTTGATTCAACTAGCTTCTTGTTTTTCCCTGCAGGCATTAACTATAGAATCAAGTTCAGGTGTGAAAGTAAGTGGCTTGACGATCCAGAACAGCCAGCAGATGAATTTCATCATTGCAAGGTCAGACTCGGTTCGAGTCTCCAAAGTTATGGTCTCTTCTCCAGGAGATAGTCCCAACACTGATGGTATCCACATCACTGGATCCACCAATGTTGTCCTTCAAGACTGTAAAATCGGCACAGGTCTTTCTTCTTAAACCAAAATCTTTACGCAAATTAAACATACTTAAGCCTAATCTCGAACGATTGGTTGAAACAGGGGATGATTGTGTCTCGATTGTGAATGCGAGCTCTAATATAAAGATGAAGAGGATCTATTGTGGCCCTGGTCATGGAATCAGGTAACATCATCAGATTTGTAGATAACATAGTTCAAGTCAAATTGTAATTTTTTGGAACTTTTTGTTTTTGCAGCATTGGAAGTCTTGGGAATAATAACTCAACAGGCATTGTGACAAAAGTTGTGTTGGACACTGCGTTCTTGAGAGAGACAACAAATGGACTCAGAATCAAAACATATCAAGTAATAAAGAAGAAAAACAGTTCAATCTTTACTCTTATAGTGTTCTGTTTAGTTCCATCCACATCAATTTTGTTTCATTGTGTACTCTTTGGAACAACAGGGAGGTTCAGGTTACGTTCAAGATGTTCGATTCACAAACGTAGAGATGCAAGATGTATCCAACCCAATACTCATTGATCAGTTCTACTGCGATAATCCAACTTCTTGTCAAAACCAGGTTTCTTTAAAGTCACAATACAATCTCTTGATTATACTCAAAGATGCAAAACTAAACTCAGATATGCTTTCTTTTGTTTTTTTTTTTGTAGACCTCGGCGGTTAAAGTTAGCCAGATAATGTACCGGAACATAACCGGGACAACCAAAAGTGAAAAAGCCATCAAATTTGCGTGCAGCGACACAGTCCCATGCAGCCACATTGTCCTCAACAATGTGAATCTTGAAGGCAGAGACGGTCAAGTCGAAGCTTATTGTAACTCGGCTGAAGGTTTTGGGTATGGAGTGATTCATCCGGCAGCGGATTGTCTGTACTCGCACGACGACAAGGGCTTGGACCAGAGTCACAAGTCAGGACCTATTTTGGTGACTGAGGAAGCTGAGATTGGCCACGACGAGCTCTGATGGTGGTGATGTTCTATGTGTTGTAGTGAGGGATGAAATGTGTAATATAGTTTTCTGAAGCATATGATACAGTAAACAAAGTTTTTATTTCTAAAACCATTATTTCGTATAGATTCATAAGGTTGTTGTTCTTAACAGCAAGCATTTATCCACCTTTTGTATCATACAAATCATAGCACTATTTTTCCCCAACACTAATAGCGATTTATAATTCAATTATAAACTATAAGAATTATTATATTAATAAATATTATAGTGGAAATTCTATGAAAATTTACGATTAGACAACTTCACATACACAATAGTGAATTGTTTTATGAAGATTTATGTACTTCACCTACATTGTTTTCTCATTTTGCTTTTATTAATCTGCATAAATGATACTCTCTCTGTTTCACTTTAGTTGTCATTCTAGGTCTATGCACACATATTAAAAAAACTTTTAATTTTGTACATTTTCAAAATAAAAACATTATTTCCTATACACCTAACCATATTTCAACCAATAGAAAAATAAACCGGAGAATCTTGTTAATAAATTTTGAATTGAAATCATAAAACGACATTTATTTTGAAACGAAAATTTTACTCTACAACGACACTTAAACTGAAACGGAGAGAGTAATAAACCCCAATTTGAGATTGAACTCTAAAAGTTCATGGTGTACAAACATTAACCAATATTTAATAGTTTACTGTCAATGAAAGTTACAAAAGTATTGATACTGAAAACAAGCAAAATTTATATGATAATTCAACTAAAAGATATTATAAGTTGAATTAATTTGCAATAGAGACATCTATATATGATAATTCAATAGAGAGATCTAAGTAAGTTCGATAGAGATGTATTAATTTGCAATAGAGAGATCTTTATATGATAATTCAACTAAAAGATATTATAACTGCTAATTGATAGAGTTTAATATGCTTGAAGTTTTCCGGTGTGAAAGTTTCACTTTCTGTCGTGAAATTGGATTGGTGCCAGTCCCACAAATTGAAATATAAAAAGGAAAAAAATTGACTTTTAGGATAGAGAAGAACACAGCACATGGGAACACCAAAGGATGCACTTAAGATTGAAATGTTTGATATGTTTGGCACCAAAGGATGCAATTATTATTTTCTAATTAGTATTCCCAATTTGTGAGTAGCTGTAAACATCAATGACCAATGCCAGCCCATTTATTTACTCCTTTTAATACAACTCACCAACTATACATGAGCCTAAGATCTAGTCTTAACTTACAATTTGCAGACTATGACTTTTGTAATGTGAGTGTTTAAAAAAAAAGACTTTATGTGATGTGAAATTAGAAAAAAAAAGAATTGTAACTATACATTGTATATAATTATTCTTCTTCTTTCATAAGGTATAAAGTTATAAATTACTTAGTTTGTCATCCTGAGGAATGAAAATAAAGAAATATTTTCCAAAAACAAAGAAAAAAACCAAGCTAATATGGATGGTAATATGGTATGGACCCGGAGAATCTAAGACGTGCGAGAATAATGAGTTTGTTTACTATTATAAACAATATAATGTTCATGTTCATTCCATTTCCACCTTTTCGCAAATCATTCTGAACAAAAAAATAGAGTGAAGAAGTTGAAAGTGGCTAGCTTCTCTCTCTAAAAGACATATTGAAGAGGTCCCTTTGGTGGTAGAGAAGAAAGCTTCTCAGGTAAAGTCACAAAGACTCAATTTATCTAAAATCTCATTTGTCAACAATCTTATTTGACTCATGGTGTTGCATTTGCTTTCAAGTTCTACTTCTGAATCTGTTGTAAGTGATGATCTCTAAAGTTTTATGACTTTATAGAACTACTCTTTTTGATATCTAAGCACATGTTCTGTATTCACGGACGGCGACACTTTTGCTTTAGTCTTGTTCAAATGATAATTCGGATCCAATGTGACTTAGTTTTATTTCAATTGTTTCAACAAAAAGGCCTGCCGTTGAACATTAAGCTATCATCTAGTCTTTCACATATAACATCCATCATCTATAAGTCGTGTTTTGATTGCAGTATTTATCGGAAAACAAAGTCAAACATTTTTGTTCATCATTTTTGAGAAAGAAACAACACGCCATTAGAGAATGAACAATGTTTTGAGAAGATGAGGAATGTTCAATATTAGAATAGTAAAGAGCAAATGTCAACATCACTTTTCTACAAAATAATAACGAATACAACTGTAACATTTACTTCGACTTTATCTACCAGGGGAGAACGAGCAAGTGGATGCAATTGACTAACAATGCATCCCAACCGGAATCATAGCTTACGATTATATTAGACCAGCCCTTTTCTTTCTTTCTTTAATTTGCTTAGATTATAATAAAATGAAAACAAGAGAATATTGTTATGCTAGCAGCCCCTAAGCTATTATATATATAACTGAAGGAATAAAACAAGATCTAGTTCTGACATTAATATGGATCATCAAACTCAGGACACAAACCAAGATCTCTGCTAGAGGAACCTTTCCTCTATGTTCAGGTTTTGAGCTTCTTCAGAGCTGTGGAGAGAAAAAATGTCACCATTCATGAAGTTCTTCAACTTTCTTTACGATTCTCTCCCACCTTCCTCTTGGTTTCTGGTAAATCATTTCCCCCTCTCTGTTTCACTATCATAATTCTTAAATCATTTCACATTATCTCTAATCATTTTTTTTGGGGTTTTGGGTTCTAAGGTCCAGAGACACAACTTAGCATCAGCTTCAGAGACAGATGAGGTTGTTAGAAGTGGCATTATTGGAGAACTTATATACATCTGGAAGGAGACAAGAATCTTTGTCTTTATACCAATCTTGAAGTTCTTAGTGACAATGTGTCTGGTGATGTCATTTTTGCTGTTCATAGAAAGAGTTTATATGAGCGTAGTTGTAGTGGTTGTGAAATTACTTAGAAGAACACCTGAGAAAGTACACAAATGGGAAGCTATAAACGATGATGATCTTGAGCTAGCACACACAAACTACCCAATGGTTCTCATTCAGATCCCAATGTACAATGAAAAAGAGGTAAAGTTTTTCATTAATTTATCGTAACCAAACTTTGTTATATTATATTAATATACATATACACATACATGTTATTGCTGTCACAGGTGTGTCAGTTATCTATAGGAGCAGCCTGTAGGCTATCTTGGCCGTTGGATCGTATGATAGTTCAAGTTCTTGATGATTCCACAGATCCAGCTAGTAAGGTCCTTTGTTCAATTTTCTTTCTTTCTAAAACTCTTTAGTTTTTATATAAATATGATTACCTTAACATGTACGGAGAGTTTTGACATGTGAAATGATTTGAAAAAGACAGGAACTGGTGAATGCGGAATGCGATAAATGGGCTAGAAAAGGTATAAACATAATGTCAGAGATTCGAGATAACAGAGTCGGATACAAAGCAGGAGCATTAAAGGCAGGAATGATGCACAACTATGTGAAACAATGCGAGTTTGTCGCCATTTTCGATGCTGATTTTCAGCCTGATCCTGACTTCTTGGCTCGTACCATTCCTTTTCTTATTCACAACCGTGAAATCTCCCTTGTTCAATGCCGTTGGAAATTTGGTAAGACTATCACCGATCTTTCGGAAGTGTAATGGTTATGTTTGGTTAACATTTTGTGTACGTGTGTGTCACATATGCAGTGAATGCAAACGAGTGTTTAATGACAAGAATGCAAGAGATGTCACTGAACTACCATTTCTTGGCTGAGCAAGAATCTGGATCTTCAATACATGCTTTCTTTGGATTCAATGGAACTGCTGGTGTTTGGAGAATCGCAGCTTTAAATGAAGCTGGAGGATGGAAAGATAGAACAACAGTAGAAGACATGGATTTAGCTGTAAGAGCTTGTCTTCATGGTTGGAAGTTTGTCTATGTCCATAACGTTGAGGTACTAAATATAAAACTGTTGATTCTGGAAGTGACTTAAATCTCTTGCTTTCTCCGTGTTTGATTCGCATTTGATCATTAAAAACTGTATATAACTCAGTGAAGTGTTCTTTGAAAGAATTCATTGAATATAATTATTTTCTTAATACTCAGGTGAAAAATGAATTGCCAAGCACATTCAAAGCATACAGGTTTCAGCAACACAGATGGTCTTGTGGACCAGCTAATCTCTGGAGGAAGATGACAAGGGAGATTCTACAGAACAAGAAAGTGTCTGCATGGAAGAAACTGTATCTCATATACAATTTCTTCTTCATAAGGAAGATTGTAGTACACATCTTCACGTTTGTCTTCTACTGTCTGATCTTACCAACAACTGTGCTCTTCCCTGAGCTTGAAGTTCCTAAGTGGGCAACTGTTTATGTTCCTAGTACAATCACTCTCCTTAACGCTCTCGCTACACCTCGGTAACAATCTCTTAACACATTAAAACTCTGTTTTCTCGTTTCTTATTATGAAGTTGAAGTTTAATGATTGTTTTCAAATGCAGATCACTTCATCTTCTTGTGTTTTGGATCTTATTCGAGAATGTAATGTCTATGCATCGCACAAAGGCGACTTTCATCGGGTTACTAGAAGCTGGACGGGTTAACGAATGGGTTGTTACAGAAAAACTAGGCGATACACTCAAGTCTAAGTTAATAGCTAAAGCTACAACTAAGCTTTACACCAGATTTGGACAAAGGTACTAGATTATAAACACACAAAACTTCATATATTTGAATGTTATAACTTTTATGACATATAGTTAATTATGTTTGCAGAATCAATTGGAGGGAGCTTGTTGTTGGGTTATATATATTCATATGCGGATGCTATGATTTCGCCTGTGGAGGATCATATTTCTATGTTTATCTGTTCTTACAGGCTTGTGCATTTTTTGTTGCCGGAGTTGGTTATATTGGCACCATTGTTCCCATTGGTTAGAGAGACTTGGTCTTCAGAAACAAATGTTATTTTGCTACTGATGTCAGAACAACTAGGGATTGGATCTTTGGATAAACATTGTTACTTCTTCCAATTTTCACACTCAATATGTATTACTTCTAGTAAGTGTTGTAATGATCCAAGATGTGGCTGTGAATGCTACCAATGAATTTCTCATTACCTACTAACATTATGGTTTGAATTGTCTGCCAGCATGTTGAATCGTGACTAACCTAAACCAAACCAAAATAACCAATCCAACAAAACCGAATCGTATCTTGGTTTATTTACATTTTCGAAAAACCAAATTCTAATTCTAACTATATAGCAAAGACAAAAAAAACTGTTCTAAAACAAAATTAATATCATATTTGATCAAAACTTAAACTGAAAACATATTCTGCAACAAGAAAATATTAAAAGAAATGAGTAATCTAAAATTAAACCAAACCGAAATTGCTTATAGTGAAGACATCAGCAGAATTATATAAGTCAACAGCAAATGAACGATGATAACGACGTGTCAACATATAATAGGTCAGATGGAATCGACCACCCATTTCGCATGTAAACCGCGTAAGCTCAAGTCACCTCCACGGAAAACATTGGTCTTCAAAGGGTATTTCCGGTACATCCAGTAAAAATAATAACGAATTGACGTATTAGTCCTTCGTCTCTATAAAGATCTCAGTTTAAGTATCATTCGTTGTTTTGAAGCTCTCTCTCTCGTTCAAACTCCGTCTCGTCGTTACGCCATCTCTCTCTCAATCGAGCAGATCATCTACGCAGAGGTACGCTTGATCTGGATCTATGCATTCTCAATTTGAACAAATTTTGCAGGTTGTTCATTGTGTTCTTAGGTTTCGTTCCCATTTTTCAGTTTTGGGAATTGGATCGCTTGCTTTGATTTAGGTTTTGTGATTCTTGATGCTTATGAGATTGTCTAAGTCTGGATCTATGAAAATCACCTTCGAATAGATTCTGGATTCTCGACGATCTATACGATGTGATGAGCATTAGGTTTTTGGGACGTTCTTTTTGAATCTGCGTTATCTAATTGTTACTTAGGTTAATTTTAGAGCGTAATCATTTGGATGCATTTGATTTGTGAGAGAGACACTACTCTGATCTCTTTGTGGTATATGATACAGTGAAGCAAGGATGGGATTGTCGTTCGCGAAGCTTTTTAGCAGGCTTTTTGCCAAGAAGGAGATGAGGATTCTCATGGTTGGTCTTGATGCTGCTGGTAAGACCACCATTTTGTACAAGCTCAAGCTCGGTGAGATTGTCACCACCATCCCCACTATTGGTACGTTTCTTTAACCATCAGTGAGCCTATGTTCATACAAAAATGTTACCTTAATGATCAAACTTCACCATTTGTGAAACAGGGTTCAACGTTGAGACTGTGGAGTACAAGAACATCAGCTTCACTGTCTGGGATGTCGGGGGTCAAGACAAGGTATTATTATGATTCACAAGTTTTGGTTTTGGCATTGCAGCCTGTGGATTCTTTTGAACTGCACATGGTATAATATAGCCTGCTGCACTTGTTTTCAGATTCGTCCCTTGTGGAGGCACTACTTCCAGAACACTCAAGGTCTCATCTTTGTGGTGGACAGCAATGACAGAGACCGTGTTGTTGAGGCTAGAGATGAATTGCACAGAATGCTCAATGAGGTATGTTCCACTGTTATTTTTTTCTTGATTCCATCCATGCAAGTTAACTTAGGGAAACACTTAATGGGTTTATACAGGATGAGCTGCGTGATGCTGTTTTACTGGTGTTTGCTAACAAGCAGGATCTTCCAAATGCCATGAACGCAGCTGAAATCACTGATAAGCTTGGTCTCCACTCTCTCCGTCAGCGTCACTGGTACATCTACATCTTCCTTAATAGTTCATGTTGCTTTGTTCTCTTGCTTATAACGTTTGATTTATGCCTATGAACCCTCTGTTCAGGTACATCCAGAGCACATGTGCCACTTCAGGCGAGGGACTTTACGAAGGTCTTGACTGGTTGTCCAACAACATCGCCGGCAAGGTAGATAAACATCCCAAAAACCGCAATTTATTTTATTTTTCTCTTCGTATATTTGTGCAAGTTGTAACTATTTCTTCTGTTTTCTTGTTGCTTGTTTCACGCAGGCGTAGAGAGAAAGCTTGTGGTTGAGTTGATTTTGCTGGGCAAATCTGGATGCAGGGGCAAACTTTATCTGATTTTTTGTTTTTTTCGGTTTTCTTATATTTTTTTTTGTTTTTGTTTTTTCGGGTATGTGGATTGATTTTGTGATCGTTGTTATAACTTGAGTAAGGAGGGGAGGGGCCTCTTTGTACGTAGAACACAAAAACTACCTTATTACATATATAAATAGCATGTTATCGAAGATTTATTCTACTGCCTTCGTTGTCACATTTTACTTTTGTATTTTTACATTCATGAGCTAGAACTGCGGCTACATTTGATACTAATCGACATCATGGGATCGGTGGATATGCTATCGAGACATTTGCTTGCTATATTGAAACTGTGTCGAACTGTATGATAATGAAATATAAATTATGATTCCAAAAGATCAAATGACTCATGGGCAATTTTGGGGATTACC
This sequence comes from Brassica nigra, assembly GCA_016432835.1. NCBI lineage: Eukaryota > Viridiplantae > Streptophyta > Magnoliopsida > Brassicales > Brassicaceae > Brassica > Brassica nigra. The sequence goes on from CM028243.1 coordinate 21,188,543, forward strand.
GTTCGAAGTTAATGATTAAATTAACGTCAATTATTTACTTTCACATACTAGTTATCAGGTAAATATTCGACTTTCCATAAGAACTTGGATAATCATTGGCAAGAAAAGGAAAACTGCATAAACATTCATGAATCATTGCTTGAATAAATATTCTCAAAAATATTCTTTTCTAAATATCATAGTAAAATACTATAAGGAGGAAATTAATTTCTGTTGTGTATTTAATATCATAGTAAATACTAAATATCCTCACAAATTTCATTGTGTTAATTTGATTTGTTTTCCACAACTTACTGAAATTGAAATCATTGGAATTTGGAAATACACAAATCTTCTTTGAACTCTACGTATGTATAAATACTAGTCTTCTTTTGACGTCGAATATACCATCTTTTCAATTTATCCACAAATATTCATAAAAAATAGATACTGAAAATATGAATTTCTCTTTACTTTCTACAATGTTATTAGCATTAGCGTTGTCTTCTGTCTGCTTGTTTTCTGTTGGTCATGCTCAAGCACTTTCAGGAAATGCAAAAGTTTCTGCACTCTTCGCTTTTGGAGATTCCATACTCGATACCGGAAACAACAACAATCTCTTGACTCTTACCAAATGCAAATTTCCTCCGTATGGTAGAGACTTTGCTGGTAGAAAAGCCACTGGACGATTTGGAAATGGACGAGTTTTCTCAGATCTAATTGGTATATAACTCAACCTTAACATTTTTAATATTATTTACAATTAGCTAGACACAACTACAAGGTTATTTTCAATAATAGGACCCTCAATAATACATATGATCTTACTATTTATCAATTTTTAAAATTACCAACATTAGTCTTTTTAATGTGTAGCCGAAGGTTTGAGCTTAAAAACTCTCTTACCAGCTTACCGTGATCCAAACCTTTCCAACAATGATCTCTCGACCGGTGTTTGTTTTGCATCTGGTGGTTCCGGTCTCGATGAACGCACTGCCAGTTCACAAGTAAAACGACATTTTGTTTAGAGTGTTCATTTATCATTCACATATTAATGTTGTTATGTCTTGTGGAATATTGTCCATAGGGAGTTATATGGGTGACAGATCAGGTGAAAGATTTCAAAGAGTATGTCACTAAACTAAACGGCGTTGTAGGAGGAAACCAAGAACAAACAAACGCAATTATATCAAACGCTGTATATTTAATCTCAGCTGGAAATAACGATCTTGCCATCACCTTTGCAACTGGGAGGGCACTATCCACTATTTCAGATTACACTGATCTCATGGTTTCTTGGACTGATAATCTTTTAAAGGTACATATCATTGTGTCTATATTACTTTATTTTCTCTGGTCAAACTAGTTACTTTTTAATATTTAATATTTTGTTATTTGAAGAGTCTATATGATACTGGTGCACGAAAGTTTGCGGTTCTTGGAACACTACCACTAGGTTGCTTGCCAGGAGCAAGAGGCGCGGCTGGAAATTTCTTGAAAGTATGTGCATATCCTGCAAATCAATGGGCTGATACATTCAACAAAAAGTTAGCAGCGCAACTTAACAATCTCGGGACAACACTTCCTGGTGCCAAGTTTGTCTACGTAGACATGTATAATTCTCTTCTTGATATCATCAACAGTCCCCAGGCTTCAGGTAACAGTTTTAATCAATGAAAAGACCAAATATTGTGTACATTGTGTCAATTATAGCTGTGTTTTCAAGAATGATATGTTCTTAATTTGTTTTTGGTCTAAAGAATAATCTGTCATTTTATTTTCATTGGAAATTTTAAGGGTTTATTGATGCGGCTGATGGATGTTTTATGCCGACGATGTCTCCTGTTCCTTGCCCGGATGCATCTCGTTACGTGTTTTGGGACATTGGCCATCCTAGCGAGAAGTCATATCAAACGATTTCACCAAAGATAATTGAAGAACTCAAGGAGAAACTGGCATGATCGTTTCTACATTTATATTTAATGTTAACTTTGTTATAATTATTATTCATGTTCTGTTTCCATATTCATAGATTAATAAAAAGTTGTCACAAAATACAAGACCAGTGTTCATTTCTCTTAACAGACATTTGGGGATCTTTTCTATCGAGTCATTAACCAATGTCGTGTCTGGAGACAAAGCTTGTACTTTAAAAAGATTAGCTTCATTTCCATCAATCAAACAACAAGAGAAATTAAAATCAATACGAAGTACAAAGTCGGTTAAATATAGACGTCAGATAATGGTTCTGTTTGAAGTGCACCTTGCGTTTACATACGGCTAAGAACAAAAGATAAGAAAGTGGGCAGCTCAATACGGACCACGAAATGGAAATCAATATAATAGTCTTTTGTGTTAAAAATAAATTAAAAAACCGGCAATTAGGAGGCTCCAAATCAAAAGAGATATATAAAATAATTATAAAAAATAGGTGTTTTGTCCGCACATGCAGGCATAATCATTTTACTAATAATTATTAATATATGTATTATGATTTAAATATTATGATAACTTATTTTTTTATATTTTTAATCATTTTAGTTTCTTCGATTTTTATTTTGGTCTACGTTTTCTTAATACAAAGGAATGCTATAAAACTATGAGACCATGAAAGTACAATTACATATCAAAAATATTTCACACAATAAAGTAAAGTAAGAATGTGAACTTTTGGTCTCTCTTAATCTACTTTATATTTTTAAATCAGAAACATGTATTAAATTACAAAAAACACTAAAATACACAAAATGAGAACAAAATAAATAAAAAGTAAATAAAAACTAAAGTTCAATGATACTTTAGAAGAATTAAAAAAAAAATAAACTAAGATAATGACAATATTTCATTGGTTTACTTGATCAATATATACATCGACTTATCTTAATATATAATAAGTTTACTTTTAATAAAAGAAAAATAGATGATGATAGTTTTATTATTAAATTTAATTTATGGTTAATTATATAATAATAAATCTAATTATTCATTAAAAATATATCTACTTTAGCTGTTTTAGAAATTGAACCATTAAACACATGTTCATAACACGATTACGTAGGCAACTCTCTAAACTTAATATCAAAGTATATTTTTGTTATAGATTAAACAGTAATAAAACATACACGTGAAATAATTACCGAAATAATTCATAATTCCAAACTCCATGTAACAAAACTGATTTGCTCATAGTCTTTCAAACTCAAAGAAAGAAGAAAAACATAGAACTCCAACTAAAAAACAAATATCAAAAGTACATAAATACAGATGTCAAAAATTATAATCGAGGCAACTTGAAATGAATGAGAAAAATGAAACTATAGAGTTTAAAACATCTTACATCATATGAAAATAAGAATTGGTCCTAACTTGTTTAAAATAATTATAATTGTAATTCCAATTAAAAAGTTTGAAATAGTTATATTATTTATATTAATAAATTAATTATTTAAGCTAAAAACTAATAAGAATCTTGTGAAAGTTAAAATAATTATAATCATAATTACAATTAGAAATTTTGAGATATTTATATTATTTAAATTAATAAATTAATTAGAAAGTTTGAAATATTTATATTATCTAAATAAATTAATAAATTTATGATTTAATCTAAAAACTAATAAGAATATGACAAATAAGCAAAATTAGCTAAAATCATGGAGAATGTGACAAATCAACAAAATAATAATTATAATTGTAATTCCAATTAAAAAGTTTGAAATGGTTATATTATTTAAATTAATAAATTAATGATTTAAGATAAAAATTAATAAGAATCTTGTGAAAGTTAAAATAATTATAATCATAATTACAATTAGAAATTTCGAGATATTTACATTATTTAAATTAATACGTTAATTAGAAAGTTTGAAATATTTATATTATTTAAATAAATTAATAAATTGATGATTCAATCTAAAAACTAATAAGAATATGAAAAATAAGCAAAATTAACTAAAATCATGGAGAATGTGACAAATCAGCAAAATCACTTCATAAATAATAGTATAGATCTCTTGTTACAAACTTATATCATACAATATACTAGGTGTTTTTCTACACTATGTGCAGTAATAAAATTTTTAAATTTATATTATATTTAAAAATAAAATTTGATTATTATTTTATTATTTTTACTAATATTTAATATAAATTTTGATTTAAATGAAGATAAAATTAATATAAATAATTTTTTTATTTGTTTTAATTATATATATATATTTATTTAAAATTATAGTCTTAGATAGATTTTTATCTATTTCTTTTGGATAAAACAGATTAAATCAACATGTATTAAAATTAAAAAAAACTTGATATAATAGTTGTAAATTATCAAAAGTAAAACTGTACAATATTTCTAAAATTAGTAGATATCTAAAAGAAACTAATAATAATACGATTAAAATTTTTAGCTTTTGAAAATTGTAAAAAGTTTAAAATCTTTTTATAAAATTATATAATTATTAAAACAGGAATAAATAAAATTACGAAAATTTTAAAATATGATTATATTTTTGATATTATATTATTTAATGTCATATCTGAATAGATTTACTTTAATGATATATATATATTTTATTACCATTTTCTAAAAAGTTTACCGAACATATATATTAACATTAATATAGTTTTTCACGTCACACTTAAGCATAAGTCGTGTCATCATTTTGCAAATAATGTATAGGTGATATATATTCTGTATAATAATTTATGCTAGTGTTTGTCATGTTTGTTGCTTCAAGCTCTTATAAAAATTGTATATGGTATTTATAATAAGTAATCTATAGGTTTTAGTGAGCTCATTTGACATAAGATGAAACATAAGTTTTTTTTTTTGATTGAATATCAAATTTATTGATCAAAAATTTACAAGTAAGAGATTATCTACTCTATGTGACTAGGAACCTAAAAGAATGAAATGAAAGCTCTTCCCTAGTTTAAGAAACCTCAAACCAGCGTCTCATCAACCCCTCCAATGGTTGGTTTCCAGTGTAACGACGAGATGAGATCCTGTTCCTAATCTGCTTGTCAATAAGGCGTGTGAGCTTCTCCGGCGAGACCCAAGTACCGCCATACCTTCGCGAGTTGCGCTCTTTCCAGACAGAATAGAGGACTGTCTGAAACGCCATCCTCAGCCGACTATGGACTGGCCGCAAGAGTGCAGAAACAGTATCAATCCAGTCAGGAGTAATGGCGTTTCCAATCAGCTTCCCTGCAATGTTCAGCCGGACCGTGTAAGAGAAAAGACAAGCAAAGAACAGGTGATCACGGGTTTCATTCGGCTCTCCACAAAGCATACTGCACTGATCTATGCCCCAACTCTTCATTCTATCTCCCGCGGAAAGTCGATTCCTGAACGCAAGCCAAACCATAAAGGCACGGCGGGGAACCACCTACTTAAACCAAGTTATCTTCCTCCAACTCACCACACTCTTCTTGTCGTGCAAAAAATTCCAGGTCTTGGCTGAGGTGAACTGTGGTTTGAACTCATCGTCGTCAGCACGCCACAACACAACGTCAGCACCTGCATGTTGACAAGGGACCGGACGCGCAGCAAGGATTGCGTAGAGTTCAGGGAACCGTCTTTGCCCTCGACTGCGAATCTTCCATTCTGAATCACAGACCACATCAGAAATAGTAGCAGAACGAGGGACTCCCAAGTAGGTTGTACCGATCTCCCCCGTTATGTCCAAGAGCCTTCCTGATCCCAGCCAGTTATCAAGCCAAAATAATGTTGATTTCCCATTGTTAACTTTGTGTCTTAGACAATCATAAGCCAAGGGCCGCAGCTTCAGTAGTTATCTCCAAGCCCAAGAGCCAAGAGCTCTTCCCGCGCGTCCCAGTAGGAGCTGTGTTTCAGCAAATATTCCTTCGTCCATGCTACCCAAAAGGATCCTGTCTGTGTAAAAAGAAGCCAAATCAGCCTTAGCGCAAAAACACGGGAGGTGTCCTTGAGCCTACGAAGACCCAGTCCCCCTTCATCTTTGGGGTAACAAACATCTTCCCAAGCAACTTTGGTCTTATGCGTAGCAGTGGGCGAGCCTGACCAAAGAAATGCATTGCACATGCTTTCGATGGTATCGAGACATCCTTTGGGAAGTAGGAATGCGGAGCTCCAGAATTTAACAGTGCTGGTGATAACCGATTTAATGAGCTGTAAATGGCCTGCGAATGAAAGAGCTCTGTGGGTCCACGACAAGAACTTTTTGCGGAGCTGATCATTTAGTGGTTCGTTGTCAGTTTTTCTCCAGACCTTAAGTCAGAGGCATGCCAAGATAGCGGATAGGCAGCGTGTCTATCCGGAGACCTTTAGCGTTTGCCGCCTGGATAAGCAGGTGACTGTTAGGACCCGCAGAAAATAGAAGATTTCGAGGCGTTAATCTGGAGACCCGACATACTCGTAAAGTAATCCATCACTGTCAACACTCCATTCAGTGAATCTTCGAATTCGTCAGTAAAGACCAGGATGTCATCCGCAAAGCTGAGGTGTGTAAGTCATACTTTCTCACACTTAGGATGAAACCCGAAACTTCCATCCACTGCAGCCTGGTTCAAGAGGTTTGACAGAGCATTTTTCACAATGACATAAAGATAGGGAGAGAGCGAACAACCCTGTCTAATACCCCGTGCAATCGTGAAGTAGCCTGCTAGTTCCCCGTTCATGGCCACAGAGAAAGAAGTCGTGGAGATGCAGAGGTAGATCCATCGAATGAACTGACTGGGGAGACCCATTGCATGAAGTACATCCATGATGAAGCTCCACTTGACAGTATCAAAGGCTTTTGAGATATCGAGCTTAATCGTGCTCCGGTCCGATATGCTCGGCTTGTGGTACCCATTAACCAACTCTGTCGCCAGTAACACATTCTCCAGCTGCAAGCGGCCTTTGGCGAATGCACTTTGGTTGGGCTCGATGGCTGAGGGCAGGAAAGCTTTGAGTCTGTTTGCCAAGATTTTAGAGATCACTTTATACATGAGGTTGCAGCAAGCAATCGGCCTATAGTCCTTCATGGTTTGTGCTGGGACTGTCTTGGGGATGAGAGCAAGAATTGTTGAGTTTACGCCTGTGGGGAGAAGGCCAAACAGGAAGAAAGACTGGATGGCTGTAATGAAATCCTTTCCAATTACAGGACAGGCTGCAATTTAAAACTCTTTTGTGAAACTGTCAGGCCTAGGAGATTTTCCATTAGGTAGAGACTGCAGAGCATGAGTGATATCTGCGGGAGTGATGAGGGAGATAAGCATGGCGACATCTTGCTGTGAACAACAGAAACTGAGAAACTCCTGAAGCTTCGTTATAGAGCTAGCAGTACCGCTACTAGGGTCCGTTTCGAGGAAGTTCTGGAAGTAGTTAACCGCCTCATGCTTAATGTCTGAAGGGGTCAGGAGAGGTATTCCATCAGCAGTTTATAGGATCTGAATACTATTTTTGGCAGAGCGCTCTAGTACAACATGGTGATAGAAGGTAGCATTCTGGTCACCCACTATTAGCCACCTGACTCTAGACTTCTGCATCATAAACTTTTCTTCTATAAGTGCTAGTCGGTGCCATCTCATGGATGCTTCAGCCTCCGTCAAGCAGTCGGAAGTAGTGGGATTGGACAGAACTTGAGCTTGACATAAACAGAGCTCCTCAAAGGCCTCCTTTTCTCTGGTGCGGATGTTTCCAAAGTTGTTTTGGTCCAGTTCTCGCAGGGAATACTTCAGAGACTTCAACTTTTTGTGGAACAAGTGAAGCGCCGCTCTGGAGTGGACAAGAGGAGCAGTTTCCTCCCATTTCCCCATGATGCATTCCACAAAATCCTCGTGCTCTGTTAAGAAGTTGAAGAACTTAAAAGGCCTTCGATTTTGCTCCTCATGCTGCTTAAGTCTGATTAGGCAACGAGCATGGTCTGATACTCCTCCGGTCTCAAAAGTAACAAACGCTTGGGGAAATACTTGCAGCCAGTCTCCATTTACAAGCGCCCTATCAAGCTTCTTACCAATGGGGTCCGCTCCCCTCTTATTCCACCATGTGAACTGAGCCCCGGAGTAGGACAGATCCAGCAGCCCCACATCAGTAACGACTTCTTGGAACTGACGCATGCCCGTCTGATCTCCCAGGTAGTCATGCATTCTCGAGTGCTCAAAGGCAGTTAGGATAGTATTATAATCTCCAATAAGGATCCAAGGCATGTTGAGATGGTTGTAGGCTGCAGCGGTGTTGCGAATTTCCTCCCAAAGTATGCGCCTTTCAGCAACAAAGTTGGATCCATAGACCGCTGAACAAATAAACTGCTCACCAGTAGCTACCACTTGGATAGCACATGAGATAATTTGGTCACTCTTGTGTAGAACCGTGACAACAAATCCTTCTCTCCAACACACCCAGATGCGTCTCAACCTGTGATATTCATAATTGGTGACTGAACACCAATCCGGAAGCGCAGAAGACATAATCACTTGGTGGTTACATTCCTGTACCCTCGTTTCTATGAGGCAACCAAACAGGGGTTTCTCCATCTGAACTCAACTATTAAGCACCATATGTTTTCGCGGCTTGTTGAACCCGCACATGTTCCAAGCAAAGAAGGACGTCATATCTTCCTAACGGAAGATTTCTTGAGCTGACCCTTCAACAAATGCGCCTTCATATCCTTGCCCCTACCAGCCTAAAACCAAGTAACTTTCTTTGAGCTTTTGGCTTGACTTCCACCCCGTTGCTTCAGTGCTAAACCCATGTTTTGTATCTCCCCTTCCTCCAAAGCTTCATGCTCCACACACTCCTCCTCTTCCTCCTCAGCGAGTGGTTGGAACCGAGAGGGCGAAATGAGAATGCCTCCAGTCCCACTCTCTTCTTCAGGTGTTACTGGCAGGATGATGCCCAACCCACTGCCTTGTCTTGGAGGCGGCGAAGCAGAACGGGCTTTTTTCGAGGCATCAACCCACTTTACATACAAAGGGGGTGAACCCAAGAATAACTCTATACAAAGTACAATTATTAAAACCCGGTTTCGTGACTCAAATATTTCACTTGTTCGGGTCCGGTTTTTAAAATATTGAATGTTGTACAGATTAAAAATGATGTGTTGGTTTTTTTTTCCAAAAAATAATTATTTAATTATCAAAATAAATTAAAAATTAAATAAAAATTAAAAAATAAGAAATATTAAATAACAAATTCAAAAATTAAATAAAAAATTCAAAAATAAATAAAATTGAAAATTAAACAGGAATTCAGAAATTAGATAAATATTTAAAAAATTGAATAAAAATAAAAATAAAAATTCAAAAAATAAATAAGAGTAAATTAAAATATAGGAAAACTAAATAAAAATTCTTAATTTTCAAAGAAATAGAAAATTTAAAATAGCTTTTTTTCTAATTAGAATATTTTTTTAATGTCATATTCTCATTGACATTAAAAATTTCAAATATATCAGTAATGACGGACAGTTTCTTACTTAATTATTAACAGTGATCGTTTTTGGCATATCTTTAATGATAGTTTCTAGAATTATCGTTGAAAATGACGGTAGATATGTCAATATTGATGTTTTTGACTACCATTATTAAAAAATAGTAAATATGTCAATAAAGATGTTTGACAAATAAGAATGCTTTTGACAACCATCAAAGTGACATTTCAACGTTTAAAAATTAGTGTAACAAATGCATTATGCATATCATCATTGACAATGACGGTTTTCAAAATGTCGTTACTGATATTTCTACCGTCATTTTCAATGATGTTGCCAGAAATTTATAGTTGGAGATATGTCAAAATCGTCATTGTTAATGTTTATGTGAGAAACCATCATCGTAAGCAGTTGTATGTTTCAAATTATTATTGTCAACGATGATATGTGAGTTTTTTTTAATTAAAAATATATTTGAATTTTCTTAATTTTTGTTAATTATTGTGAACTTTATTTAATATTTTGTTTAATTTTCTGAACTTTTATTTAATTTTCTGATTAATATTTTTTTTTTGGATTTTAATTATTTTTGTTTTTTTTATTAATTAAATAACTATTTTAGAAAAATAAACTAACACATCATCTTTTTACCTATTCAATAGATAACTTTTTATTTTCGCGATTTTTGTGATACAAAAATCACTTTGAAATTTAAAAGTGTTAGTGAAAAAATTTTAGGGTTTAAAATATGATTAAGTGCCACTTTCACGATTTTTTATCCGAGTTTCACATTAATAATATACAACATTCATTATTAATCGATTTTGAGTTAAAATTCATGAAAACTACAAGAAAAGAAGTCGGATATTTTACTCAGAAATCTATGCCAGACTACTTGCCTGGCGAACAACCATCTTTAAATTAATCTCGACATGAATGCATATTTTACGAAGAGTCATATATTTAGACATGCCATCTTGTGGTTAGAAACAAGCCATATAATAACCAGAAAAGTATAAATGAGAGACGACAAAGTAAACATGCTTCCTTGCTTACAAAATAAAAAAAACCATATGATAGCCAGAAAAGTATATAAATATCCTTCCATTTTGAGATTTACACAGCATATATTCGGAGACCCTGATCCATAGTCCTCCGGGTTTTTCCTCCGATCGGAAGGATCGCTGGTAGCCGCTAAACTTCGCCTTTAAACTCCGGAATACCTGCAACGATGGTATCTTAAAGCTTCAAACCTTTCACGGGGAACCAAAGTTCTATAATGGTCATCTCTATCTAGTCATACTAGAGAAGAAAGTCTTCAAAACTCTAAAGTTTTTGGATAAGTTTTGAGAGTTTTGTTTTTTCAAACGGGAATTCGTTATCAACAACACCAACAACATCGAGTATTTCAGGAAACTACATATATCAACAACATCGTTCGCTTCTAAAAAGATAATGTCGAAAAGAAGATTTTCCGACGAAGATAAGGGAAAGAGCGTAGCTATGGATCCCTACCAAGCACCCAGAACGGTCGAATCAAAGCTCAAGCTCCGAATAACTCTGAGCGCCTGCAACAACACTCTCTAACCCTAATAGGGCGTGTTACAAACCAGTCTATACAGAATGTGTGGTCTCTCATCCCTTTCTTCACTGAACTCTGGAAAACAGAGCATAGACCGGTTGGTTCTGACCTTGGAAATGGAATATTCCAGTTCCAATTTGCAGAAGAAGAAGACCTTATCGAAGTCCTAGAGAGGAGACCCTATCACTTTGCAAAATATATGGTAATTGTCCAACGATGGAAACCTATTATTTCAGAATTTTTCCCATCTCTCATTCCCTTTTGGATCAAAATCCAAGGGGTACCCATCCATTTATGGTCTGAGGCTACAGTTAAAAGCTTGGGAGAAGACATCAGACTATTCGAGCAAGCGGAAGTCACAGCTCTCTCGATGAGAATGCGAGTTCAGGTTAACGGACGAGTACCTTTGATTTAGTCGTCTGTCATAGAATATCCGAATGGAGACAAAGTTACAACTACCTTTGTCTATGAAAAGCTGGAACGACACTGCTCTAAGTGATTTTGTTTGGATCACGAGGTTAAGGATTGTCTGGTTGCAAAACATGAAGGAAAAGCGCGCAGAAAGCCCATGTAACATCCCGAGTTGTGATATGTGGAAAGGCTTAAGAGGATTGATTTGGCTACCTATGTCACCAAAGTTGACTTACCTTTTCCGGAGCACATCCAGAAAGAACTCCAGAGTTAAGCGTGCTTGAGCTGGAGTAGTGGAAGGATGGGTGACCTATCAGGAAGTGATTCGCGATAGCGTGCGAGTGAGGCCAAAGCACGGGAAAAGGTCGGGTGGTGATTGCAGGGTGAGTAAACAATAATTTCGAGTCTTTCAGAAATTTAACGACCGACCGTCGGATGGGATGGGGCCCACGGGCCGAGAGAGCGGGCGTGGGTGGCCCATTAGCCATGGGCGGGTCGGGGCGTTACAGCCCCTGAAGCCGAAAGTCTCCCTGGTGAAGCTGAACAGAGACGTGGGGGAGGGGGGGGGGAAACAAGTCTCCATGGGAGACCGATATCTTCCGTTTCTCTGCAACAAACTCCCGACACCCATACAGGCAGAGAAATCCCAGATATGGGTCATATGGCCCCCACTATGATGCTAGGACCACTATTGATTCCCAGTGAAGATCGAGGTCCCTACATGAGACAGATCATCGACGCTCCCTAAAGATCAGCAAGAAAGCTTCTACAGCAGGACTACCCGACATATGACCTATCATAGGAGAGACAACTACTCTCGGTCACCACAAAGGAGTGGGAATCTTCGAAGAAACCTCTCTACTTCAGCACACAATAATCTTCCCCTAAGCCGAAGAGGAAGGGAGATGTCTAGGAGAGAAGAGTCAAACTCTTCAAAGGGCTTAAGAACTTCAGATGCAAGAGGGAATCCTCTTCTTCTGGAGCAACAGTCAGCTTTCTATGAAGCTTTAGAGGAAGTTAGAGAAGTTATGGTGCAATATACACAATGTGCTGATCCCACTAATTAAGAGTGCAGCACTCAGAGAGAGACTTTGCAGAGCAGAAAAGGAAGGACAACTGGAGGAAACAGCAGCTCGCATGGTCCAAGCTTCCTTGGGAGACAAACCTGAAAAATTTCAACTGATGGAGGCGATCCTTTCGGCAGAAAGAGATCCCCTCGGGCCTATGGCTCCTCCTGTGAGTCTAAGAGACCAAAACAAGACAGGGACAAGTGAGAAACGCAAACTAGGAAGGACACCAGGTCATCGTAAGATCTAGGCAAGCTCTAAGCTGATAAAAGGCTCAAGCTCCCGAAAAAGGAAAACTCAGCAAACAAAGACCACTCAGTCTCGACGACAGCCAAACCCGGATTTTTCTCTAGTAAAAAAGACAAAGGTCAGAACTGGAGCATCTCGGGATTCAAGTGCAAAATCTACTTCAGTCACTAACTCAGAGGACCAACCAATTTGTAATATGATCCCGGCTGCAACAAGAAGAAGGATGGATTTTAAAAATCCATATGTTCTTGGTCCTTAAAAATATCAAGCTGGAACTGTCAGGGGTTATGGAGTCGCCGGAAAGTTCGTAGGTTACGAGATATGAGAAAATCAATCTTTCCAGATATCATCTTCCTTTCGGAAACGAAAAATCCCGACAGCTTTGTTATCGACAAAACAAAGTAACTGGAGTACGAGAATACATTTTTGGTTCCCCCATCTGACCATGGAGCAGGAGGTCTAGCTCTTTTGTGGAAGCAGGAAATTAAACTGTGTATTGTAAGCTCTTTTGAGAACCTAATTGATACTTGCATTGAATACGAAGGAAACATTTTTCTATGACTCCTTCATTTATGCTGACACTGATAAACCAATGCAGAGACTTTTCTGGGATCACTTTATGTCTATCAATGCATCACGAGAAGCCTCTTGGTTCATCACCGGAGACTTTAATGATCTGACCAGTAACAGTAAGAAAGTGGGAGGGCCTGAGCGTCCGGAAAGCTCCTTCGCAAATTTGCATACCTTCTTCTCGGTAGAAGATTTTTATGATTTGCAACAATCGGGTGATTGTTTATCTTGGGAGGGGAAAGAGAGGTGACTACCTTATAAGATGTAGGCTGGATAGAGCAGTGGTCAACAGTGACTAGGCTGATCTCTTTCCAAAGGAAAGATCCCAGTATCTGATATATGAAGGATCAAACCATAAACCAATAGTCTATTTCTTTGAACCAGACAAGAAAAATAGGCGGGGGCTGTTCCGTTTTGACATGAGACTAAGGGATAATCCTGAATTCAAAGCACTTGTGAACAAGGAGTGGAAAAAGACTAGGAATATTTCTGTCAATGATAGAATAAACCTGATTCGATCAGCCTTAACCAATTGGAGTAATAGAAGATACCACAACAGTAGAATTCTCACTGAGCAAAAGAAGATAGAACTAGAGGAAGAAATGACGGACCCAATAAATTACACTGAGCTGAGAAAGATATCAAACAAGCTCAATGCAGCCTACTCGGCTGAAGAAGAACATTGGAGACAGCGGATCCAACTTCTATGGCTCAGTCTGGACGATCGAAACACTGGTTTCTTTCATGCCACTGCAAAAACCAAAATGAGAGCAAATGAGGAAGGCGCTGCAGTGTACCAAGAATGACCAGATCTCCAAGGTTATAGTTAATTACTTCCAGAATTTAGTCTCCTCGTGGAGGGACAGATGGAAGAAACGATCAACTATGCTTTATCGCCTATCGTGACTACTGATCAGAATGATAATTTGATTTAAACCCCGTCAGAAATGGAAATCAGAGAGGCAGATTTCTCTATTCACGCCGACAAGGCTCCCGGACCAGACGGATTTTCAGCAGGTTTCTTTCCTCGAATTGGGACACTGTAGGCGAAAAGATAGTTAAAGAGATACATGGGTTCTTTGCCTCAGCCAGGCTACCACCAAGAATTAATGAGATGCATATTCTTCTCATACCGAAAGTGCAAAGCCCTCAGAGAGTTGCAGAATACAGATCCATTGCACTTTGCAACGTCTACTATAAAATAATCTCGAAGATAATGACGAAGAGACTCCAGCCACTGCTGCATGGATAATATCAAAGAATCAATCTACCTTTTTATCGGAATGGTCCATCTCTAACGATGTGCTTAAAACCCATGTTCAATATCTCAAAACTTTAGACGCGGAGAAACGATGCTCTATGGCGGTGAAAACCGACACGAGCAAAGTATACGATAGATTGGAATGAGATTTCATCAACTGTGTGCTGCTAAGATTGGGCTTTCACCAGAAATGGGTGGCCGTAGTGATGCAATGTGTACCCACTGTTATGTAATCCTTCCTCATCAACTGCTCGCCTAGAAGAAGAGTCACACCGAGTAGGAGAATCCGACAAAGAGACCCACTCTCACCATACATCTTCATATTCTGTAGTGAGGTTCTCTCGGGTCTATGTAATACAGCACAAGCATAGGGTTCTCTAAAATGAATCAGTATAGCTCGAGGGAGTCCTCGTCTAAAACACCTCCTCTTTTCCGATGATACTATGTTCTTCTTACGAGTAAGCAAGGAAAGCAGTGAAACCCTATTGAGAGTTTTAAAGCTCTACGAAGAAGCTTCTGGTCAATCGATGAATACCACAGTCTACAGTGACGTTCTCACAAAGGATCCCATACACGCTGACAACAATTTTCAAAGATGCTCTATCTATTCAACAGGAAGGAGGTACCGGTAAGTACCCTGGCCTACCAGAGCTCTTCGGCAGGAAAAACGCGATCTTTTCTCCTCTATTATCGACAGGATCCAACAAAAGGCAGCTGGGTGGTCCAATAAATTCCTCTCTACAACTGGGAAAATGACGATGCTGAAGAGTGTGCTCACCCCGATCCCATCCTTTGCGATAACGTGCTTTCAACTCCCGGGATCACTGTGTAAGAGAATTCAAGCAGCTTTGACTAGATTCTGCTGGGATAACCGTACTGGCAGCCATAAGATGGCATGGATTGCTTGGTCAAAAATGATTCTACTGAAATAACAAGGAGGGTTAGATTTTCGTGATATTCAGAGTATCAACGACGCCTTTCTCACTAAGCTCAGTTGGAGTCTTGTTCGCAAACCGAAGAACTTACTTGGTAGAATTTTGCTTGGCAAATACTGTCCTTCCGGGATTTTCTTACCTGCCCAGTAAGCAGCTCGTGCTCTCATGGCTGGAGAGGCATAATGGTAGGACGTGACATAATTGTTGAAAACTCGGGATGGGCTGTGGCAAATGGTGAAAGTGAATATTTGGGAATCCCAGTGGCTCAGCCTTTCCGAGCAGGAGAGACCTATGGGCCCTGCCCCCGAAGCACTCATAGACCTTTCAGTGGCTGATTTGTTCTTACCAGAGAAGAATGAGTGGAATCTTGAACAGTTTGGACAGATCTCTCGTTTGAAGAACACATGATTAGGATGCTAAAGCCAAACTTGACTTGTGCTCCGGACAGGTTAATCTGGTTGAAATCTGAAACCGGAGAATACACCACAAAAATAGGTTATGCTATTGTGATTCCAAAGTACACTCATATCACTCAGTTCCCGCAAGAAATGTTAGATTTCAACTGGAGAAGAAGTGTCAAACCTCCACACAGCCCCGAAAATTAAAATCTTCATTTGGAACATTTGGAAAATGTTCCATGGAGCCTTGCCGGTTGGCGAGCAACTACGAGCGAGATAGAAAAATGTAGATGGAAGATGTAAACTCTGTGGTTTACCTGAGTCCATTGACCATCAGTTCCTGCATTTCTCATTTGCCAAGCAGGTCTGGAACGCTGCACCAGTATAGCCGAGCGTTAACTACAACGGAACCGCAGAGTTGCCAATGAGTGGAACAGCCTAGTCGCTCATCAAAGTCTCCCACCGACGGGACTCTCAACAGGATCGCTAGCTCCATGGTTCCTGATGGAAAGAAATAGCCTGATGTTTAACGATAAAGGTTACTCTGTGACGGAAGTTATAGCGCTGGCTCCAGCTGCTGCTTGGGAATGGAATAATTGTCAACTACAGGCCCCAACGAATCAGAAACAACCCCCAGTGAGAGCGCCACTTCAGGAAGACTGTGTACTTGTGAGGTCGGATGCAGCTTGGAATAAAGCAAGCAAAGTTGCAGGTCTTGGATGGATTGTTGTGTCGCAAAACAGAGTCTCGTCTTTCTCAGAACCAGCTAGGTTCGTTGGGTCTCTTTTTGTTGCGAAAGGAATGCGTTAAGGGAAGCAGTAATGAGATGTCGAGACCTTGGTCTCTTGAGGCTGTGATGTGAGTCTGACTGTGCTCAGCTTATCAAGGCGTTGACCTCTGATCAATCTTCTGCCAAACTCTACGGCATTGTGGCAGACATCAAGTCTCTTAGTTTATCTTTTGATTTCATCTCGTTCGCTTGGATCTCTCGTGAGAGTAATAAGGAAGCAGATGAAATGGCTAAGAAGAAGTTATCTTCTAAACCTGTGGCCTCAACAAACTTTGCCTAAGTTATTAAATGCAATGAATGTGTTTTAAAAAAAATAGTGTTTTCGGCCAAAGCTGTAAAACTGTGTTTTTTCTGCTAAAACTGTTAAATTGTGTTTTCCCGCCAAAACTGTTAAATTGTGTTTTTCGTCAAAATAGTAAAATTCCAATTTTACCGCAAAAACCGCAAAATCGAGTTTTTTTCGCCAAAACCGCAAAATTGAGTTTTCCGTCAAAACTGTTAAATTGTGTTTTCCCGCCAAAACAGCAAAATCGAGTTTTCCCGTCAAAACCGCTAAATCGAATTTTCCGCAAAAACCGTAAAGTCATGTTTTTCCGCAAAAACTGGAAAATCAAATTTTCCCGCCAAAACCGTTTAACTCGTGTTTCCCCACATAAACCATTAACTCGTCTTTTCCCGCCAAAACTGTAAAATTGTGTTTTTCCGCCAAAACCCAAAAATTGTGTTTTCCCGCCAAATTTTGATATAGTGATTTTCACTAAAATCGCAAAATTATTTTGTTCCGCCAAATAGCAAAATTGTATTTTCTAACAAAACTATATAAGTGTGTATTTTAAAAAATCTAAACAATATTTTCATTTAATAATTATTTTTCTTTTTTTTTGTAGCACATAATAACCATTTAAACTATAAAACTATTGTTTATGATTTAACCATTAAAACTATTAACTCATTAATTTAAATGAATTATGGATTGACCCAATCCATTTGTCAAATGGATTGGTTTTATCCATTAGCCATATAAGCTTAAAACCATATAAATATGGTTTGGGTTGGTTTACCTATTTTGACATCCCTACAGAAAAGTATATATGAGACACGACAAAGTAAACATTCATTACATTGTTTGGTGAAAATATTAAAATTTAACTTTAAAAATTATGCTATCTAATACAGTAAAACCTCTATAAATTAATAATATAAGGACTTTGAAATTTTATTAATTTATAGAGATATTAATTTACAAAAGTTTCCTTATTAACATTTCTTTTTTAAAGATTATTCTAAGATAAGAAAATCATTTTATTTTGGTGCATAGACACTAATTGTTATTTTTTTAATTTGACATTTATATTAATTTTATTATATTATTTGGTGTATATAAGATATATTGCATAGAACTTAAATGTTGGATATAATATTACTAAATCTTTTCAAAAATATATTAAGTGTTAAGAAAATATAACTGTAATTCTATTGTGAATAGAAAACAAACAATAAAATAATAAGTTATTATTTATGTAAAATATGTATACATATAAATTATTAATTTATAATTTTAATGGGACCATATATTTACATAGAATTTTCTAAAAAATTATTATATTATTATTTTATCGATTTGTGACAAATTTCCAACCGACCCAAGTTGGGGTCAGCGAAATTTATTAATTTATAAAGATTATTAATTTAAGGAGTATTAATTTATATTCTACCCTAATGTGATTTTGGTGCATTTCAAATACCTCGAATGTCGGAAGCCCGAATTTGAAGATCTTCAGCCACACTCTTAGTGGTCTCGATAGTGAACCGGCGAATATACGAAGACAGCAGTGGCAGATCCCAAGGAGAAGCAGGCCTAAAAGTCTGGTCCACTTTAACCTTGGACGCAATCAATCCTTTTCCACCACTACATTTTCTGTATTCTTCTGGACTCTTTGGCTTCATGTGCTTGCACAAGCGTTCTGCATCAACATACACTGGCTCCACTGTATAACTACCCCTGAACGTTTCCATCATCCTTATTCCTTTTTCATCTTTCAAGTAGTCTACCTGCCGACAATAAGCAGGAGAAACCCTAATTATTTTTTTTGGCAAGACTTGAACAAAAACATTGAGTCTCGTGAGATATATAGAGGACGTTTCTTACATGAAGTTTTTCTGGTTCTTCGAGGACAATTAGACGTACTGGGAAAGTTCCTCTTAAGAAAAGGAATTTCCATGACACCTCTTTCTCAACCTTCACGATCGGCCTATGCCCTTCACCTTCATCCTTCTCTGGTGTAACTATTCTTGATACGGCTTTCTTCACAAGAAAAGAAAAAAAAAACTCACTCTCTAAAATATTTTCTTATATTTCTATAAAAAAGCTCTAAATATACCCATTTGAATTATACAGTGATAAGTTAAAAAAACAAACCAGAAGTGGGCGACCATTCTTTACTCTGGAGAATGATTCGTTGTCTTGATTAGTTAAAACGTCGTAAGCTGTCTGAGGTGGCAATCCTAATATAAATTCCATTTCCATACGGGAAAGGCCATCAAATTTATGGTCTATGCGCACCTTCAAATATAAATGAAAACTATGGATCGTTATTTCATAGTTCTATATACATACATATATTATATATATAGAGGCAAATGTTTTGTATTTCTTTTAGCTGATTTGATCTTACCTTCACAGTAGGAGAAGGTTCTTGATATTGTTTCTTCTTATTTGCGTCTCTCCATAGTTTTAATTGCTCCATCTCATCTCTCTCATGGTGAGTCTTTGTCTCTCTCACTGGCTTGGATTTAACATTTTCAGATTTTTTAGGCTCTTGTGTGTTCTGACTGATCCAGCCACCAAACCCAGGAAATATACCCATTTACACTCTGAAAATTTAGGCAAAGAGATATGGCGATCAAAAGAGTATCTGAGATATAGGTACCGGTACAAAGAGATAATTGACTTACAGGGGGAAAAGGTCAACGGGGCAAATGATGTATTGTATATGTTATATGGTTTCAGGACCTTAGAAAATAATATAAGATCAGATATAGACAAACACATATATAAAACTGAAAGAATAGAGAAGGTGAAGTGTACCTTACGTTAACGTACCGTCGAGTAAAAATGAAACATGTCGAGGCAGCTAAAGTCTCGTGACTTCTTTCTTGACGTACAAGCGAGAGCTCCAAGGATATTGAACACTACCACTAGGTTTCTTGCCAGGAGCAAGATACGTGCCCGGAAATTTATGGAAAGTATGCCCAGACTCTTCAAATCAATGAGCTGATACATCTAACACAAAGTTAACAGAGAGACTTAACAATCTCGAGACAACATTTCCTGGTGCCAAATTTTTCTACGTATACATGTATAATTCTAGTCTTGATTTCATCCAAAATCCTCATGCTTCAGGTACGTACCTTACTGTTACGAACCAATTAGTGAATGCAATAACCAAAGAGACAATTTTTTTTTCACTTAAGCGGTTTAACTTTTTCCTTATTGATTTAGGATTTATACTATTTCATTTATCCATGACGGTTTATCTATCTTGTAATTCCCTATATAAAGAACACATTATATTATGAATAAGACAACAACCAATTCCTCCCTTTCTTTTGATTCACAACACGTTATCAGCACGATCCTCTAGCCCTAAGCCCACCACGAAATATTCTTCAACTCAGCCGAAAATCATCAAACCCTAAACGCAAATGAATCTGCCTCGGAACTTGAAAGATGTCTTTCTCTCAAACCGTGAGGAACCAAAAAACGATCAAAATGTCAAATCAAAGCCCTCGCCGAGACGAATCCGTCAGTTCAAACCGTTTGTCGAGCTGACCATCGATGCGCCTTCACGCACAGATACAGTGCGCGCGGATTTGCTTTGCAAACCAAATCCGATTCCAATAAGGATTTTCTAGCCGAACTCAACTCCTGTGCAAGATAAGTTTATCATACCTTAGTTGATTCATGTTATCTGGATAGCTTATGGCGTTCATGTAATCTAATGCTCTTCGTGTTGTTTCATGAGTCGAGGGAATTAAAATCTAATATCAACAAGGAGTTCAAGCCGAGAGGAGTTACTGCCCGTGCGATCAAACTCTCTTTTCCATTCAGATCAAAAAGGAGTTCATAGAGATTGCATGAAATCCTATCCGCATGATCTTGCTCAAATCATTGTTCCATTCAACCCAATCGAAGGAAATGTAAATTTTCCATGAACCCTAAAAAAATAGAAATCCTAGAACCCTAACCCTAATTTTCGATAAACCCTAATCAATGAGGAATTAAGATTTGGCTAGATTTGATTGTCTGTTAAGTTGATAGATCATAGATGGTTGTTAAGTTGCTAGATGCATATAAACATATTGCATAAGAACACTCATACTGATAAAAGGACTTAAATGGACTTATTGTTTGCTGGGATTGATTGAGATTGTTTATGACTTGTTTGCAAGCTAGGTTGATAGAAAAGAATTGCATGATTAGGTTAATAGAATCACTTGTTAAACTTGTTAAATCCATACTTGAAATTGATTGATTGATCTGACTGAATGTTTTTGAGATCGAAATCGCATGCTAGGTTGATAGTTTTCACATGTTTTATATTGAATATGAATGTGGATATGGTCAAGATAGATCCCAATAAGTTTTTTTTTTCTCAAGAATACTTCTCTGATGAGAAAAGAAACTATTGTGAGTACAATCACTCTTGGAAGCTCTAAAAGAGCAGATACATATTTGTCTATGGAAACGCAATTTAAAATCATTAATGTGTTATACTTTCACAAGTCTCAAAGGTCAAAAGGATCTAAGATATAAAACATGATCTTAAGTTGGGTATGTTGTGGACTTTTA
This sequence comes from Brassica nigra, assembly GCA_016432835.1. Lineage (NCBI taxonomy): Eukaryota > Viridiplantae > Streptophyta > Magnoliopsida > Brassicales > Brassicaceae > Brassica > Brassica nigra. The sequence continues at coordinate 21,210,032 of CM028243.1, forward strand.
GTTGAGATTCAATTCGAGATTGAGAAAAAGCAGTGTTATCATCTCGAGGGGGAGAATTAGAGAATCTCACATCCCCAGTAAGTGGAACATCCGGAAGTATGTTCACACTGGAAATAGACTTAATGAGTCATTTATAAAATAACCAAGGGATTTGGAATCTAATAATGTTGAAACAATAAGTAAAGAGAAATATTGAATACCTTCAATCAGAAGTATTACCCAAGAGAATATTGTATTGTACTACACAATGATTAGAAAATGGAGATAAATGTAATAGTAAACCAGAAGTTTACCAAAAGTGTAATGTCTGGCAAACCGGTTATGCCATCCCGGTTTAATAATGATGCGAAAGATATATATCATATGGACATTCGTTGAAGAACCAAAAGATTCTTACGAATGATCTGCTATATGATGCTTGATTACAAGGCAATACAAGAATACGATTTCACCAGTCAAATACATTTTAAATCTATTTATACAAGGAGATGTTAGTGGGCTTGATCACCCACTGGTGGACTGATCATCCACCATATGTTTATAATTAATTCATCGACAAGAAGGTCGTATGTATCCTTGTTATTAATCCACAACCTAATGTTTGCGAGAGTAATTAGTAAAAATGGTGAATTCATAAGTCTTTGATGATTATTTAATGCATGTGGAGATACATGATGAACATCTTGTAGCTAATGTTCATACATAAGACGCAGCAGCATTGATTCGCATAATGCCAAAGAGTAATTAATAACTCTCCCCATTAAATTGGTTTTGGGTCAGAAACCAAAGATTCCCATCTACAAAAATTTAGATAAGTTGTAGTTGCTCCACCACACCGTCAAAATATGGGACCTCAAATGAGGTTATGAATATGTTGGATATGGTCTCCATTGATGATAAAAATCTAGAAGATTTTATAAGAAAGACTCAAAAGTTAGTCTATCCAACATTAGGGGGAGAAACGAAACAACTGGAAAATAAATGAGTTGAAATGAATTATCTTTGATCCTCGGACTAAAACACGTGATTATAAGTCCAAAATGAATGTATGAAGATAATTATATTACAAAGATTAATATATGAGTTGCCATACTCATTTTCTGACCCTAAGAGAGTGATTAAGTCACAAGTACCAGCTGTAAATGCTCCAGTTAAAATAGATGTCCCAGAAGGACAATATCAAACTGCTAATGAGTCTAAAGAACGCCTAAAGCATGATAGACCCATCGGTTCTTAAAAAAAAAAAAGATCCTCGGAAAAGAGAAGGAGCTTAAATGAGAATGGCAGAATTGAGGAATGAAATATTAAGGATCTCTAGAAGAGATAGGAAACATGACAAGAAAGAAATTAAGGTACCTGAGAATAAAGAAATCTCAAATAGCTATGTCATGTCTAGAACCGATATCAAATCGACGTCGTTAATATTTATGCATGCCATGTAGCAGTTGATGAGAATGAGGATCATGAACCATCTATTGAAAAGTGTACACAAGGAAATGATTGGCCAAAAATATAAATAAGCAATAGATGTGGGACTAAATCTCTTGGAAAAAGAGTAGTATTCGGACCGGTAGTCCGTACACCTAATGGTGTAAAACCAGTGGCACATAAATGGGTCTTTACATGAAAGAAAGAATGAGATGATGAAAAGTTATGAGATGCAAAAGAGTAGTTTCACAAGAGTTCTCACAAAGACCTGGAATTATTATAAGAAACACATCATCAGGTGGTGGAAGCATCAACTTTCAAGTTTCTTTAGTCTGGCAACAAAGAAAAGGAATTGAGAGCCAATAGAACAATGAAATTTATGTGAAAGATCCAAAAGAATATAAGCTGCAAGAAGCAGTGAACCCCATAAGGATCTAGACTGCTAGAAGCAGCAATTGCTAGTTCTCGAGAACATTACCGCGTGAGTATATTGAACATATAAAGAAAATAATTCTTGGTCATGAAATGCCATGATATATTAATTTTCCTAATCTCTTTCATAATTGAAAGATGTGATTCTGTATGGCAAGAAGAATGGTCATACTAGTATATCTTATAAGAAAGGGATGAATAACTTGTATATACAGTATGAAAGTTTAAGGGATTGTCTTTAAAGGAGATTTGGACATGGTTCCATATAGACCAAGATATGACCTTTTTGTGTGAAACTAATATTATGGACAAGAAGTCCAATGGTCTAAGAGATTATTCGACAACCAAACGAGTTTATTCATTAAAGAAATGATTATATCAATTCTCAAAAGGATGATATGTATGTGATAATACTTCTCTCAAAGAGCTGATGCTTCCAGGGGGAGAATATGATGATGTGCTTGGTTGTACTCTTTTCCTTATCATGATTTTTATCCCATTGGGTTTTTCCATGTCAAGGTTTTAACGAGGCAACAAAGAACACAAAGACACCTAAAGAGGAATGTTATCAATCTCTTAAAGTATTTTTGAGATTTAGAGAATCAAGAGAGAATGATCAAGATCAGTCATACTTGAAAAGAACCAAGGACACATTCCACCTGCGAGACAGAATCGAAAGGTCAAAAGTTTGTCAATCAAACAAGATATTCTGTATGGAATTAAAATATGAACTTGGTGTTCAGAGAAAGATCTTTGAGTCTATTTTCGTCTCCACTTTGAATCAAATCATTCCAGAAGATGGAACTTGAGATATGACTATTTTCGTGGGACATGTACAAGCTGTATCAGAATACCTTTTATCATCTGATAAGGGGATATGACCCAACATATCAGAGCCGACCTATTCACCAAGTCACTTCCGACCTCGACATTCAAGAACCTTACGCATCAGATCGGGATGCGTCGACTGAAAGACATTCAGTGAGGTACGCATCAGGGGGAGTAATACGTGTTGTACTCTTTTTTTTTATCCATGGTTTTGTTCTATTGGATTTTCCTGGAAAGGTTTTAATGAGGTAACATCCAAAGTGTATTACAAACTCTTAATGGTTATAACATTCAAGGGGGAGTGTTATGAACCAATTAGTGAATGCAATAACCAAAGAGACAATTTCTTTTTTCACTTAGGCGGTTTAACTTTTTCTTTATTGATTTAGGATTTGTACTATTTCCATTTATCTATGACGGTTTATCAATCTTGTAATTTTCTATATAAAAGGCATATTACGTTATAAATAAAACAACAACCAATTCCCCCTTTCTTCTGATTCACAACATTTACATCTTTATAGTTATGTTTCCAAGAATAATATGTTATTTGCTTTTGGTCTAATTGTGTCCATTTGGCTACAGCCTGGAGCGACAAAAATTCAGTGGGTTCATCTATCGGGTCTGTATATGAATCTTTATGCACACACAGTTTATCCCTTTTTCCGAAGAGTTTATAGGTGGATTCACCGCTTTAGATTCCTTCATTTTTTTCTTTAAGGAGAAAATTTTACGATCAAAGTTTCTACGAAAGGAGATGTCTCGGACTCGTTACTATGAAACATTTTCAACACAAGTTTACTATCTTGTGTAATGGTCTCTATGGATCAGAAAATGCAATCAAAATTTCCTCGGATTTCTCGTATAGGTGAGGGTTGAATCTCGAGGTCACAACCTAAAGTGACTACTTTTTAGCTATCCAATTTTGTCGTGAAGGCCATATCGATGGATTCAAGTTTCGCCTCGAGTTCGCTGTCATTTTTTCAAAAAGACCTATCTGTTTTATTTCTCTTTGTTTTTCTAATTTATGCTTACCAAAGATAGTGAATAATTCACTCTTTTTATTGTATCCCAACAATTTGAGTTTAATGAAAGTAAACCGTGTTCAAAAAAAAAACTGTTCTATTTAATTTGGAAGTTTTAGGGTTTATTGATGTGGCTGATGGATATTAATTAAATGCTGACGACGTATCCTGCTCTTTTTTTCTGACTAAACGATGTATCCTGTTCTTTTGCCCGGAGCATCTTGTTATACGTGTTCTGGGACGTTTTCCACCCTAGCGAGAATTTATATCAAACGATTCCACCAAAGATAATTGAATAACTCAAGAAGAAACTCGCATGATATATTTCTACATTTATCTTTAATTTTAAGTTTTTAACTAATTATATACTTATAATGTATTATTCATGTTCTGTTTCCATATTCATAGAAAAATAAAAGTTATCACAAAGTACAAAACCAGTGCTCGTTTCTCTTATTAGACATTTGGGGATCTTTTCTGTCGAGTTATTAACCAATGTCTTGTCTTAATAGACATTTTGGGACGACAAATCTTGTATTTTCTAATATGGTTTCAGACGAAATACACATACGAGCGTTGTTCCTTGACTTCCTTTCCTCTGTTAGAAATGAGATAATGGTTTTCTTTTTTGAAGTATACCTTACGTTTAGTACGGCTAAGAACAAAAGATAAGAAAGTGGGTAGCTCAATTCTCGTGAATTATTTCTTGACGTTCAAGCGAGAGATATTACCTCAGACAACACACAGCGTTTAATAATGAATGAAACGGACCAAGAAATGGAAATCTATAATATGATGGGGCAGTTGAGTCACTCCTGAAGCGACACGTCAGCGTTTTTGTGGGGCCCACTTCTAAAAAGTGTCAATCCATGGTTTGAACCCAGGTTATTAAGATACAACATCCACCATTTATACCACTGAACTAATCAATAATTTGTACATTGATGGTCGAAACTAATATATATTTATGAAGCTTGGAAGTCATTATTTCTTGGGCTTTCTCTAAGGGCGGGCCTGCAAATGTATTATGAGATTAATTTTTAAAAGAGCTTCATCACGTTATATTAAGAAATAGCTTAAGTTTGCAACAATTATAGTTTTCTCATATTGTAAATCGTCGTTGTTTAACATGAGTTAGAATTCTTTTCATCATTGTATCGGACTGAGTTATAGAGTTGCGCCGTTTGTCTGTTCGTAATTTTTTTTTACCGGTGAACTATTCATCTCCCCATCTTAAATCGCTTGATCATAAATATTTCTGTTTTGTAGCCCCTCTGTAAACCCTATATATATATGATTCTCATCTTTGATGAACCCAATTTGCATCTCCACATAAATCATTTATTCTTCTTAACTTTAACCATCTTCTAGAAAATGTCTCTCTCCGCCTTTCCAGTTTCTCAAACCAGCGTCACCGGCGTCTGTCACTCAACCTTCGAGTTTCTCCTTATTGGTCGTAGTAGTCAGAGCATTGTCGTTGGCCTCCTCCGCTTTTGGGATTCCTTGAAATTTAAGAAAGACAGTGAGTTTATGGTAAGTTAATATTTGATCTATCACATTTATTTAACATAAATTGTTTTTAATTGATTTCCTGATTCTTTGTTGAATAATATTATTTGCAGATTTTGTGATTCATGAATTTATTTCCGCCGGATGTGCTAATCATTACATGCCATCTTTGAAAGCCGGTTCGTGAAAATCGATCGTTTTGAGATTGTTAGGTGCTCAAATATGTACAAAATAATTGATCATCAATTCCTCATTGCATCAAACATTATTGATGAAGTCATCACGAATGCTCCTGAGATCAATTTCTAGTCATGATTAGGCTGTTCGACAATCTCCAAATGATTGCAAACACAAACTTCAAACTTCCATGTATATTATCATATTACATACGGGTTTATATTATGTTTCGATATTATAAATGATATTTAAACTCACATGTGGTTGGGCAAATCCGTTCTGTCCAGAGCTTGGACCTCACAAAAGAAACAACTCGAGTCATTATCCGTATCCTCTATGACCAGTCAGAAAAAATCAACACACAATTACTGTCTATATTGTACTAACGTCAATGTTCAGAAATATTTCATACCCAAGATCTGTGGTCGTCTATTTATCTCCCTTACTTATCAAACTAATTCCACACAAACCTTTATTTTACAGCTTAAAAGAAACCACAACAACCCAAATAATCAAAACAACAAAAACTAGAATCCAAAAACTAGAGTCCGAAAAAATGACGAATCATTAATGATCGCCTTATTTGTCTAATTTTACAAATAACTTTAAACCAAATATACCAAACCAAGCACATTAACTAAAACTCAACGACATACAATCGAGTCAGGTAAACAAATACAAACTACACAACCAGATTTTTTTGAGCAAAAACTACACAACCATTTATTTAACAAATTATAAACATACTTTCGCAGATGCTTATGAAGAAGACAAAGAAGACAACCAAGATCAGTGAAATCACCTAATCGAAAAAGCGGAGTAAATTATGAACTCCGATAAATATAACAAACAACGATTTTTGTTTACATATTACCCATCAAATTAAAGAGAAACAAACACATGCACACCAAGAGATACAAGAGAAAATCCAGACAGACACAAATGCGACAACAACATCTCCACCTGCTCACTCTTCTTATCTTGTGAAAATAGCTTACATGTTCAATGTCAAAATACCAATGCTATTGTCTTCTTATGAAAAATACATAAATTTGTTGAAAATCCATTAAGGTCCAAACACTCAGAATTATCACTCATTTTATAGTTATTTCTACAAGTCTTCATGTATTTGTTTTAAAGGTTCTGTAAAAGCAACAAATTTATAAATAAAATAAAAATATAACAAACATAATAAAGATAATAAAAATTATTACTTAATACATACAATGTACACAATTAATCTGGAGAAAAAAAAATCCAGAAACAAAGGTACTCTCAACAACTTTAATTTAATTTATGTATAACAAATAAAAAAGACAAACAAACAATAATTCTAAGTGACACAGTAAGCAACACTACAAACTATATCTATCACATTACTAACACAGTTTAGTCCTTCATAAAGGGAGAACAATGCCTATACAGTTCATCATCATAACTCTAACCCTATAACAATAAAAAAACTTGAAAAACAATGATCGACCGAAAACGCAAAACTCACACTACAATAACTCTAGCAAATATTGAGATGAAACTCTGTTCATAACCCCGCGCTTGCGCCCTCCAGACTCACACACTTTTGCATATTAGGAAAATAATCGCAGATGTGAAACTCTCCCGAAGACGGAATAAACAATAAAGATCATACTTTTATTTTTTCCAATACAATAGTTCAGAAAAGGCCCATTGTAATTTGAGCCTAACGTTTTAAACCCACGATTTTATGATCAACAATTCAAATAATTAGAAAGACAACAAAAAAAAAAACTCCACAGCTCAAATAAACCACTAAAATAAATATTTATATAACAATATGAATAGAATTCTCATTTTGTATTCAAGACATTTCTTCAATAAATTTGAAAGTAAAGCTATACATTAAGCAATTGTGAAGGTCAACATTTTATGCAAATAAAAAATATTAATATTTTTTATGGAAGATTGATGTTATGAGAAGAATTTACAATTCTTCTTATTTGACCCTTTTAAATATCATAACAAACAAAGAGAAAATTAGTCTTCATAACAAGAAGAATTCAATAAATCACCGTAATTAAATACTAAAACATTAATTTCAATATTCAACATCATAATAAATACACTATATAAACAAACGTAAAAATAAATAGGCAAAAATAACATCAATTCCTAACAATCTATAAACATATCTACAATGTGATAAGATTTCACAACCAAACACAAACATGAATAACAATTCACTTCTTACCCATCGACTCTCACACCAAACAACATCAACAGGAGCAAATCCTAGACTATTACTCCAGGTCTGTATACAAAGACTAAACACACAACAATCGGTCATCGATTTCCAGGTACCATCAATTTTTGACAATCAAGGTTATTACAATGACTCAGTCGCTGAATCATTAGATTTCATGTTATCATATCATGACATTCATCATCCCGACTCTACATTCCTTATTGAGGAGACTAACCAATATGTGATGAATTTATTGAGGGAAAACCATAATATTATATCCCAACATCTTCAAGTTACTCTCACCATTAGAGACTACAATCTAAATGCAACCGCAAGACTTGACGTTGATCTAGTCATCATGGACCTAGAAGTAACCCGACAACCGAAGAGGAAAACCATATATGCACCATCTGCTTTGAGAATTACACCAATGTAACCAATATTTCGACACTCACCTGCGGCTATAAATTTCATTTTCTTTGCATTAATCATTGGCTACGTACAAATATAAGTTTCCCAATGTATCGGGAAAGTAGTTTATGAACCAAAACAAGGTAATAATAAATAATAATTTCATGTTTCAAACTCAAAATTCATTGTCTCATTCCTTACTATTCTTGGTATAATCATCAAACAACATTCGGTAAATATTCAAGGGCATAATCAATGGATAAAATCACATATACAAAATTACCCGATACATCAACAATGTCACCGGCCTCGCGCCTGCGCGGGGGCTATGCAACTAGTAAATATAATAGACAAGCAAGAGTCTCCTAATCAAAAAACATAAAAAAGATTCTACAAACTCAAGTTACAAATTTATTATATACATATATTGTGTATTATTACTGTTTAATAACTTATGCTAGTGTTTGTCACGTTTGTTGCTTGAAGCTCTTATAAAAATTATATATAGTATTCATCATAAGGAATCTAGAGAATTTATTGAAGTGAATTCACTATTGAATTAGATGAGATAACCAAAACAGTACTGGGGTTGGTGCATTTCAAAAACCTCGGATATCGCCAGCCCGCATTTGAAGATCTTCAGCCACTTTCTTAGTGTTCTCGACAGTGAACCGGCGAAAGTACAAAGACAACGGTCGCAGATCACAAGGAAAAGAAGGCCTAAAACTCTGTTTCACTGTCACTTTGGATGGCTGGACGCAATCAATCCCTTTCCACCACTACGATTTCTGTATTCTTCTCGACTCTTTCGGCATCATGTTCTTGCACAAGCGTTCTCCATCTGTCCATCCACATACACTGGCTCCACTCTATAGCTACCATGAAACGTGTCCAAGAACTCCATCGCATTTCTATCCTTCCCGTAATATGCCTGCCGACAATAAGCAGGAGGAACCCTAATTAAATTTTCCAAGATTTGAACAAAAACATTGATTCTCATGAGATATATAGAGAGAGACGTTTCTTAAGTTCTTTTCACAATTTTCTTTCCACAATTTTCCAAGACGTTTCTTAAGTTCTTTTCTTACGAAAATCATTAGTATAGTTGATAAATTTGGCTTGTTGAACCCCCAACGCCAGGGTTCAATAGCCACTCTGACCCTTTTCACAATTTTTTATTCATCTGTAGCCAAGACTCGACGAACTAAATGCACCGTTTTGACGAGAGAAAAACAGAGGCGATTTGGAGGGCAATTTCGAGCTAGGTCATCGCGATGGATTCGGCGGACTTGCCGAGCTCATCTGATCCACCGGAGAGAGGTCGGAAAGATCGTGAGGTTGAGGAGATTTCAGTGGAAGTAAAGGTTCCAGGAGAAATCGATTTGAAGAAAGGGGTGCAAAGCTGGGCTTCGAAGGCGACATATAAGAGGGCGTTGAAAAAGTATGATGTTGAGATTATATCAAAGGATGGGAAGAGCAAGGTGGCGATTCCAGATGATATCGCTCCGGAATCTACTCCGTTGTGGGAGGAATTCGTAGTTGGGAAGTTCCTAGATCTAGCATCCTACATAGCCAAGGTTCATATGGTTGTGAATAAGATCTGGAATCATCGAGAGTTGAATGCAAAGGTGGAAGTGTACGATGTTGATGCTAAGACTATGAGATTCAAGATATCAAATGTGAAAGCTCGGGAGAAAGTAATCAGAAGAGGGATGTGGAACATAGCGGGAGTTCCAATGGTTGTGAAGAAATGGACACCAAAGGCGGAAGAAGAAACGCATGAAGAGGAGGCTATTCCGATGTGGGTTCACCTGCGAAAGATTCCTCTTCATGCGTTCTCTTGGGAAGCTCTGAGTTTCATGATAAGCACGGTGGGTTTCCGGTTCGTCTTCATCCAGAGACTATTGCATGTTCAAACTTTGAGGAGGCAAAAGTGTTTGTGAAAGTAGATGTTTCAAAGAAGCTGCCAAAGGAGATAGACTTTACGATGGGAGGCAAAGAGTTTACAGCAGAATTTTATTATCCTTGGTTGCCTTCGCGTTGTGCTCACTGTGAGAAGTGGGGGCATAATGAGAAGGTTTGTGCTATGAAAATTAGCGATCAGAAGCTGGGGAAGAAAGAGAAGACAATAATGGAAGGGAAAAGTGGTAATACTGAAAGTTCAGAGAAACGAGTGGAGAATAAAGAAGCTGCAGTGCAAATTCAGTATGAAAGTCATGTGGTGAAAAATCTTTCAGTTGAATCAGAAGTTATGAAGGATACTGTTATCTTGGTAGATGGTGCTGGCTCTGGATCTGGAAGTGAAGTGAAGAATGATAATGAATGGTCTCTAGTTACAGCTGATAAAGTTGGAAGAGCTCAAATTCTGATGCGAGATACTGGAGAAGTTCTTATATCGGCATCGAAGTATACTGTTTTATTACCGGAGGAAATGGAGGATGGTGAGATAGCGGAAGCTCATGAGATGGAATAAGATGATAATGAGGAAGTTGAATCATTGGAAGTTTTAGCGGGTGAGGAATTGGAAGATGTGTTTTTGGGTCAGAAATCTAGAGAGAAGGATAAAGTAGCAATGCAAAAAGGAGGTAGAAGAGTTCAGAAGACTAAAGCTCAAGAGGTACAACCTAAGAGTAAAAGGTCTTATCGACGTAAACTATAAAAATGGCGTGTTTTTTCTGGAATATTCGTGGATTCAATAAAGATTTGAAACATTCCGTGGTGGCTGAGTGGATAAGTAAAAAGGAGATGCAATGTGGATGTATTCTGGAAACTAGAGTGAAGGAAGGAAAATCTGGGAAAATTCTAAAAAAGGTTTTTAAGGACTGGTCTTCAATTACCAATTACGAAGACAGTCAGGGAGGGAGAATTTGGTTATTATGAAGGAATTCGGTCCATATGTCTCCAGTATATAAATTGGATCAAGTTATTACCTGTTTGGTGGAGATGAAGGGAGTGGAGGAGTTCTATTGTTCTTGTATATATCGAGTAATCAAGTTGATGAGAGGAAGAAGCTTCGGGAGGATCTCGTTTTTCACCATGAAGCTCCTTGCTTTCGAAACAAGGCTTGGATGATTATGGGCGATTTTATCGAGATACTAGATGGAGTTGAGAGTTCAAGATTTGAGGATATGAGTAGGATCCCTGGTGGTATGAGAGATTTTCAGAGTTTGGTTTTGCCTTGCCAACTCACTGATATGGCTTATCAAGGACCAAGATACACATGGTGCAACAAGAGGGAGGAGGGGGTTATTTGTAGGAAGCTAGACAGAGTTTTGCTTAATGATGAGGCGCTGTGCAGATTCAGTAATGCTTACTCTATCTTTGAAGCTGGTGGGTGTTCTGACCATATGAGGTGCAAAGTTCAGCTAGTAACTTCAACTGAGAAGATAAAGAGGCCATTCAAGTATGTTAATGCTATTAGCAGTGTTCCATCTTTTCTCCCCATGGTTCAGAAGTATTGGGACTCTACGGTTAGGATGTATCACTCAACCTCTGCTATGTTTTGTTTTTCAAAAAAGCTAAAGCTCCTGAAACCGTTAATTCGGGAGCTGGGAAGAGAAAGCTTGGGAAATCTTACAAAACGCACAAAGGAAGCTTATGATTTTCTGTGTGTTAAGCTGAGTAATACCTTGGCTAATCCAAGTGAGGGGGCTGTCCAAGAAGAGGCGGAAGCATACGGCAAATGGTTACATGTCGCAAGTCTAGAGGAAGATTTTTTGAAACAGAGGGCAAAGTTACATTGGCTTGATATTGGAGATAAAAACAATAAGACGTTTCATAGAGCCATCAAGACCCATCAAGCCCAGAATATGATCAGAGAAATCAGATATGCGAATGGTAGTGTGGTGAATCAGCATTCGGAAATAAAAAAGGAGGCAGAAGATTTTTTCGCTCAGTTTCTCAATCATATCCCGGAGAGTTACCAGGGTGTTACAGAGGAGGAATTGCATGATTTACTTCAGTTTCGTTGCTCGATGGATGAGTGCAGATTGTTAGAAGCTGATGTTACTGCAGAAGAGATCAGGAAAGTTCTTTTTGCTATGCCTAACAACAAATCCCCTGGACCAGATGGTTTTCCTTGTGAGTACTTCAAAACCACTTGGCCTATCATTGCCCAAGACTTTGTTGTAGCTGTGCAATCAGTCTTTAGATTTGGCTTCCTGCCAAAAGGAGTTAACTCTACTATCCTTGCGCTAATTCCCAAGAAGCTGGATTCAATGGAGATGAGGGATTACCTTCCAATAGCCTGTTGTAACGTCCTTTAAAAGGTTGTTTCAAAAATCTTGGCAAACTGACTCAAAGAGCTTCTTCCAAGTATCATTTCTGAGACGTAGTCAGCATTTGTGAGAGGAAGGCTGCTTATGGAAAATGTGCTTCTCGCCTCTGAGCTGGTTAAGAGTTACCACAAGGACATGGTATCTCCTAGATGTCTAATGAAGATAGACATCTCAAAGGCATTTGACTCAGTGCAATGGGATTTTGTTTTGAAGAGCTTGAGAGTGTTGGGATTTCCGGAGAAAAATATATACATTGGATCAAGCTTTGTATTACAAGTCCTTCTTTTTCTGTGTAAGTGAATGGGGACCTTGCTGGTTACTTTCAAAGCTCAAGGGGACTTCGACAAGATGTTCGCTTTCGCCATACTTATTTGTACTCTGTATGAATGTCTTATCCATGAATATTGATAGAGCAGTGGTTGAAAAGAAGTTTAAATTCCACCCTGGTTGCAAGAGTCTCTCTCCCACGCATCTATGTTTCACCGATGACTTAATGGTGTTCGTAGAGGGATTAAAGAAGTCGATAGAAGGGGCTCTCTCTGTTTTTGAAGTGTTTGAGAGTTGGTCAGGTCTACGAATTAGTCTGGAGAAATCTACGATCTTTATGGCTGGTGTGGCAGAGGCTGAGAAGAGTAGTATCCTGACTAATTTTCCTTTTGAGAAAGGAGACTTGCCAGTGAAATATTTGGGTTTACCTCTTATGACCAAGAGTATGAGGCGTCAGGATTATCTACCTCTACTGGAAAAGATCAGAAGTACCATCTGCACTTGGACTTGTAGATTTTTGTCCTATGCTGGGAGGTTACAGCAGATTAACTCTGTGCTTCTAAGCATTGTTATTGTTTGATCAGGATTTTTCCAGCTTCCTAGTGCGTGTGTGAAGGAAGTGGAACAACTTTGTGCAGCATTTCTCTGGACATGTCCATCTCTGAAAACTAAAAGTGCAAAATTTGCATGGAGTGACATCTGTTGTAGGAAAACTGAAGGTGGTTTGGGTATAAGGAATCTAAAGGAAGTAAACAAAGTTAATGGATTGAAGCTGATATGGAGACTCCTATCTGGTGATTCGTTATGGGGTAAATGGATCAAAAGGAATTTGCTCAAAGGAAAGAATTTCTGGGAGGTAAATTCAAAAACTCAGTCAGGATCTTGGATGTGGCGGAAATTTTTGAAGCTAAGGGATGTTGCAAAGCTGTTTCATAGGAGAGAACTGGAAAATGGAAGACATATATCATTCTGGTTTGATATTTGGTCTGAGAGAGGAGCTTTATATGATCTGGTGGGTTCTCGTGGTATGATTGAGATGGGAGTGAGTAAAGAAGTGACATTGGAGGAAGCAGTTTATGCAATTAGAAGAAGAAGAAAGCATCGTTCGTGCTTAATGAGATAGAAGAAGATTTGCATACTATTGCTAGTAAGTTCGTTTTGGAGAAGGAGGATAGGAATTTATGGAGAGGTAAACATGGGTTTAAGCAGAAATTTTTTACTCAAGATACTTGGTTCTTACTGAGAGTGAGTAGACCTCCTTGTCCTTGGGCTCATGCAATATGGTTTACTCAAGCTACTCCAAAGTATGCATTTATGACGTGGTTATCTGTTAAAAACAGATTGTCTACTTTGGATAGAATAGCTAGCTGGAGTCCGGGAGTTGATGCAACATGTATTCTCTGCAAAAGCGAAGTAGAAACTCGAAAGCACTTGTTTTTGAGTGTGTATACTCTGCGCAGGTCTGGGAGTTTATTGTGAAAGGGATCTTGAAAAGCTCTTATACAAATATCTGGTCAGAGATCATCGAGCTTATTTCTGATGATAAGAGGGAGAAGATGAGCCATTTCTGTCTTCATTATGCTTTTCAGGCTGTGTTGTATGCAATCTGGACTGAGCGAAACAGAGTAATTCATGGAGAGAAGTTGATGCCTCTTTCTGCTTTAAAGAAGATGATCGATAAAGGTATTCGGAACAGGACTACATTGATGAGTAAAGATGGTTCCAAGAGAATGGAGCAACTGATGCAATACTGGTTTTATACTAGAATGTAAATAGGCTTGATTTTGGGAGGGGGATAGCTAGAGTTACATTTTCTAGTATAAAATATGCACTCTTGTATAAAGGTTTTTTTGAATAAATTTAACATTCATTCAAAAAAAAAGTTCTTTTGGGTCTTCGACATGTAAGACGTATTGGGGTAGTTCGTGACAAGAAAAGGAAGTTCCATGACAACTCTTTCTCAGCCTCCACGGCCAGCGTAATCCCCTGATCACCTTCATCCTTCTCTGATGTAACTTTTCTTGATAAGGAAAAAAAAGAAACCTCACTCTCTAAAACATTTCCTTTCTTCTATTATTTTTGTTAAAGCTCTTAAATATATCCATTTGAATTATATAATGACTAGTATGATTAACCCGTACTACGTACGGGTACTTTTCCTTGCTTTTCAATAAACTAAAATGTTATTTTTCTTTATCTATAATTAATAGCAAAGCCTCTTCTTTGGTTAAGCATAATGAATACAACATTAAAATTTATGTTGTTGAAAAAATACATTAATATTTATTTTTCATAAAAGTAGTTTTGAATAATTAGAAGAAATTATGTTTTTAACTTGGAGAAAATAATTGATGATAACATGATATTGCAGTTTATTTTTTTTGTAAACAATAGTTAGAACATATTGCATCATTTAAATTTGGCTGACCAAAATATGAGATAGTATACTAATAATTAAACAGATGTAAACATATTTAACTCATTACTTAATTTTGTTGTACTTTATTTCTGTTTTACCAAATTCAAATGACCTCAAGCATATCTAGAGTCTAGAGATACATATATGCTAAGCTTCTGATATTTGTTAAATAATGTTCAAAATAATCCTTTAGGGGTTGTACCAATTCGAGATTTAAGAAATTTTCAAGTATAAAATCTTTTCAGCTATATTATTAAAAAGAAAAAAATGTTAAGGACTACTTGGTGATCGACCCATAAACAGGCCAATACCGCGCAGACCCATCCGGCCCAGTCCATAGGCGGCCGTTCCTTGTCCATCCGGCCCATTCGCCTAAGTCATTAGCGAATGAGAACTTTCCATTTATCTATATACTTGATGTTTTCCTATTTCCATATGTATTAGGATAAGTGCTATTTCCTATTCCCATTAGGATTAGGATTTCCTTTTTTCTTTATGACGGTCTAATCTATGACGGTCTAATGTATGTATAAATATAGACCTTCTGGTCATGGAAATAATAAGCCTTCAGAACATCTTATTTACAATACGTTATCAGCACGATTCTCAAAAATCCCTGAGACACAAAAATCGCCCACATAAACCCTAAAACCCTAATCGATCTCTCTCTCTCTCTCCATCTCATTCACGTGAAACCCTAATCTTTCCTGACGGCCAGGCGTGCTCCTCATCTTCGTTTGAGATCCGACCAAGCAACAATAGGCCAGGCGTGCTCTCTTCTTCTCTTTGGTGGTCCAAAATCTACACTTCAAAGTTCTAAAGGTAAAATCTAAGAAACCTAATTAGCAAACCCCAAATAGAACTGTTAGGTTGAATGGATCGTTTAGGTTGCTAGATGGAACCTATTGAATTGCTTGATTGATTGATTGATTGCATAAAGCCTAGAACCCTGGTGCTAGGATTGTTTAAAACCCTAAGAACATTAATCCCAGCTGTATTGCTCATAAAATCTGAAACCCTAATTGGTTTTACTTGAAATCCGATATGATTGATTGTTCTAATTGATTGATTGAGCTGTTCATATTGTTATTGATTGATGTTCTGAGGTCTAGGTTGCTAGATTTATTGACTCTTTGATTCAAATTCTGAATTCCTAATCTAGAATCTAAATCTCTAAAGGGCCTTGAAACCCTAATTTGGTTTTAAATCCGATTGTTTCCTATTTTGCTTGATAAATATGTTAAGATCGACTTAAATGAAAATAGGAATTGCTAGTATTTATCAGAACCCTAATTGAAATTTTCCTGATTACTAAATTGCAAAATTTCCCTTTTTTCCGAATATTTTCCTTTTTGTGAAAATAGCCTTTCATGCTTGCTGAAAAATTTCCTTTTACCATTAGGGTTGCTAGAAACCTGCTAAAATCAACTGATTGATCTGATTTTTTTTAAAAAATTCTGACAATGCTTGTTTTGATAAATTGAAACCGAAAAATTTTCAAAACCCTAATTTGCAAATCTGATCCGATTTTTTTTGATGATGTTTGAATTGATTTATTTTTTTCAATACTCTGATTGCATGATCATATAGAAATTAAATTGCTCAGGTTGCATCATAAAATTTTAGATTGTTTAATCATGATCAGATTGATTGTGTTATCCAAATGGCCGTGTGGCCTTGCATTCATTCTTGTGGCCGTGTAGCCTTGATTAATAATGTGGCCATGTGGCCTCCTTGTTGGATCTGTGTGCATTGCTTATTTGAATTAATGGCATGAATTCTAAAATCCTGAATTGATTGATAAATAATTTCAGATGTCGAAATTTGAACCTTCGGATTATGCTGTCTTAAATCTCTCTGGAGATAATTGGTTGGAATGGGCAATGAACACTTCAGTTGTCCTGAAGTCTAGAGGACTCAGAAGGAGTATAATTAAGGGCAATTATGCAACTGAAAGTGAAAAGTATAGGGCCATAACAATTATGCGCCATCATCTCACTGAGGATCTGAGAAATCAGTATCTACATATTGAGAATCCTCATGACCTTTGGACAGAATTAAAGTCCAGATACACAATGGTGTTATTACCAAAGGTCAGGCATGAATGGATGAGTCTCAAATTCCAAGACTTTGAGTCTGTGGATGAATATCACTTGCTTTGTCCAAGATAGTTTACAAACAGAGACTATGTTGTGTGGAGGTAACAGAAGAGGATTTACTGTTTAAGACATACTCCACATTCTATCCAGGAGATATGCTGTCAAGACATATCTATACATCAAAAGGTTTCACCACCTATGATCAGATGCTTTCATTCCTATTGATAATTGAGCAGAATAAAATGCTAAAGAAAAGCAGTGAGATGCATGAGAAATCCGAAGCAGCCGTGTCCAAAATAAGGGATGGTGTGGCCTGTCTATTGACTAAGAAAATAAGACTTTGACATTCTGATTTTATGTTTTATGCGTTGCTTTGATTTGCTTGTCATTTACAATTCTATAGCAATAATAATATTTTTTTTAGTTATCTTGTTTGATTTGCTTGATGATCTCTTGATTGATAAATGACAATGAAAACTTAATAAAAGGATAGTCAGTCTATTATAGACCACGGCAAAAGGCATTGCCTAAAGGGGCACGAATTTATTCACCCAATAAAAGACCCATTGAGTTATAAAGACTTGGACAAAAAATGGTTTCCAAATTGAAACAATGGGCAAAAGAGAACAAAAGGTTCTACAGATTTGAAAAATCGCCTAAGGCCTTATAAGAAAGAGGTCAAAAACTATACATGTGTACTCTACTGATCTAGACTATGCTAAAGATCAGTATGATAAGAGGCAAAGAGCCATGGTAACCATATTGGTATAGCCCACGATTTTATACACTATATAGCATGACTGGATTAGCCATCCTAGTATAAACTTGATGCAAAGATTTGATATTGCAAAAGGCAAACAGAGTTATCCCATAAAATCTCACGTTGTGTAACATGTACACAAGGGAAACTCATTAGGTTATAATATCCCAAGCATCTAAAGATTATAGCATGTTCATGAGGGGGAGTGAGGAAAAACCCGTGGTCCATGACCATACTATAAACATGGACATGACAGCTTGGCCGCACAGGCCATTAGCTTGGCCATACAGGTCATTACCTATAAGGTTCAGACTTTAAAGTCTATAAGCTTGGGGACATCACGAGTTTTACATGTATATAAGGATAATATGCATCAGGCCATATAAGTGAGCATAGATATTCCCATCTCAGATTGAATACGGGTCATGAGCCGGACAGACACCATCTTAAGAGATTTTGAATAAACCACCACAGACATATGTGCCGTCTAAGATGGAACCTCAGAAGAGGATTGGGAATATATGTTAGATATGAACATGTCTTTCTCACACGAGTTTTTAAGAGACCTTGAGCAAAATATGGGTGATCAAATTATGGCCAGGTACACGGATTGCATGACTAAATGAATCCGACTATCCAACATCAGGGGGAGAAAGTAATAAGCTGGTAAAAGATTAATGAAAGATTAATAAGAGAAATGGAATGGTATTAACCATCTTTGTCTTGGCAAGATCCTCGGACTAGAGAATATGATTTAAAGACGTCCAAAGAAAGAAAGAGATTATACAAAGCTAGCTAATTGAATGCCAGACAGATTAGACCCGAAAAGAAAAGAAAAACCAGCTTGCACTACGAAATTCGTGTCCTAGAGAGACATAATCAAGTTGCTACAGAGTCTATTAAAAGATAGACCAATATGTTCCATAAGATAAGGAACCTCGGAAAGAAAAGAGAAAGGTGCATAGAATGAAATGACAGATCCGAGGTCATAAGGGAAACCAAACCAGACATTGAGAAAAGGCTGCGCAGCTAAACATCTATGGTACCAGACCATGTAGCTTGGGACGCCAAGCTGCTAGGTAATAAAGGTCCTAGATAAATAATCTCAAATCGATTAGAATATGTCTGGGACACAATGGAACCGTACATAAGAGTGTCGACACATAAATGATAAAGATGCATAAGAAAAATAGCACTTGAGTTTTAAAGATATAAGCGAGGATCAGAACCCACGTGAATACAAGAATGCATTCATAGATTAAAAGAAGACGTGGGGTTTAAAGAAAGGATTAAAAGAATCCATAGAAGAGATAGGTGTATTGGCCATACATAGTGAAACGCCATCTGCTGATAAACCAGTGGACAAATGTGTCTTGTGAGGAAAATAAATCGTGAGATGTAGTACATGATCACGTGGCCTAAGGTGTTCATGTTCCTACTTACAACATTCAAAGAATGGCTTGTTACACAAGGATACTCACAGAGACCAAGGAACATATTATAAGGAGATATACTCCTATGTGGTGGATGCTACTACATAAACTCGAAATTTATGAGGTCTGTGAACAAAAGAAACAAAAGATATAGTAAGCAGCATATTAGTCACTGGATAAAGAAGAAAAAAGGTACCAGAAAAATGAGAAAAGAAATTCTCAAAGAACAGCTTTGTTCCTAAGCTGTTTATGGACTGAAGCAAAAGCAGCTGCATATAAAATGATAGACTAAGTAAAACTTAGTAAAGGAGTTCTAAAAGAACTATCATATCAGTCCATGTATTCTTACAAAAGAAAATCCCTTGTGTTTATGAATAAACCAGCCTAAAAGAGGTTATGTGTTTTCAATGATACAAGTTATCAATTGATTCCTAGAAATGCTATGATGGGACTGCAATAAATTGCGGCATCACATAAGGATCATAGACATACACGAAACAAGCTGTATGTGTCTATTGAGATCAATGATCCAACGAATTAAGAGTGGAATATGAGATGGTCATAAGAAAATGGATCCATCTGATCCACGCCAAAAGGGCCATACCGATCAGGACCATGTCCGGCTTTGTTCCGGCTCCATCGGCTTTAATGACCTCCATATTAGCCCAGATCGTGGCATGGCTATGGACAAGGTATGCATCCTTGGTCCGGGAAAGGCTTTACAAAAGTACTATTGAAGTTCATGCACATCCGACCAAAAGTGCATTGATTGGCGCCTTGATATGGCAAGCCATACTAGGTCGGATAGCTTATGGATATGTTTAGACCATAAGGCATTAGAACTAAAAGCCATACACGTTCCTTGCCATAAGTGCTATTGGCACCGTGCTTAGATAAATTTAGCATGACCGAAAATGAGACAATGGGACAGGATTAATACATCCTATATAGCTTTCAAATGAACAAAATGTTTGAGATTGATTTATACTAACTAAACCCAGAGAGAAGTTTGTTTGGTTTTTGATAAATATTTCAGGTTATACCATTTGGTCCATACAAGGTCTCAAAACATGTCACATACGTTTGGAGAATGGTGAACAAGCTCAAAGTACTACAAGATTCGGTCATATGATATACTAGCTGACTTCTTCACCATGTCTACACCAACTACACGTCCATAAAATCTATCTTTCAGTTTTGGACGTGACAATTGAAGTACCAGTTCAACACTTGGCGTCCATGAAGCTAAACTATGAGATTGTCCATGCGCCAACTTGAAGAACATGCACGGAGGTACAAGTCAGGGGGAGTGATACATGTTGTACTCTTTTCCCTTCACCCGGTTTTGTCCCAATTGGGTTTTACTGGTAAGGTTTTAATGAGGCAACACCAATATTGGTAAAGTGTATCACGAGCTCTATATGACTATGACGTCCAAGGAAGAGTTCATGCGTTTTACTCTTTTTCCTATCCTTGGTTTCCCTTTTACCACATTGGATTTTGGGTTTTTCCATTGGAAAGGTTTTAATGAGGCAACATCAAAGCATGTAACAAACCTTGACCGGATGTGTCGATCAAGGGGGAGTGTTAAGGACCACTTGGTGATCGACCCATGAACAGGCCCATACCGCGCAGGCCCATCCGGCCCAGTCCATAGGCGGCCGTTCCTTGTCCATCCGGCCCAGTCCATAGGCGGTCGTTCCTTGTCCATCCGGCCCATTCGCCTAAGTCATTAGCGAATGAGAACTTTCCATTTATCTATATATTTGATGTTTTCCAATTTTCATATGTATTTGGATAAGTATTATTTACTATTCCTATTAGGAATAAGATTTCCTTTTTTCCTTATGACAGTCTGATCTATGACGGTCTAATGTATGTATAAATATAGACCTTCTGGTCATGGAAATAATAAGCCTTCAGAGCATCTTATTTACAACAAATAAATTACTGATAAAGGTTTGTTATATACCCCTTCGAATACAATGTTATAAATCTGACCTTTTAATCAAAATATGAGCAACATGTGGGTTGAGAGTCTCTCGTTTGTTGGAGTCTCCTTCTGTTTCTTTCTTCTTTAGCCAGCGTCGACTTTTTTATTTAGTAGAGAATCTCCCTTGTAAGTTTGAAGATTCTTCTTCACGTCATTTCACTCTTTTTCTGTTTCAATCTGATACATAGTAACATAGATGTAGAAGCCCGAAACCGGATTGATACAAACGATATAAAATAACGAAACGTCAAAGGAAAGAAACGGAAGGTAAGACAAAATGAACATATAGGCGAGATATGATCTCTATCCTTAACTCTTAATATTCGCTCTGTAGTGAGACGGAACTGTACAAATATGGAGTCCCAGAATACAACCATGGCAGACGATCACACTTCATTCGTGAACGCCCTAACGAACTAATATTTCTACGAAACACTCTCTGAACTTACATAGGGAGATTTTTCTGGTTTTTTTTGCGTGAAAAATTTAAGAAATGAGAGAGGAGAGTCGTGTTTATTTAAAGAGAATGAAGTGAGCCACTTTCCGCAACCACTGTTGCACGTGGGTGAAGATCTTGCAGAGATCGAGGGAAGTTGAGTGCGAAACTTAATCCCCAAGACTCTCTCTTATCGCTTCTTGTTTACAATCTGAGAGAAAGAAATGCGTGACGTTTTTATTTTCTAGACAAACACCTTGTCGTTTTAAAATGAAATGCATGTTGTTTTTGGAAATTAAAATGCCAAAAATGTTAAGCTTAATTTGGTCAAAGAAAAATTTTATTGGGCCAGAGATCCTCCACCAAAGCCCAAGCCCAAGCCGAACCGGACGGCGGCGCGCACGTGGAGAGATGTGTGTTCCTCTGAGCCATTTGAACCAAGGTTAGAGAGGATATTTATTTATACTACTCACCTTGGCTTCTCTTCCCCGATGTGGGATTCTCTCCACTTCCTCTTATTACATAATTATGGGTTTGGTTTGTACAAAGCCCATATCATTTCTTTTCATAATTTCATTAAAGCCCAGAGGCATTTAATTGGTCCAACAATAGATATATTTTGAGTCGAGCACATTTGGTTCGAGAAAGAATTGCATCACATATATGCATTCAATATTGTAAAGAAAGATGCGATTTTGATAGATAGGTCTCTAAAATGATAATGGAGTAGGAAGTGTGGAATATAGTTTATAAAAGTTCCAGTAAAAAAAGGAATTTCATCACATGATGACGTGGTAACAACGATCTCTCTAGGACTGGGCACAAGGCGAGTACTCGCTATTTTGCGTGTACTTGCTACTTGACTTGCCTTATAAGAGTAATAAAATTTTCGACTTGTATTTGACTTGCTAAAAACGAGTACTTGTTATTTTGAGTACTTGATTGAAAATGAATTACTTGCAAGTTACTTGCATCGTTCTGTTACTTGCTATTTTTGAGTATTTGTCAATTACTTACGAGTATTTATGAATTATTTACGAGTTTTTTTGAGTATTTAAGAACTACTTACTAAATAATATTCTATTAGAAATAAATATAAAAGTTTGTTTTGTTTATTTTTTACTTAAAATAATATGTGAATTATTTCAAATAAAATATTTTGTTCATATTATAACGAAAACAAATAAAAATATATGAATAGTTCGATATATAAGCATTGTGTAATTTTCACGATGACAAAATGTCTTCTCTAAACAAGTAAGAGGTAATAATAAACCATATATAGCTAAATTTTTATTACTTACTACTACTGTATTTAATACTTAACCTGATGACGGATACGAAACAAGTAACAAGTATAAGAAGAGTAATAAGTATTTTGTCCAATTCTAAATGCAAATAAAAGAAAAAGACAAATATGAACAAGTATTTAATGGATCATATAACAAATAGTAAGTAATGAGGCAAGTAACGAGTCGAGTACTAAAAATAATAATGATACTTAATACTTGACTTGGTCTTGCAAGTAATGAAACTTATAGACTTGTTACTTGCCTTGACAACACCGATTACTTGAATTTTTAAGGCGGGTATGAGTCGAATAGCGAGCTTAAAGTGAGTAACGAGTAATGATGCTCAGCCCAGCCCTAGATCTCTCTGAAAAAAAGTTAAAAAGAATTCAAAACTGCATAGCGGAAGATAACTAAATGCCATCTATCACTTAAGACTTTATACTTATTTTTATGCTAAATCTATTATATGAACTGTTTACCAAAAACAAAACAAAAAAATTATTATATAAACTAAGTTGTCGACAAAAGAGAGAATGAACTGAGTCTACACCACTAACCAGTAACCAATGTGCACCTGCGAATTTCTGAAAGCCATCCATCCTTCGCTTCATCCTTTTCGAAATCATTTTGTATACAATATCGATTGTTTCTGCAACTTCAAAACGTTTTTAAGAGGAAAAGAAATTATATGAAAGATAAAAACAAAGGCTACTTTATGGAAGAAATTAAGCAGTTTGGAATATATAAACAGATTTGTTGTCAAAGTGATATGAGTGTTCATTTATAGTTGATGTAAAAGAGGAGGTGGAGATTAGGGGCTGGGACGGATCCGGATATCCGGGATATTCGGGATATCCGGATCCGTGATTTTAATATCCGGATCCAGATCCGTGTCTTCCGGATATCCGGGTTTCGGATACCCGTCTAGATATCATGATATCCGCGAGTATCCAGATTTGGATCTGGATCCGTCAAAATAATTAAAAAATAATAAAATATTATTTTAAAATACAAAAAATCTATAAATATTACATAAATTAAATATTTTACAAAATTTATAAATGTATTTATGCATATAATATTATTAAAATTAAAATGTAATATTATAAGACTAATTTTATGTATAAATATTAATAAATCAACTATAATTATTAATAAAATTTAAATTTATATATATTAAAATGGATCGGATCGGATTAACGGATCTGGCATTTTACTATCCGAATCCGGATCCGGGCATCCCGGATATCCTATTTTCGGAGCGGATCCGGATCTCGGATAATAATTCCAGCCCTAGTGGAGATCGTGCTTGTAGTGGTTAAGACAGTTAAAACCATTATTTTTTACTTTACGTGGAAAAGAAATAAATTGATTTGCTACATTATTTTTCTTTAAATAATAGACTAGAGCCTGTCCCGTGCTACGCCCAGGTTTTTTTCTATAATTTTAGTTAAATTTATAACTTTAAATTTGTATTTGTAAATGTACATTAAAATCTATCATAAAATACCAAGTAACAGACAAATTTAAAGTTATTTTATTTATTCGTTGTTCTTTTTCAATGAATTTAAAATGGTTAAAACGTGTCTTTCATTAGAAATTGTATATAATATGATCAAAATGGACTGAAAGTTTTTAAACTTTAGTACTGTTCAAAATTGTATTTTATTTTGATCATTTTTAACGTAAAATAATTAAATTCCCAAATGATTTAAACATTGTTATTTTAAAATTATTGAGTTCACGTTTATACGTTTTCCGTCGTCAAAAGCAAGTACAAACCTAGAAATTAACCGGCTTCTTACTTGGTTTATTTCAATTGATAAATTAAGTTCATAGGTCTTACTAAGTTTACAGCTAAGCAATCTTGGTTCAACATACATTTTGAAAATATTTTATAAGTGACCGAAGAAATTAAAAATCTCTACAAAAATTGTTAAAAGGGCATAGATGAAATCTCGGCAGAAATAAGGTAAATGAAATTGATTAACATTGTTTGGACTTAAATAAACAATTATTTAAATATGTTACTTTTTTATACCAAACTGAACCATCTTATGTTAGAGCATAAGTTAAGTCCAAAATTTCACCAAAACTACAAAAGAATATTGTCCTCCTAACCGAGGCATAGTTCATGAAAACACAATAAAAATGAAAAATAGGACACAAACAAAACCAAGCCAAATAACGGCCATGAGTACAAATTAAGAAACACGACCTTCTTTCAAAAACCTGACTCACTTTTTTTCTTCGGAAATAAGTTAAGCTTCTTTGCCAGGAAATAAGATCCCTCACTCTTGCTTACTAAGTGAGGAACCTATTCTATTCTTTCTTGGCATCGTCTTCATCGTCACTTGTTAAATAAACGTTCTTCTTCTTCTTTGATACTGGCTTTTATTTTTTCCTTTTTGGTTGTAAAACATCTTACATTTTTCTGTAAAAATAACATGTAACGGTTTACGCTTTTCCTCAAGTTTCGGAACGTTTCCTTTGGCATTGATAGTTGATACAAAACTATAAAACTATAGTAATTATGTTAATGCCACTTCATAATCAATCTTCAGAATTATTACAGTCAATCATCATTCATTTTAATCATACCAACCAAATATATGATTTCGAGGAACTTGAAAACAACATTCATACCTCAGTCACACAGTGCTATGTTCTTGTACGTCAATATCTTTGATCCTAGTCCCGTGCGTTCATCCAAATTTATGCACCTTAGTCTGTTTAATACAATTTTGTTTATTAGAACAAAGAGACCCCACTGCAGTAGTTGGTATGGTAATTATCTTTCCATGCAACATTCGTTTTACTCCTTGAGTGGTTAAAACCATTATATGAGAACGATCACAATACCGTTTCTTGATTTTCATGCTGCTTAATTCTAATAAAAGGAAAAGCAATTTATGAGTTTATTTTTAGTGTATTTCATCTATTCGAGAACAAAATAATGACAAAGAGGCAAAAACATTTTTTATGAAAAGAAATTCTTTCTTTGGGGTGTCTTTGCTTTATTTTCCTTAATATATTAATTTGAATTTGTATATATGCTCTTCTTCGTTGATATCGTCCTCATTATCATCATTGTACGACATCCATCTCAAGGTCGTTTGCGACAACAGCCTCACCTATGAACCATGAGACATCATGCGAGATGATTTTTTATTTAATGGTTGATCTACGTGATAAACAGTGCACATACTCAGATCCTGAAACTAAAGTAACATGCAAAGAGAACTAAAGATAACATACAAAGGTACAAACCCGATAGTCGTGCTCCATTTACCCTTGGTAAAAGTGCTCTTGGGGAATGACATACCATGTCTACATCAAGATCCTAGTCATCAGGACCTTGAGGTGGACTGAAATATTTGAAGAAACTCCCCCTCTCCTCAGTCTTAGTGATGGGATTTGTGAGTTTGTGATTTTGGATCCCTTCTTTGGCTTATTTTTAGGACGTTCTAATCCAAACATTCTATAGGACACTACAATCTCCGTCCTGTACAATAGGTAAGGACCAGTAAATCATTTTTCTTAAGGAAAAAATGGCAAATACATGATAAAAGCAAGATCACCCAATGGCCTTCTCGAGGATTGACTCATCTTCTTCAATCATGTGATTTGTCTTATTCACCACAGTGTTCTTCAAGTAAGAGTTCTGAGAAAATAAAAAGTGAAGCTTGAACTATTTTGAGACTGCAAAACTATTCAACGATATCTTTGAGATATTTAAGAGCTCCTTCATCCTGCTCAGTTATGTAGAGTCATGGGGGAAAACACCAAGAAAGAGTATGCCACTCACGTATGTAATACATCGACACTATTTCCACCTACAATCAAAAGAACATGACCGTTTTCATAGCTATGAAATATCTAATCAAAGGTCATTAAAATACAATCGAGACTAATAAACAGCTTCAGGAACACCAGTGAATAAAGAATAATAAGCAGCTTTAGCTACGAACATGAGGATCACTTGACGTTTCTCAAGTGGTTGGGCATTCGAAAAAGCTTTTTATTGTTATTTCGAGATAAGTCCATCTAAAATGGCTTGGGAAGACTAATAAAGAGCTTCAGGTACACCATTGAGTAGAGTAGTAGGTAATTCTTTTACAGTGTTAGCTTATTAAGACACTTCAACATCATATACACGGGAGACTGCAATGAAGCCCTACATTCTTTTCAAGGACTTTAATCTCAAAAAGGACAAATGGATGAAAAAAAATCTGTTACCACCTATTTTAATCTACATGGGACAAGACTGTGTAAATGACGATTTTGCCATTAATGATGACTCAACCTTAGCCATCAGATTTTATCTCTGTGTTTCAATCTTGGCCATTGAATTCACATTTATCTTTCTATTGATTTTTTTAATCTCAACCACGTGAACAACTCACAACCACACAATTTTCCTTATTTCATTCTCTCATTCGACTGAATATAACTAGTATAACTTGTACAACTAAACATATTAAGAAATTATTTAATTGATATATAAATGTTATAATTTATGTATAATATATAGCTACTAGACACGACTAATTTATCATGTTTACATTAAAGAAAATAAACAAATATTATAATTGGTATATGATGACAAAGACTTCATCTATACTATTTAAGATTTTCAGATTGTTGTTAAATTGCTAAATTATACTCTTAATTTTACATTATATATTTTATACTTTTAAGGTTTGTAATTTATATTAGCCACATTGTTATGATAAAAACATTGAACATATTTTTAAAAACCTATGATGTAAAATATTGGTACAACCCCTAAAACTAGACATATAGATGAGTATTACTGGTACAACTGGTACAACTTTGACATTTCAGAAAATGACAAAACCAATTTGATATTCCATATGAGAAAAACAATCAAATATCCTAATTGGTATGTGTTCAGAAATTCTTTTAATTTATTTGAAGTTTTGAAAAAAAATTCAAAAATTATTACACAACTTCATAAGTTTACATGATCTACCTTATACTTTTAAGGTTTGTTAACTTATTTATCCACTTAATTTTTGGAAAACATTCATGAAATGTATTTTACAAAATTGATGATTTTATTGTAACCGGGCAAAGACATATAAACATAAATAAGTGGTACAACTGAGGTAATTGTATTTTTTATGTCGTACAACTACTTTTTTCGATTTCACTGCCAATGTACAACTATGCACAAACTGGTACAACTAAAAAACTGGTACAACTAAAAAACTAGCACAACTATGTACAACCGGTATAACTAAAAAAACTGGTACAACTACTTATTATTTTATTTAGTATTGTTTTAAAGGTGTATAAATGTTATCATTTATGTATAATATGTAGCTACTATAATTAACACAACTTGTAAATAATGTTTTACATATGAAATAAACAAACAAATATCCTAATTGATATATGATGACAAAATTTCATCTATTTTATTTGGGGTTTGTTAACTATATTAGTCATATTATTATGATAAACAAACATCGAACATATTTTTACAAAGCTCTGAAGTGAAAATACTGGTTCAACCCCTAAACCTAGACAAACAAACAATTGATATAATTATTTTTTGTATATTAGACGAGTATTACTGGTATAACTGGTACAACTTTGACATTTCATAAATTGACAAAACCAATCTGATATTCCATATGAGAAAAAACAATCAAATATCCCAATTGGTATGTACTCAGAAAGTTTCTGTTAATTTATTTAACTCGAGCAAAAGTTGAAGATGACTTTTTTCCAAAACAGTACAACTAGTATAACTAGTACAACTTGTATACAAATCATTATCCAATCAAATATTACTAAAAATTAATTATTCATGTATTTTGATACATACAGGCGGGGGAAGACTAGACGAATATGTCTTATTGGTTCTACATCATTCTCTTTTCTATATCTTTATACGCTGAAAACAAAAAATAAAAATCACCATATTAATTGCAAAGTTGTACCAGTTATACATGTTTTATTTTATCAATTATAATGGTTATACTCAATCTATTTATACTAGTTATACTCGTGGTAGTTGTACTAGTTATAGAAGTTTGAGTTGCACTAATTGTACTAGTTGAAGTTGTACTAGTTGTGTTAGTAATACTCTGCGTTCTTCTTTATCTTGAATCTCGTACGTAAAAGATGAAATTTGATTCTAGATAAGATATAACTGATTAAATATGGTTATGGGTTGATTGATCTCGGATAAGAAAGAGCAATTTTGTGGATGGTAGAAGAAATTTTTTGATTTTGTTTTAAGGTGAAAAATATTAATGGAGAAGAAAAGAGGAGGAAGAAGATGATTAAAGCTGGATCGGATTTTGGGTCTAGATCAGGGTCGGGTTTTGGATCTGGATCTGGGTCAGATCTGAGTAGGATAGTAATGACATAAGTTAGTAAATATATCAAAGTCTTTAGGTTTTATAGTCTTTTCTCCCTAATTTTTATTTATTTTTAATTTTATTTTTAATTAAAAATAGAAAAGGTCTTTTCTAGATTTGTTTGACCCCCTTTGTCCTCTTCCAGCATTTGTTCCTCTTTTCAACGTCCCTCATTTTCCGTACATACCACTTAGGCAGAATTGAAATAATCACTTTGCATGTTTTCCTAAAAAGATAACTACTTTTTAATAAGGGTCCACTAAGCTACAAGCATACCAGCAATCTAGGTAATTCTGGAATGAAGAGTAGAGTCACAACTTGAAAAATACTTGGAAGAGGAACTGAGAAAGAAAGCAGTAAAATTTAGATAACTCTGACCAATCTCGAAAATTACTAAGAAACAGAGGTTAATGCGCAATTAAAATCTCACCGAGTAACGGAAAATTAGGCCGATGAACATAATTCCAAAGACGTAGTATAACAAATTTCCTTAGTCCCTACAAAAAATGATGGTCATAACTAAAAATGAAGACAGAAGAAATAAACATGGATTATTGACAGATTGGAGAAAGATAGTTGTGCACCTTGTTATCAAAAATGAACACGCCCTGAGACTTATTTTGTCCATTCACCGTCTAGCCGACAATTTAAATACTGTTTAGTATTTCATTTCCCATGAATGTAGTTAGCTCTAAAAAGGGAACCGGTTCCAGGATGAGAGTGATAAAAGTTGTTTCTAAGCTAAAACTGAATTATCTAGTCAAACCCCTACAGAAAAATATTCTCAAAACTAAATAAATATAGATGAAATGATTATAGTTCACAGAAAGGAAAGAAAATATTGAATGAAGACAGTTCTGCACCTTGTAATAAAAGGTGAATATGCCTTGCGAATTAGGTTCCATCGTCAGCTAGCAGAGAAAATGAAACAATATGGTTATAGAGCTGAAGAAACACCAATACAAAACTTTTACATATACATGAGTCTTTATGGAAAATGATCAGTTAATTCGATATCATTCTCGTATAAACTGAAACTGTAGCATCCGTCATGAGCCTTCTGGCAAGCATGTTTTGAAGTTAACTAATGTTAATGATGGACATAATAGTGTAATAGCACAACAAAAATATACCTTTGGTCTGTGCAACTTGCACAAAAGTCATAAATAGAGCCAGAATATAGACTGTAAGAGATGGTTGATAAGGAATTCCAATTGGTCCCATCAATAACCTGTTTTGAAACATCAATTCATAGGCATGGTTATGAAGGACACACATATTACATATATGAATGATATGTACAAAAAAAATCAAAAACATAAAAATTTTAACCAAATCTCAGTACCTATGTCAAAGACAAAAACTCGTGATTCAAACTCTTGTTATATTCGAAGCAGAAACCGTCTAAGAATTGTGGCTTTAGATACCCTGCAACGTGAAATCAAAAAAACGTATACCAACACAATCTTGTTCAAAACTATAAGAAAAGACACCCAAAACAAAGTGTAATTAAAACATAAAACATGAAACATGTAGAAGGTGATAAAAGGGGACCTGGTGAGATATCTTTGAAGAACATAACTTCCTGATCATTGGCGGAGGAGACAGGGGACTTTCCGTTTGGTTTCATGGCCATACTTGAGCTTGATTAGAGTAGGTTCTCGGGTTATGTTTTGTAGCAAGGAAAGAAAAAACAATATATAAAGGATGAGACAAAAATATGTGAAACGAATTCATAAAAAGGAAAGTTTACAAAACTATTGATTGATAAGAAGTAGGATCGCGGTAACGGAGGTTGCAAGAAGTCGAAGCAAAGAAGACGAAGTGATTGAGGGGAAGTCGATTGAAGCTGCCATCGATTCGGAAGTTATGGCTAATCAAGTGGGCTCGTTTTGGGCTAGAGTAAAATAATCTAACACCATAGGACAAAACCCAACATTATTGATTTTCTGATTATGTGGTAAATAACTTCTCTCTGATTGGTTGATTTTTTAATCATATGTATTGCTAGATTTTCTTAAAAATTTAAACATTAAATATGTGGCAAAATACGATTGGTCAGACGATTTACGATTTAGTATATAAGGGATAAGATAAAGAAATAAACCAGAAGTGGGCGGCCTTTGATGGCTCTGGAGTATGTCTTGTTGTCTTGATTAGTTAAAACGTCGTAAGCTGCTTGAGGTGGCAATCCCTTCGTAAAATCCATTTGCAAATCGGAAAGGCTATATAACTCATAGTCCTTGGATCTTGTGGAGCTTATGGAAAGCTAGAAACAGGTTCCTCTTTGAAGGCTTCTCTGTTTCTCCGGAGGACACTCTGTCGATAGCTATCGCCATGGCGCGCGAATGGGAAACGCAGGTCACCAAGAAAGCCCCACCAATGAGACTGACCGCAAGACGTCCACAGGTACCTGCGGGGACGACGGTGATCAGATCTGATGCAGCGTGGACGCCTGGAGGGAGTAGAGCGGGGCTTGGCTGGGTAACTTTCTCGACTGAGGGGTTAGTGCCTGCAAGCAAAAGGGTTTCCTTTGTTTCCTCAGCGTTAATGGCGGAGGACCTGGCACTGCTGGAAGCGATTCGAACGGGAAAGCGAGCGGAGCTCCTCTCGGTGGTGTTTGAATCAGACTCTGCCCAACTTGTCAATGTGCTTAAGTCGGGATCTTGTCTTCCTGCCCTCTACGGAGTACTGACGGATATCGTCTCCCTGTTACCTTCTTTTGTTTCGGTTGATTTTGTGTGGATCTCTCGTGAGAAAAACGCTTTAGCTGATAGACTTGCAAAGTCAACTCTGTTATGTGACGAACCGGTGGTTGATGATGCCATTATGGCCCTCAACTAACTCTTCTATTTGAATTAATATAAGTATGTGTTTCAAAAAAAAAAGTACTCACCTTCAAATATAAGAAAAATATGAATGAAATTATGGATCTTGATTCTTCGAAGACTTCATGACGGTAGCTCATCAACTCCTCCAACGATTTGCAAGCTTATTGATCGTACCATCAGAGACACTATCTTGGGGAAAAAGCACAAGAAGAACATCAAGACCCTTATGCTATCATGGCTAAGGAACCGCTAGGAAGTTTAAACTCTTCTTATTCAATGCACTTCACCTTGTTTTATTCTTTTTGCCAAGGTGATCTCCATTTTGTTTTAATTCTTTTTCTTACTTTAAAAAACCTCTCATATTTAATATAAAATTCACATTTTGGCAACAAAAAAAAAGTAATGGATCTTTATTTCTTAGGTTTATATAAATAGAGGCAAATATTTTGAAATATTGTTAGCTGATTTGATCTTACCTTCACCGTAGGAGGAGGTTCATAATATTGTTCCTTCTTATTTGCATCTCTCCATAGTTTTAATTGCTCCTTTATCTCTTCTCTCTCCTCGTGAGTTTTCGTCTCTCTCACTGGCTTGGATTTAACATTTTCTGATTTTTTAGGCTGTTGAGTGTTCTGACTGATCCAGCCACAAAATTCAGGAAGTATACCCATTTACTCTCTGAAAATTTAAGCATCAAAGAGATATGCGATTCAAAGAGTGTCTGAGAGATAGATACCATATAGTTTCAGCCTTTAAGGGACCTTAGAAAAAGTATAAATTCAGATTTAGACAAACCCAAATATAAAATTGAAAGAATAGAGAAGGTGGATTTCACCTTACTGCTGAGTAAAAAAGAAACATATCAAGGCAGCTAAAGTCTCGTGACATCATACTTGACGTACAAGCGAGAGCTACAAGAATAGTATTAAAGAGTGCTTCTGCTGCACCTGCCTGAAATTTGAGCATTTATATCTAATGGGCCTATAAACCAATTTTATTTTATTTTAAAAGCCTTTTAGATGGATTTACGATTAGCCTATAGACTATGTTTGGCCTTTTATTTTGCAAATTTCCCTTAAATGGTGCTAATACGTTTTCAAAATGAATTGACGAATTGTTAATGATAACATTATTCTTTTTTTGCCTTTGGTAAACTATACAACTATTTTGAGATGAATAAAGTGATTTTAAAGATTCGACTCGAATTTCTTAAGACTTTAACGAAAAACCCCTTAAATAAACTCTTCAATTGTAAACATATTTTAACAATTCCTCAACCAAAAAGTCCACGGTAAATTCAAAACGCATCATTTTAAGTTGAAAAATGTATAGTAGCTAATTCATAGGAATACATAAATCCTTTAATTTTAGGGCATTTTGTCAAAATTTCCCTTTTTACGGTTCAGTTACACATACACATACACATACACATACACATACACATACACATACACATACACATACACATACACATACACATACACATACACATACACATACACATACACATACACATACACATACACATACACATACACATACACATACACATACACATACACATACACATACACATACACATACACATATAATAAAATTTGAAACTATTGTGTGTAAAATAGTGAATTTACAGAAGTAATATATGAGTCACTGACTGCTTAAGCCCTCTCCATAAATATTTTGATGTTTATTGGAAAAGGTGGAAGTGCTTCCCGCTTGATCTTCTCACAAATAAAACATGTTTTGTACCTAAGTACATCTCTCCTTCCACTCAGACATCAAAAAGAATCTCTTTAGTTGTCTCTCTTTATGAAAAGAAAAGTAAGAAAACAACAAAGATCAATATTCTCAATTTAGAACTTTGGTTCCATACCCATTAGTCTTATTCCTTTCATTACCTGTCACTTTTGTATGATACATTAATTAGTAACTTTATTTAAGCTATGAAATGCTTCTATTATTAATTCATCACCCCTCGTCTCACATGGAATGAAGCATATTCACATTTCTTGTTCCACATGTACCTTCACAATATAACCCTCTTTTGATCTCTACTCTCCAAAGTAACTGACAACTTCAACATCTTCTTATAGCACTTCTTGATTTGTTTCTACGAACCAAACATAAACCGAACCCTAAGAGAGAAAATGGGAGACCAAGGAGCACAACAAATGCAACAGCCTGTTGTTGTGTATCCAAACGCATACACTACACAGAATGCATATCCATCTTCTTCCTCTTCACCAGCTTATTCTTCCTCTGTCTCACGCGGTTCCTTTGCGACGGTCTTCATAGTCGTAGCCGTGATCCTTGTCTTGTCGGCTGTGGCTTGTATCTTCGGGAGGCTATGCAACCGCATAAGCCGCGGGGCCAGGCAACATCATAGCAAACGGCCAAAGCGCGAGAAAGGGTCATCTACAAAGAGCCATGAGATTCGGCCAGTGGAGTTTGAGCCAAGGGAGAGAGGTGATTTGGAGTTTGGGATGGATATGAAACATCATAGGGAAATTGAGAAACCCTATGGAAGAGAGTTTGAGCCGAGGGAGAGAGGTGATTTGGAGTTTGTTGCGGATATGACCCATCAGAGGGAAATTGAGAAACCCTATGGAAGAGATTACGAAGATGACATGGAACTCGGATTTGATAATAAGAGAGGAGAAAGAGGCGGAGGAGGTCCACCTCAACATGGAGTGAGGTTCAAGTTACCTGAAAATGAAGACGGTCTTCATGGTCAAGGTGAAATCAGACATGGAGGTCCAGATTTCCAGTTCCGACCAGGACACTAATGATATTGAGTTGTCTAAGAACAAAACACTTTATGTTTATGTCTTTCTGTTATTGGTTTCTTTTGTGCTTTTCCTTGACTTGGTTGATTTATGGGTATGTGAAGCTGTAAAAATTCTTAGTCTCTTGGTGTGAAGTATATACACTGGATACTAAGTAAATCCATTATTATGTAATTTTTCCAAGTAAATTATTTTCGTAAAAGAATCAACAAATTTATGGAGGAAGGTTTTTATCAGACGACAGAGAGTTCTTCACTATTCCTCCTCATTCTGCACAACTTTTCTTGGTTCTATTTTCTTTTTTTACTGAGGGCATTTAGCTATTAGAGAACAAAAACTAAAGGCACCTACCAATAAATGCATCTCAACTCAATATATGAAAAGAATAGCTTTACAGAGCTCAAGAAAAGAGGCAGTATGTATTTACTTTCACCTATTGTATATTTGTATGATCAGAATTGTCGGTTATTGAAAGGTCGAGTCTCGGATTCATTCCCTGAGAAATCAGAGGAGCTTTTGCCAGAGTAACCTCCACTGTTCATCCCTGACTCCGTGCTATCATCAATACCAAAGGCCATTTTCCTGAACTTCATGATCTCTTGGTTGTATTGCCCTGAGTCATATGTTGTGCTTTGCCCAACTTTGATCCCGTTGCTAATATTTCCCGAGTCCTCGTCACAGTCCAATGCTCTTACAACCTTATTTCACCATAAAGATGAGTTCTCAGACATGATAAAATTAAAATCAAGAATAGTATTAAGCATAACAGTTTTTAGAACTTTGGTTAGTCAGAAATTTACCTGAGCCATGCGTGGACGTTTTGGACCAGAATGTCTAACACATGCAGCGGCTGTCTCAATCATTCTCACGACTTCATGCTCCACATAATGTTTTTCGAGCCGTCTATCAATGAGTTCGCTGTAATCTCCAGTCTCAATGGCTCTGAGAAGCAGCGGGCGTGCCTGTGAGTTCATGTGTATAAGTAATGCATGAGTAAAGAAGAGCCCATCTTTTATTGTAACTGAAAATAAGTTTGAAGATTGGTTGTTACCCATTCGACCAAACTCTCTTCTCCTAGAGGTTGATTCTGGTCAACTGGTTTCCTTCCCGTTACAAGCTCTAACAGAACAACCCCGAACGAGAAAACATCGGATCTATCAGTCAATTTTCCACTTGATGCATATTCTGGTGCTAGGTACCTGAAAACGTCGAGACATGTTAGCCTTGATCCCTATGACAAAACAAAATAAAAGCAGTTGTTTCACGCCAATTTGGAGTAATGTTTGTGATGAATGCTTACCCAAAGGTCCCCATGACCCGAGTTGATACGTGAGTTTGTGTTGTATCATTGAGTCTAGCAAGTCCAAAATCAGCAACCTAAACACCAGAAAAACCAAGAACAAGCAAGACTCATCAACAGCTTCACATATTCATATGACTGACATATAAAGTAATAGGGGTTTTATTTATTACCTGAGCTTCATATTCATCATCCAGCAGAATGTTTGCTGACTTGATGTCCCTGTGAATGATCTTTGGATGACCTGTATAAGAAAGGCTGTGATTATGTTTGCTCTGAAATATTATCAATCTCTTAACAAATGGATAAGGAACCACTTACAGTCTTCATGCAGATACGCCAACCCTTTTGCTGAACCTATAGCGATCCGGACTCTCTTAGACCATTCTAAAACCGGCATCCCCTTACCTATAAAGATATAACGTGAAAAGTAAGTTACTCTAATACATTAACCTAAAAAATACTATCTATAATACCAGAAATGGTATAAACCACGCACCATGCAAATGATGCTCCAACGTTTGATTCGCAACATACTCATATATAAGCAACCTATGCTGGTCCGAAATGCAGTAACCAACCAAAGATACCAAATGACGATGGTGAACACGGCTGATGATCTCAACCTCTGCCGTGAACTCACGATCACCTTGTCCGCTCCCAGCTTTAAGCTGCTTCACAGCAACAACTTTACCATCATGTAAGGTACCTTTGTATACGCATCCGAACCCACCTTCTCCAAGAACGTTGTGTCTAGCAAAGCCCTGAGTTATGTCCGCAAGCTCTTGGTAGCTGAAATGAGTCTGGTTAGTTCCGAGGATGGCCGATTCAGGTATGCTATTGGATTGCATTTGGTGACCGGTTTGGCTCCCGTAGCTGTTTCCCATAGAGGAATGCTGCTGCTGTGAATTGCACATTGAACCACCACCAGGACCAGAGTATACTTTACTAGGGTCTTGTCCGTATGAGAATCCATCTATATTATAAGGCAAAAGAAGAACAGTGTCAAAGTAGTGGAATAATTTTTTTTTTTACCGTTTGACATGAATGGAATGAAATACTCGTTTCATCAGTTCCATAAACATTCCAAAAAAATACAAAAGAAAACATTCATAAATATACCTCTACAATTTTGATTATGAATGAATAGAATGAAAGTGTTCCATTTTAAAACTAATTCCATTCATTTTATTCTATTTATTTTATTTCATTCATTTCGATTCCATTAAATTAATTCTATTTCGTGACTACTATATACATCCAAAGCATAGAGATGATCAATAAGAGAGATTAAACTAACAAGGAGCTGGTCTAGTGAGTAAAATTCATCGATTATCTAGTAGAACTGGTCACAAGTTCGACTCTGTTTGGAAAGAATCTCCAAAAAAAAGAAGTTATTTTAACATAGTTTGGTCCTAACCCTAGGAATGCCTAATCATTCAGAAAAGGAGAGATATATGAAAGCAAAGATTTTTGAAAACCTGATTTGACAGAGAAATTAGGGTGTGGCAAGTACTGTGAGTGGCTATAGTTATCAATGTTTCTCTTTTTCTTTCTTCTCAGTAAGAACACAACGGCTATAAGGGCCATGATAGCGAAACCACCGGCTACAGCCACACCGACCATTATCTTGCCTTGAGAGCTAATACCACCATTGCTTCCGTTTGTTGGAGGTGTTACTTTGCTAGGGGCCGTGAGAGATGGAGACACAACGGCTCCGCCGGAACCACCATTAGGTTTGGGTGGTGCAAGAAATGAGCTCTCCCCCGCGGCCGGAGGAGAATTTGCTGGCGCTGATGGTTGGACTGGGAGAGGTTTGGTTGGGTCTGATGACGGTGGAGCTGGAGGTGAATCGGTTGGTGCTAATGGTGTAGTAGAAGGAGATTGTGACGGTGGTGTTTCCGGGTGGTTCGTTGAAGAAGATGATGGTGAAGGAGGAGGATGAACGTCTGAAGATGGAGGTGGGTCGTTTGGGGGAGCTGGTGGTGTCTCTGAATCCGCCGGAGGAGAAGGGGATTCGGTTGATGTTGGTGGCGGCTGAGGATTGTTTGACTCTTCAGGTGGAGAATTAGAATCTGGAGGAGGAGTGTCTGTTAATGGAGTTAGGATCCAAGGTAGAGAAGGAAGTACTGAATCGGGAGGAGGTGGAGGTGACGGTTCTGAGTCAGAAGACGGTGGTGGCTGTGATGAGTCAGCCGGTGGTGATGTGGAATCAGTCGGCGGAGGAGCAGAACTCTCGGATGAAGATTCCGGAGGCGAAGCTGAATCGGCTGGTGGTGCTGGCGGTGAAGAAGTTGGCGAACCGTCTGAGTCTGACATTCTCCTTCTTCAGCTTTATTTTCCGGAATTCAAACACAAAAAAAAAAAAAAATTGATCCCTTAAACCCAGAGAGTTTGTCTGATATTATATCAAATCTCTCCTCGAAAAACTCTCTATTTTTGTCAATTTACTGATTTGAAATAAATGGAACCAAACTCAGAAAACCACAGTTATTGTTTAGTTTTTTTTTCTCCTACAAAGAGAAAAAAATTATTTATGGTTTATAAATCCAAGAGGACCTTTGAATCAGGTGGAGAGAGAGAGGAGAAAATGCGAGCCATTACAGACTAAAAGCACGTTAATGGAAGCAGAACCTCTTCCTCTCTCTCTCTCTCCCTCGATTTATTTTCCCAGAAAAAGGACAAGGAAGAAGAGAGAAATTTTTTTATGAAGGAACTATCAACAAATCGCCATGATCATTTTTTAGCAGTGATGATGGTGATAAGTTGTAGGCACCTCTCCTGTGCCCCTCCCTTTGATCTAAAAAAAACTCTCTCTCCTTCCCCCTCTCTCTCTCTCTCTGCAATATTATTTGTTTCTGTGTCTTTTCTTTTTAGTTTGTCCTCGTCGTATTGGTTCCTTGTTTCTTCTGAGATGTTACTCCTTTATTCTCGGGTTACCGCGCAAATTCAACGGAGTTTTGAGGTCTTATAAATTGGACTCTTTCGACCCGACCCGGTAACTCGTCGGATTAGACAAGGGGAAGAAGAATAATGTGGGCCTATTAGTTTGGCATTATAAATTGGCCTTAATCAAAGAGAGAGACACATTGTCACTAACACATTTTCCCCCTTAACATATGACAATGCCAGATTTGGCATTTTCCCCCTTAAATTTCTCGACATCAAGGCCTACAATGTTGCATGCTAGATTTGTTTTTGACGTGCCAATGATATTAGTTTTCTTTTCCATCAAATTGACATAACTCGGCC